>JAJKLB010000025.1:0-2500 GCA_022432525.1 Daldinia grandis | reverse complement strand
ATTCAAGACTAGGGTCGAGAGCCGCGGTAGTCGCAATTTGATGTTGCTTTACTACTGCTTTCTCATATACCCACCGGGCCCAGTTGGGTTGAAAATGTGGGTCCGAGGGTTCCGGTGCGCGCAAAAGTTTCCCGAAAAATTATTTAGTATGGGAAATTTTAAAAATCGACTCACGAGCATACAAAGGAGCTCCGGTCCTGCACAACCCCGCGGCACTTGGTCGCGACCAACCCCGCACCTCATGAAAGGCTGCCATGCCACCCCTACCGCCCCCCCCCCCCCCCAGGCCTATCCGTTGCTACAGGGCCTTTACAGCGCATGCCCTCCCCACCCCACCGCCACGTACAGGGCTCTTATAGCACACCAACCCCCTATAACCCCCTATGGTCTACTGCACCTACCCTACCTTAACTAACCCCCCCAAAACGACTTTTCGGGCATCGTTTACAAGGTGCGTAGGGCACCTGACGAAGCACCCCTAGGGGGGTCTAGGGGGCGGTTTCTATAGTACCCCCCTAGCGCATGCTGCAAGGCGCGCACCTACACAAAACGTATACCCTAGCGTAGCGCTCGGCGAGGCGCACCCAGCAGTGCGTGCTGCGCGGCTGCAGGAGGCCTATACAGCCCGCAAGACGGGTGGGGGTGCGTTGGTATAGGGTAAGTGTTGACGTTCGGGTGGTCACGTGATCGTGTGCGCACGGACGGGCGGGGTTTTTTTTGGGGCTGCGGCCTCCTCCCACCTCGCGCACTACAACCCATCTACAGGGTAGCTCCAGGGTAGGTATAGGGTAGTTTTTTTTCGACCTTATAAAATCCCAAAAACGTACCGAATCGCCCCTTGATTCTTTGGCTTTATTTTGCAAGCCGTGCGCTTTGGTGGTGGCCCTTCTCCAGATTATACGTATATCCAATTTCTCGCCTTCCGGATGCCGCTACCCTATACATGATACATACTACCCTGTAGCCCTGAATTTTCTCTAACCCGTGGTGTTCGTTTCGGGGGCGTAGCAGGTTCGGGTCGGGCGCGGTGGGGGTTTCAGAGCCATCTACAGGGTAGGCGCTCCGGGAGGCGACGGCGATATCTTGCCCCTTATACCCCGTAAAGCAATAGGAGGTATGATATTTAATAACCGTAATCTAAAAGATTATAATAATATATTTAATATTAAAGTAAAATGAACTGAAAATATAAATTAAAATATCAAAAGGTGTAAATTAATACCTTAAAAACATCATTATCTATATTTCTATATTATTTCTCAATTTTTATTTTAATATATCTTTTTTAATCAATAAATCTTTATATATAATAATATTCATAACAGGATCTTTTATATTACTAAGTTGTATATATTATCAAATAGTTTATCTTAGGGTAAATATGGCTGTATGTAATATGCTGTTATTAGGGCTTAATATAAGGGACTGTTGTTTAAAAGATATTTATTATAGGGTAGTTATAAGGTAGTTATAGGGTAAGTCTCCCCGCGTTTGCTAGGCCGATATAAATTTAGAAATTATTATAATAATAATAATTCCATTATATATATAAGGTATTTAATTTTAGCTAAAAATATAATATAATATTATACGTTTATATCTTATTACAGCTATTTGAAACTATTTGTAATATATTATTTACATTAATAAATTCCTAAAATATATATGGCTAATTATTGTAAAAAGTTAAATATCTATTTTATTTTTATCATTATTATATATATCGATATATATTTGTTTACATACTTAATTACATAATTATTTAATATAATAGATACATATTTTATACCTTTTATCGCATTTCATTACAAATTTGCTTAACATTTTATTATTTTATTTTCACTTACAGGGTAGCTACAGGGTAACTCTCGGGTAACCCCTCCTATATTCATTTATATATATTATTAAGTCGTATTAAAATCGGTAACTCTTTTGTATTTTTATATAATCTTACACTTCATTATTTTATCCACTTTATTATTATAGGGTAGGTTGCGCCGGACTTATGCTTCTATAATATAACGTCCACCATCGCTTACCCTGCACCTACCCTATACCTACCCTATACCTACCCTATACCTACCCTATACCTACCCTATACCTATTCGTTTAACCTACCCTGTACCTACCCTATACTTATCCGTCCGATCTACCCTGCACCTACCCTACACCTATTCGTTCAACCTACCCTATACCTAACTTCTACAGGGTAGCCTTTATTTTGTTCGGCCTTTTCCGATCTTCCCTGGCCTCATAACGCGCTCTCCAAAAATCTTCTGCCCTTTTACGGTGATAAGCCAACCCCGCGATTTCGCCGCTTTTGGCCGACCCTACCCTGTACTACGTTGTGGGCCCCTTCCAAGGTTGGGGGGAAGGGGAAGGTCCCCGCCCAGGCGCCGATAGCCGGCAGTTGGCAACCCGTTAAGGCACCGTCAGCAAAGCTTTTAGCGCCTTAGCAGGGGGTGTAGGTACCCCCTTTAAATACCTACCGGGCCCGTTT
>JAJKLB010000024.1:0-107034 GCA_022432525.1 Daldinia grandis | reverse complement strand
ATTAATAATATTTTATATATAAATATTTTTTATTAATTTTCTTTAAAATAATAAATAAAATAAATTTATTAATATAAAAAGATATTTAAATAAAATTTATTATATAAAGTTATTTTTAAGAACGTCTTTAAAATTATTAATATAATTATTAATAATTATTAAAATTAAAATTTTTTAATTTTTTTAATATTTATAATTATAAAATTATAAATAAATTAATTAAAAAATTAACAATTATAATATTTAAAAGAATAATAAAAATATAGGAAATAACAATAGTTAGTTATAAATAAATCTAAACATTTTAGCGTTATAAACTATAAAAGGAAAAATATAAATTAAAAATTAAATATTATTTGATAGAATAAATAATTTATTATTTTTATAATTTACCTTAAAATTAAAAAATTATAAAATAATTAAAATTAATTAATATAAAATAAATATTATATTTTTTCTTTTATTTTAATTTAAATAAAAAAGTTATTATTATATTTTATATTTAATAATAATTGTAATTAAACTTTTTAATTTTAATTAATATATATTTTTATTTTATTATTATTTTTAATTTTAATTAATATATTTTTCCTTTATATTATTATTTTTAATTTTATATAAATATTAAGGTTTATTTTATTATAATCTTAATATTTATATAAATATTAAAAAATTAATTTATCTTAAATTTAAAATTATTTATATTTTAATATATAATAAAATTTTAATATTTTCTATCTTTGCAATTTTATTAAAAAATTATTTATATTATATAAACATTTTATATATTTACGTTTTTTATTTAAATTTATAAAAATTTTTTTATAAAATTTTTATAAAAAATAATAAAATATTTTTATTTAAATTTTTTTACGTTTAAAATTTTAATTAATATATTTTTTTATAATTATTAATATTAACAATTTTATTTAATTAAATAATAATATTATAATTATAAAAGATTTTTAAAAAATTATAAATAAAAAATAAGGGTAAAAAACGTTATTATTTTTATTTAAAACCTATTTTATATAATATATATTAATATTAAAATAATATTATATATAAATTAAAAATAAACTTTTTTTATAAACCTATTTTATATAATATTAAAATATTTATTATTTTTATAAAGAAATTTAAAGGTTAATCGTTTTATTATTTTAAATAAAATAAATATTTACGTTATAAAAATTAGATTATATTTAATTTTTAATATAAATAAAGAAAAATAAGGCGTTAATAAATTAAAGAAATTTTATTAGTTATTATAAATTATTAATTTTTATAATTTATTATAGAAATTTTTTAATAAATATTATAAAAAATTTAATAAAATTTTATTATTATTAATAATAATAATACCTTTCTAAACCTTTATTAAATACGTTATATAAAAAAGAAATATACGTAAAATTGGCAAAATTTAATATTTTTTTACTATATTAATATAGGAAGTTATACTTCTAAAATTATGTAAATATTAATATTTTATTAAATATTAATATAATTGTTATAGAAATAAATATAATAAATAAATAAATAAAATAAATATTTATTATATAAAATATAAAATAAAAAAAAAAAGGGAAATAAATAATTTATATAATAATATAATATATTTTTTTTACGTTTTTTTTTTATATATTTCTTTTATTTTTTCTTTTTTTTTTTATTTTTTCTTTTATATATAAATAAAATAAAGGTAAATAAATTAAAAGGCGTAAATAAATACTATATATAATAAAAATTAAACAATAATAATAATATAATATATAATAATTAAAGAAATTATAAAAGGTTATTATTTTATATAACAATTAAATAAATATATTATTATATATTATTATATTTTCTTTAAATATTAATAAACTACGATAAATAAACCTATTAAAATATATTTAATTATAATTATTTTTAATTTAAATATAAGATTTTTATTTAAATTTACTTATATAATAAACATTATTTTAATTATATATATAATTAAATATTTTTAAAAAAATTTAAATAATAAAAATATTAAATAATATTTTAACATAATTAATTTAAAATTATTATTTTTAAATTAAATTTATTATTATATTAAATAAATTTAAAATAATTATTAAATAAGGTTATTATAAATATATTAAATTAATTAAATTAATTATATTTTTAACCTTATTTATTATGTTTTATTAATATTTAAAGAAATATTATATAAAATATAAATAAATATATTAATATATAATAATAATATTAATAATATAATTACTATTATTATATTATTTTTATTATATAAAATTTAATAGTTTTAAAAAAATAAATCTATTAAAAATAAATATATAATAACTATGATAAAATTAAAAATTATTAAAAGAATAAAAATCGGTAAATATATTTATATATTTATATTATAATATTATTTAATTTTTATTAAAATTTAAATCGTTTAACATTATAAAAATTATATATTTTTAATTAAATTTATTTTATTTAAACTATTTACGTTATTTTTAATAGTTTAATATTTAAAAAATAATTTAATTAAAAATAATTTTTCGTTAATATTTAAATTAATTAAAATATAAAATATTAATTATTATATAAAATTATAATTATAATTATTTTAAAAATATTATTTTTTTTAATAATAATTTCCGTTTTTTATTTAATATTATTATTATTTATTATATTTTAATATTTATTTATTAATTTTTAATTTTATTTTTTAAAATTTATAAAAAATTTTAAAAAATGAAATTTTTAATAAAAATTAATAAAAACTATTTAAAAATAAAAATTTTAATTAAATTAAACCGTATTTATTTAAATTTATAATAATATATGTTTAAATCTGATTTTTTTAATTGTTTAAAATTTTAAAAATTTTAATTTTTTAATTAATTATTATAAATATTTACGTTAAATAAAAATAAATAATAAATTTTATTTTTTTATTTTTTATTATAAATATTATAAAAATATATATAGAATTTTTTATAATTAATTTTTTTAAATAAAAAAACTATTAATTAAATTAATATTAAATTTAATTTTAATTTTATATTATTTTTATTATAATATAAAAAATTATTTTTTAAAATTATTTATAATAATATAAAAAATAATAATAATTAAAATAAATTAATCAATATTAATTATTATATTGTTTAATTTTTAAATTTTATTAAAATAAATAATTATTTAAATTATTAATATTAATTACGTTAATTTTAATAATTTATTTATATATTATTATTAATATAATATAAATTTAATTAAAAATTTAAATAATAAATTAAATATTATAATAAAAGATTTTATATTTAAATTAATTATAATATTAAAAAATTTATTAATAATTTTATATAAAAACTTTTTAATAAAATTTAATTAAATAAAAAAATAATAATATAAATTAATATTAAAAAAATTATTAAATTTATAAACGTTAAAAAATTAATAATTAAATTTAATTTTATTAAAATGGAAAAAATTTTATAAAAAAAACCCGATTTTGTTTATTTTTATTTTGGATTTTATTTTGCGTTGGTTTTTTTTTTTTTTTTTTTTTTTTTTAAAAAAATCTGATTGGTTTAAAAACGTTATAGCCAAAAAGTTATAACACAAAAATAAAGGCCATTTACAATACCTAAATATTTAGATACATTCTTAACCTTAATATTATAATTTCCTTTTTTAATAATTAATTATTTTCCCAATTATTTATTTACCTACTATTAATATATTAAATAGTTTAAAATAAAAGGTATTAACTTTAAAAGCTTACATCCTTTTATATACTATATATAGGTAAAGATAGATATTAATTTTACTCTTACGTTATAATTATTAACTATATAAATAATATTACTTATTTTCTTTTATCTTTTAAAATAAATAAATATTTAAACTTTATTTAATAAATAATATTATATTATTTTAAATTTTTTAATTAATTACTTACCCGGGAAATAATATTACGTTTATAGTATAATATAGTTTATAAAAAAATAAAAAATTTTTCTACGTATCTTTATATTTAATTGGTTAAGAATTATTCCTTTTTTTAATATAATTTGTTAAATTTATTTATAATTAAAAATTATAAATAAATTGGATAAAATTAACCTATAATTTTTATTAAAAATATTATTTTTTAAAATAATAAATAATTTAATAAATAAATTATTAATTAAAAGATAAAATATAAGCCAAAATATTCAAAAATATAAGAAAATAATATAATATTAAAATATTTCTAAGATTCTATAATAATCTTATTTTAAAATATTAAATTTAAGATTTAAAAATAAATTATAATTATAATATTATTTAAATCGATTTTTTATTTTATTATAAATTACCCGTTATTATCTTAAAGATATTTTAATATATTTACCAAATTACTAATTTACCAAAATACCAATAATAAAAAATATTTTTACCTTATATTTATAATAAGTAAATATATTTTTTATATTAAATATATAAATTTTATTATATATATATAAATATTTAATATATTAATTTAAATTAAATTTTAATTTAAAATATTTTTTATAAAAAAATTAACGTTATAAATATAAACTAAATCGGTATAAAAATATTAAATATATTAAATATTAAAATAAATATCTTTCGAATATTTTTAAATTCTAAACTCTTCTTTAATATAAATTTATTACTTTTTATTAGGTTATTTAAGAAAAAGAAAATAATAAAAAATAAAAAAGTTTAGAAATTAAAAGAATTCTTTCTACATAAATTCTTTCCACCAATTTAAAAAAATATTATAATAATATTAAACTTAAATAAAAATATTATTTATCTTTAAAGGATAAGCTTTAATAAAAGGTATTATTATATAAATTAAAAATTTATTAATATTAAAATCTATTACAAATACCATTTATAAAGGTATTTTTTAATTTTTAATAACTTTATAATAATAGATTAAATTATTTATAAAAAATATCTTAAATTAAACCTATTTTTTAAAATATTTAAAAAATTTCGTTTATATTTCCTAAATATTTTTAAAAATTTAAAATATAAATTTTTATTTAAATAATTATTTATACGTTTTTATTTTTATTTTCTTTATTTATTATTATATTAACTATTATAAAATTATATATATTATTTTATAAAAAATTATTTTAAAGAAATAATTTTATTATATATTAATTAAAAAGTTTTTTATAAATAATTTAAAATTAAGATAAATTTAAACGTTTTTTAAATAATTTATAATGTTAAAATTGCCAAAACTATTAATTATTAACGTATATTTGTCGATAGGATATAATTTCCTTATTGATATTTTTAATAAATTTTTTATATATTTATTTGCAAATTATGTAAAGTTATTAAAATAAAGATAGTTTTTAATTTAAATTTCGAATAGTTCCTTAACTATCTTAAAAGGATTAAGTGGAACGTTAACTACAGTTAATATAATATAATTAAAATAATATTTAATAATATATATAAAATTAAGAAGTTTAAATATATTAAATTAAACGTTTTTATATAAGCCTAGGTTATTTTAATATATATATAATTAAATAATTTAATATTATAAAAATAAATTTCATAATTAATTAAAGATAATATTAATTGTATCTTATTATTAATACCTTTTAATAAAAATTTAATAATTTTTTTAATAAATAATATTTTTTTTAAATTATTTATATTTAATTACAGAGATAATAATAAAAATAATTAAAAAAAATTGGTAGTTAATTAATTTAATAATTTTAAGTTTTAAGTTATTAAACCAATATTAATTATAAAGGAAGAGCCTACATTAGATATAAATATTAATTTATAATTATTTATTAAATAATAAGTATAAATTAGAAATTATAATAATATTAATTATAGAAATATAATAAAGATAAAATAAATAATATTAAAAATATTAATATTTAATATTTCCAAAAAATTAAATTAATATAAGATTATTTATTATTAATATTTAAATTTATAATTTTTAATTAAAATAATTAAGTTAATTTAATAAAAATTATTAATAAAGAATTTTAATATATTATAAAACTTTTATAAAATAAATATTTTATAATTTTTTTTATTTTATATTTTTATTTTAATAAATAAATAAAATTAATATTGTTAAAATTGGCGTTTATTAAATATATTTTATATAAATTATATTATAGGGAAATATTTTAGAAATATTAATAATTTGTTAATAATATAGTTTAATTTTATAATTATTATAACGTTATTTTTTTTAATTAAGTTTTATTATAATTTTTTACTTTTTTTATTTTATTTTTTATATTTTTTATTTTATTATATTTTTTATATTAAAATAAATTTATAACCTTAATATTTATTTATATTATTTTTTAATAATAATTAATTTAATAAAATTTAAAAAATGGTTTAAATTTTTTATTTAAAATATAAATTATTATATTTATTATTTAATTTACGCGTAATTAATAATAACGTTTTATATTATATTATAATTTATTATATTTATTATATTATTATTAAAAATATTTAAAATATAAATAAAAGTTATATTATTAAATTATTCTTTTTTACCTTTTTAAATTTATTTATTACCTAACAATATATACCTTAAAATTATATTATATCTACTAATACTTATTATTTCTATATTCCTAAATTTAATTATATTAATTCTAATTATAAGTTTTTATTATTATATTAAATTATTTTTAAATTTTTAATATTAATTTTTATTATAAATACCCAACCATATTCTATTATTCTTAATTTTTATAATTAAATTTTTTTTAAATTTATATTTTAATTTTAAAAAGATATAATAAATAATAGTTTAAATTATTATACCAATTCTTTTTTTAACCTAAAATAAGCTAAATATATTATTATAATATAATTAAATGGATTTAAATTAATTTATATAATATTTAACATTATTTAAATATAATTAAAAGTTAATTAAATGCGTTAATTTATTAATAAAGAAAATCTAAATACTATTTATTAAGCCTTAAATAATAAAATCTTATTTTATAAAGATTATCATTTATTATAAAACGATAATTTTCTTATCTTTATATTAAAATTTAATGTTTTATTATAAAGCTAATATAAGCTTATATTATATTTTTTTATTATACTTAAAAAATATTATAATATAAATATAAAGGTATACATTTTATTTTATAATTACTTTTATTATCCGTTTTTTTATATTTTTATTAAATTAATATTTACTTAATTTGTTTAGGTTTTTTTTATTAGGAATATTATTAAATTATTTATTAATAATATTAATAATAAATTATATTTTATATTTAACTTTAAAATAAATAAATAAGGTAATTTAATATAAAGATAAAAAATAAAAACGGTAAAATAATTAATTTTTTTAATAATTAAGGTTATTAATAATTAAAGGTTTATTGATAAAAAACGCCTTTATAAGTAAATTTTTAAAGATTATAATTACGTTAAAGAAAATAACGATAAATATTAAGGTTAAATAGAGCTAAATAATAATATTAAATATTTTAAAAATTGGTTTTATTTATTAAATATTAGGTAAATAAAACCGGATAGTGATTTTAAATATTTTATTATTTATAAACGTTGCGTTAATAATTGGATTTTTTTATTACGTATTAGGTAATTGGAATTTAATATTGATAATAATTGCGGTTATAAGTATAATAATTCTAATAATAATAATGATAAGAAGGAGAGTAAATTTAATAATAATAACATTTTTAACGGTTATTCTTTATTTTTTAATAATAATAATAATAGTTATAATAATGATTATAATAGCGTATCCGGAAATAATAACGTTAAATATAACTATATTATTTTAAATATTAAAACAAAATTTAAATTATTTTATTTATTTATTAATATTAATATTATTTTAAATTTATTTATATTTATTTTAAATTTAGGTAGTAATAATTAGAATTTAAGTTAATATAAAGATTATATTTTAAACATTTTTATTTTATTTCTTATTAATGGTAAAAGTTCTTTTAAATATATTTTTAAAAATTATATTAATTAAAGAGTTATATTT
Source organism: Daldinia grandis (assembly GCA_022432525.1). Classification (NCBI taxonomy): domain Eukaryota; kingdom Fungi; phylum Ascomycota; class Sordariomycetes; order Xylariales; family Hypoxylaceae; genus Daldinia; species Daldinia grandis. The sequence continues at coordinate 98,975 of JAJKLB010000024.1, read as the reverse complement.
AAATAATAACAATTTTTTTAATAATTATTTTATAAAAGGTAAAGTTTTTTTAAACGTATTATTTATAATAAAGATTAATTAATTTTAAATATAATATTTAGAAAAACGTATATGTATAAAAATAATTAAAATATTAAATAATTAAAAAATTAGTTAATATTATAATATAAATTTATTATTATTTATTATTTATTAAAAATTTTTAAAATATATTAATATAATAATATATTTAATTTTATTTTTAACGTTTTAAGAAATTTTTATTTTAAAAATAAAATAATAATAATAACCTATTAATTTTATATATAAAAAACATTTTTAAATATATTTATTATATTAATATAATTTAATTAATTAATAATAATATTTATAATATGGTATATAATTATTAAATTACGTATAATTAATGTAAATTATTAGTTAAATAGGTAGGTAGGTATTTAAATATTTCCTTATATATATTTTATAATATTAACCATAATATTAAATTAAATTTTATAATATAATATATAAATTTTATATTATTAGATTTATTTTAATTAAAGTTTTTTAATAATATAAATTTTAATTAAATATATACAATATTTTAAAAATTATTTAAAAATATATTTAAATACGCGCAACCTAAAAAAGCCTTTATAAAGTTTTATATCATAATTAATATATTAATTATTATAATTTTTTTAATCCTAAATTACATTATAAAAATTTTATATCTTTATTTTTGTTTTAATTAAGGTATTCTAATTATATACGTTTTATTTTAATATATATAATATTTTAAAATTTATTTAAAAATATATTTAATTAAATATAAATATTTTATAAAAAAAGACGTTATTATTATTATTTTTATATATTTACCTTTACGTTTAAATATTTTATATTTAAAGCTTATACTAAATTAATATTTATATTATTTAAAAATTTTAATTAAAATAAAAATAATAATTTAACTTTTATATATTATATCTTTAAAATAAATATAATATAATAATTGGTTTATTAAATGCGGTTTTATAAAAAACTTTACGGGAAATTTTATAAAGGAGTTTTTTACACTTACACGCGTTTAAATATATTTTTAAATATTTTTAAAATATTATATATACTTAATTAAGATTTATATTATTGGAAAGTTTTAATTAAAGGTAAATTAATTATATAATTTTTGTATAATAAATCGTTAAATTTAATATAATATAATGGTTAACGTAATAATATAATTAAAAATAAGTGGGGGAATTTTTATACTTTTTAAAATATTAATATTTATATATTACTTATTAAAATAATATTACTTATTAAATATTTAATATAATTTTTTTAAATAATAAAATGTTTTACAATGTAAATATTTTTATTTAAATTATATAAAATTAAAAATATTTATTATAAATAGCCAAATATATGACTTTTAATGGTTATACTATATTTTCCTTAACTGGGATTAGTGACATTCATTTTCTTAATTTTGGCACAGTTATACTAATGGGCCTCCGTACGCGGTAAATTTGCTGATTTTCTAGTTCGATAATAATTAAGACATTGGAGCGATGCTATGCTGAGCAATACTTCTTCTATTTGTTTTTTATTAGTTAAAGTACCTTAGGTATGGAACCCTGCTGCCAAGATGAAGGAGGCTTCGTGCTTTAAGCCGATCTAATTTACGGAATATACATGCCTCATAGCCAGGGCTAACGGCTATTCATTGGGCTAAAAGCGGAAATCCTGTCTTCTTTGTCATATTCCTCATACCCGTCTACGATGACTAACTTTTTTTAATAGCCGGTTTTGTCACGCTTCTAGATGAGATATCTAGAACAAAGGACACACATGTATATAAGAGCCGTTAGCTCGCCAGGTAGGTTAGAGTTCCTCATAGAACAACGAGGTTGTTTCTATGCTGTTTGGTTCCGCCTCGTGACAGTTATATCGCAATTTTGAACCAGAATCGCTGCCTTGACAATAAACGGGTTATCCAAAGGTTGTGCAATCGTGATGTACGCCTAGCTGTCAACCTAGTGCAAGAATATTTGACTATCTTACCTTAGGTACCTACCTCACTTACTATGTAAGACATTTGTGCGAATATTTATGCCGGCATTATATTAATAAGGAGTGATGCTATTTCTAGATTACCATGACAGCCCTTCCAGGTAAATTACCCCACAGAACAGGTATAAATAACTAGCAACTAAAATTATCAGTAAAATAACATAGCCCCATTCGGATCTACAACCGTCTCAAAAATCTTCCCATTTTCGTAAAAAATCTCACGATCTTTCAAAGTAAACAACAACAACAAAATATTACATTTTAATAATTAATTTTATTACAACCTCTTTAATCAATTAACCTTTAAATCGTCGCGAGTCTTCTTTATCGTTAAATAGCTTTAAAATACGCAACTTTAAAATACGTAGCTTTAAAATACGCGTAAATCGCATTCCGAATCCTTTTAATAGATATCGAAGGTTATTTACAACCCCTAAAACCTTTAAAATCGAATTATAGGTTTATTCGAAAGACAATTACTTCGATTTTTATCGTAACAACACCTTTAATAAACGTAAAAGCAAGAATAGCAATAGCTTCATTTTATCATATCGAGTAGCGCATAAAGCTATTTTAATTAAAAACAAATCGATTTAAACAATAAAAAAAAAACGGCGAAGATTATCAATGGCTTAATTACTTCGCCAATTAAATTTTAAGGCTTATTTATACGTTAAGAATTAAAGAAATTCGAATCTATCGAATATTTTTACTTGTAAATTATTTCCTATCACTTAATAATATTTTGCCCTATTTATATTATTCTTTTACAAAACTTATACTAATAAATTCGTCTATTTAAACTAATTAATTTAATATAGGTATTTTTTAATAAAAACGTTATTATTAACGAAAAAGTTAAATATAAATATTACTATTTGTAAATTACTTACTACTATTCGCAAATTAATATAGTTTTACTTATAAATTAATACCTTTTATCCGTAAATTACTTTTTTAATTATAATACAAAATACGGTCGCATTTTTTCAAATTTAACATTAATTAATTAATTAAATTATAAATAATCGAAAGATATTAAAAGATTTATAAATATTTATTATTATTATTAAAAAATATTAACGTTTTATAAAGGTATTAAGGTAAATCTAAAGGATGTTGATTTATAATAATTTTCGTGGCCAAGTGTATACACCTATTTTATGGGGTAATTTATATTATAAGCCCGGTAAGGTAATCTAGAAATAGCATTACTCTTAATAAGACTCAGCAAACTCATTACTACTAGCCACATCGTAGTATTTCACTAGTATCCTTTTCGTATCTTATGTTAATTAGGGTTATATTTCTCCATACCTAAAAACCAATATCTTTTTCCAACTCTACAACCATCCCGATCTCCCTTAAGACCCCATAAGGTTAATATACTACCATACTTGCCTATACTTAAAGAGACTATAACGGATTTTCTCTAACAACAGCGTTAGTTTTATAGGGATTATCTTCATGCTCTTATTTAAAGTGAAGCTTGGTGGCGAAGAGAAATATAGAACTGTCGAACTTATCGACAGTTCTATTATATATGCAGATGGAATGGTCTTATATGCCGAGTTACAGCCGTTGAATTATGATAAATATTTCGCATTTATCGATGATCTCTCTTAAATTACCATTAGAAAACCAAACCAAACCACGAAGGCTACATTTGTATATGACCTCCAGGTCCTTGAAAGTTTGCCATGCGACACCAAACTAGGCAACGAGTTCATCTTTCAAACCCAAGTCATCTCTAATTATGAGGATCTCTTTTACTCTAAGCCGTCAAGTTCTCCTTTCCTCGCCGATGATATCACGAACGGTGGGCAATTATTAAAGAGAAAAGTAAGAGAAATGAGAAAGAAGCCGTGGTTTTCTGGGTGATGGTCCGATCAATACGAGTAAATTATCCTTACTTAAGAACCTAACCTAGGTAGACCATGGTAATAAACGAGAGGTATACTAACTAAAGTAGTTCCCTAGAATGGTTAAACTTGGAATGATCTTGGGAGGTTGAGGAAGCTCGACGAAATGAAGCATAATTGTGGATAATGTCTTTACCAGAACCACAGAGGTCAGAGGGATGAGGAAAGGGAAACCAGTTACGGGCAGTCTGGGACATGCAAAACCAAAGACCACCAAGACAATAAGTCCTGTAGTAGCAATGGGTAAAATGTTGTTGGTTGAGTAAAGATTCCAGGGATTCCACTAGGTTAGTCCCTGTAAAATCTTAAATATGCCCTTATCTCATTGCACCTTCCTACAGTCCCGTCTTAAGTATAAGAGGTAAGCAGCAATGATTTATCTCATAAACTCTTCTCTCTCCACCTCATGGACTTATTATTATCTAGCAATGCTTATGAGTTCTATAGCTGAAACCGGATATATACACTATATATGGAAGATGGCGCCATTATTAAACCTACCTACCTACCTAGGTACCTAACCTAGGTAGGTACCCTTACCTCCTATCTAACCTACGTATTCCCTGATGATCATAACGATCATTAAAACGTTTATGATATCGATAGTTACTGGTAAAGTTTACGTAGGATTTATAATCAACCAACCAGGCTGCCAGGCTGCCGGGTAGTCAATGGGATGTCCTGTCTTATTGCCTGGGTAAGCAGCTACTACGTCATTGATATCGATATAGGCTAAACGCCGAGTCTAATCTGCTAAGTCTTACGGAAAACGGCAAACTCAATGACCATGCCGTTGCCAGGCTCAAGACTTGATTTCTCCAATGATCCACACGTGGGCCGTTGTCGCGCATCGCTTTGCTGGCACATGTGTATAGCAGATAGGTATCAGATGCATCTATGCATTTTCGTTAGGGTCAGACAGAGGGGTCTGGACTCTATAAATTCGGTCGTGACTAGAAGAGAAAGACATTTACCTACATGTAGCACAGTCAAGTTCTTGACGAATAAATCGACACATGTGGGTTTCTTATTGGAGTTGGTGGTGGCGTAATGTGGCTATCATCGGTGACTATCACTGCCCTGACTGCGTTCTGTTAGGCACCTAATGCGGTTCTAAGGCACGAAACCATGCTGTTATGCAGGGGTTTAGGAGGGGCTAAAAATAGAGGGCCGATCAGCTATGTATACATCTGCTTCCAATACAGTTTCTATATGTGGCACAGGTACCAGCTAACAGATACACCTGGGCACTTTCCACCGTTTAGGAAAGGTGTTCGATGCCAAGCCCCCGACCATCTGCGACTCCGAATCCAAACTAAGCCCCCGCCGATAGTCGCATGTATTCGGACTCCTTCTTTCGGCTTTCCACATAATTAACCCATTAACCACCAAACTACCTACCTACCTACCTAGCCACAGCAGCTGGCCTATGTACTAACTAGTTGTCTCTCTAGATAGTCTCTCACGGTATGGGGTTTCAATTGATGGTGTTTCCTTTTACTTATTAACATACTTTCGCCTCTCATTTCTCTTCTAACTGTTGACCTTCATTCGGATTACTGTCATTTTTGACTTCAAAGTGCGCGCGCTCTTATCTTCGGTATCTTCGGTTATACCGCTTTCTTTCATTTATCACCTACTCGATCGTTGATTGTTGACTACCGACCGCCTCATCTTCCGTCGGCGTGCTATGCGCATCGGCGACCTTTTCTCTTCTCGATGTACCACCTCCGCCGAATCACCATCGCCGCTGCAGTGCTTGCTGTCATCATCGTAGTTGTCACCGTACTACCTCGAGCTCTCAATCCCGTTCCACCAAACAAGGAAAAACAGGAGGCTGACAGGCAGTGGATCAACACATCTCCATATTGGCTTGATCGTCAGGCCTGTCGCTGGTTTAGCCTCTGTGGTCTGCTGCACCTCAGAAACGATCCCCCAGCAAAGCCGAAGAATAAAGATGACGGTCATCGACATGAACTGAGGCGCCTCTTGGGAGAGGAAGGGGTTGCCATATTAAGGGAGGAGAGTAACAACAAGCAAACAGGGCAGCTGAAGGGAATACCGGATTATGTGCTGAACTATGCGCCGCTGGTTCACCTCTATTCGCAAGAATTCTTCTGGCCCTCCGACATTGCTGACCACATTAAGCATGTGGTACCAGACCTAGACGAAGACAAGTGGACGCTCAACGAGTCGAAGCCCCTCACTTTAGCCAACTTGAACGAGTTTAGCTCCGAGCTAGGATTTCAGCACCTTAACAGCAAGGATGACGTAGAGTCTCGCCCGCGCTGGCTTCACAGCAAGATGAACAGGCCGGTCGCTTTTAACGACGAGGATGGCGGCAAAGAGCACGATGACGGCTCGGAATCTGATACACGGCTTAGCGACGATACAACGTGGTTCGATGTAGATCGTGATCATCCCTTACACCGAATTTCAGACCCACGAAAGCTTCCTGCTGGCAGACCACGGTCGCAACGGCTGGAAAGGCGGTTCCAAGCCCCCCATTCTCGTGAGCAGCAAAGACTCATGTCTCAAGAAGCGCAGGACGAGCAGAACGAGCGAAACAAGCCTAACGAATCGGGATACTCTCGTGCGCCAGCCACTCTCGTTTTGGTAGACAAAGGATCCGATATCGTGGACGCTTTCTGGTTTTTCTTTTACGCCTATAACCTCGGACAGACGGTTCTAGGTACACGATACGGGAACCATGTCGGCGATTGGGAACATTGCATGATCCGCTTTGAGTCAGGTGTTCCTCGCGCGGTTTTCTTTAGTGAGCACGAGGGCGGTCAAGCCTATGCTTGGCACGCTGTTGAGAAAAGAGGAAACGAGACTGAAATACAAAGACCAGTAATATATAGCGCCGTCGGGTCGCATGCCATGTATGCCACGCCTGGTAATCACCCATACGTTTTACCCTTTGGTATCCTCAAGGACGTCACGGACAAAGGCCCACTATGGGATCCTTCGAAGAATCTCAGAGGCTATTGGTATGACTATACCACCACCAAGGATAACGGGGGACTAGAACCAGCGAAGGAAAACGCCGACGAGCCAACGAGTTGGTTCCATTATGGGGGAACCTGGGGCGACAAGTTATACGGTCTCAACGATAGACGACAGTGGCGCCTATTCGGCCAGTACCACTACGTGACGGGCCCCCAAGGGCCTAAATTCAAGAATCTCGGCAGGGAGAAAGTATGTCAAACATGGAGGTGTCGCATTATACATAGCATTGCAGAGGGGAAGAAGGGAAGTTGGCATTCATGAAGGACGAAGGGTTATACCATAGAGAAGGGCACCACAGGCGTTACCGGCTTAGATACCCCAGCAGTAGTTGGGCTTTTTTTTTTTTTGCTTTTTATATCATGCTTTGAAATATAACGATTCATATGCAGATACGATTTACCAGAAACCTGGTTCGTGGAAATGAGACTTGGCTGCCGAATCGTAGGGTAGTTGCATGCGATGCTAGGATCTTCAGCTCTACGTCTTCTCGCCCAATGGTGCTTCGCAAACTTATTCAGCTTGCCCATGTGCATGCAATCGTACCATGTCGATCGGGTGAGGTAGTATCGCGTATGTATGTAGAAGTAACGCTCGCTCGCTCGTTCGTTCGTAGCGGTCCACTCACCGTTGCTGGACACGAGGGGAGAAGGGCGGGCCTCGGCGTGTTTTTCCCTTGTGTTTTCGCCTTGTGTTCGTATGTACACCACCACCACCACATACGGCGTCCCGCAGAAGAGGAGCAAGGGGATCTCCACCGAACTACTTCCCCCCTGGGGGAAATTCATCTCTTCCTTCTCCGCATCGCGACCCCGGATTTTCCTAGGGGGGGCCTTGGCGTGGTTGCGGCCCCTGATTGGCGCGCATGGAACTTCGTCGGGGTACGGCGCGCTGGAGAATTCCCTCCAGTAAGGAAATCCCCCAGAGCCCCGGAACGGGGAACTGTTGTCCCCTTCGAGCAGCATGCTCCGGGGGCCTGGGTCCCTGATGTGCTGTGTTGTTGTGAGGTGGACCCATGGGGCTGGTCTTGGGGGGAGGTGGGTGCATTAGAAGGTATATATAAGGTAGGTAAGTAAGTAAGTAAGTAAGTATGTCGGCGTCTTGTTCACCGAGTTGATGCTTGTTTGATTGTTTGTTGCTCTTCGTTCTTCGTTTTTGTGAGTGGAGGACGGTTAGACAGATATAGAATATCTAGGACGACGACTATATCCGGCTGTTGACAAGATGAAGCCTCATACTTACCAGGTACGTGTATTACCAAGGCCAATTAGCGCAAGAGAAGCCATAACTAACTCCCTCGTGCCCAAATAGTTCCTCGTCGGCGTCTTCGCCTCGATGGGATCGGTGCTCTTCGGCTACGATCTCGGTGTCATCGCGGGCGTGGTAGGGAGCACCTCGTACGCCGAACTATTCCAATCAAACGCAGCTCAAGAGTCAGTCCTCGCCCTCTGCTTCCTACGCCTTCCCTTTGTCCGATCCACAGCCCTAATCGTATAACCGCAGTGGAGCCGTCGTCTCTCTGTTCACAGGCGGTGCTTTCTTCGGCGCCATGTTCGCGGGCCCCGCGGGTGACATGCTCGGCCGGAGACTGACGATCATGTTGGGCGCTATTATCTTCCTTCTCGGAGGCGCGATCCAGACTGCTGCGCAGACGATAGACTACTTGTATGGCGGACGAGCGATTGCTGGCTTGGGTGTTGGGTTCTTGACTATGATTATCCGGTAAGCTCTCCCCTATCTGCTGATTTATATGAATGAGGAATAGGACGTGCTAATGATCCCATATAGTGAGTTTTCTTCCTGAGGAGATAATCATCCTATTCAGCACTGAGTAAAGGACTTAGAAAAGCCGATGTACTAACCTTACCGCCCCCAACAGCCGTCTACCAAAGCGAAATAGCACACCCCTCCATCCGCGGCCGCGTCACGGGCCTGCAGCAATTCATGCTGGGCATCGGCGCCTTTCTCGCCGGCTGGATCTCCTGGGGGTGCTTCATCAACCTGAGCAGCGACGCGCAATGGCGTATCCCGCTCGGCATCCAGAACCTGCCTGCTCTAATTCTGGCCGCGCTCATCCTCCTATTCCCCGAGAGTCCGCGCTGGCTCGTCGACCACGATCGCGCCGAGGAGGGCCTGCGCACCCTCGCGAAGCTCCATTCCAACGGCGATATCAACGACCCCTGGGTCCAGGCTGAGTTCGCCCAGATCCAGGAGACTATCAGCTTTGAGCATGCGCACGAGGCGAAGAGCTATATGGAGCTGTTTACGAATCCGTACGTACCTCTCCTGTCTGTCTCATGGATAAGTAGGATGTTGTAGACCGGCTAACTAACTCCTCCACAGCTCTGCATTCCGCCGCCTCTTCCTCGCCTGCGCCATCCAGGGCGCGACGCAGATGACGGGCGTATCCGCGATCCAGTATTTCTCCGTCACCATCTTTGCGCAGATCGGCATATCCGCCGACGAAGCGCTCAAGTACCAGGCCATCAACAGCATCCTTGCACTAATCGCACAAGCCTTTTGCATGCTGCTCATCGACAAGTTTGGCCGTCGACCGACTATAATCGCCGGAAACCTCGTCAACTGCCTTATGTTTATCATCGTTACTATACTGCTCTCCCAGTTCCCGCCGGATACGAATTCCGGGGGCACTGCTGGCTGGGGGTTCATTATTGTGTTAGTAATTACCTATGGTTGCCTACCCAGGTGCTGTTTACTGTAGAAAGAGAACTGACGGTGACTTCGCTAGAACCTGGCTCTACAACATATCCTTCTCCTTCGCCTGCGGTCCACTCTCCTGGTAAGCCCCTTTCTTTCCAATTTCCCTAAACTCAACTAACCCGCATAGGATTATTCCCGCCGAGATTTTCGACACGCACACGCGCTCCAAGGGCGTATCCCTCGCAACGATGACAAGTTTCGCCTTTAACACGCTTATCGGACAAATCACCAAGGTAGCCATCGATTCGGTCGGCTGGCAGTACTTTATCCTATTCGCGGTGTGCAACGCGACCAACGCGCTGTTCTTCTGGCTCGTGCTCCCCGAGACCAAGCGCGTGCCCCTCGAACAGATGAGCACCGTGGTATTTGCCCCCGACGCCCCCTGGATTGTCCTCGGAAAGCGCTCCAAGGCATTCCGCGCTGCCGCCGAGGCCGCTGCCGTCGATGTGAAGGAAGTGGAGTTAAAGAAGGACGATGTTTGACATTAACGACGAGCCATAGATAGGTATATGTATAGAAAATAGTAGTTGTGAGAAAGATGTTAATCCATATAGTTACTTTCTATAAATCATAGCTACCTTAAGTACCTACCTAGGTAGACATAGCGTAGTAGACTGAAGTATGTATACACCAGAAGCAAGACTTAAGAAGTTTACAGCAAGATTTGCACTTACTAATCCTATATTTCGGGGTCTCTCTTATATCCTAGATGTATTAATACCATGGCCTATTAATATAGTTCACATTAAGCAAAAAGTATGGTAGTTAACGGTAGGTCCTTAGGCAGGATAGGATACGTTACCCTAGCTTGACAGTGTTCCTATGATCTCACAGCGTGTTATACGGAAATATTTGAGAATTTAACCAAATTATAAGAAATACATATTAGTATCCAAAATCGGAAACTATCGTACAGAATTAGGTATCATCAAAATTTTCTACTTCCACCGCTCGACTCTCCACGTAACACGACAGACCATATTCTAGTCGAATAGCGACAGAGATAGTCTCTAAAGGGGTATATAGGTTCATAGCTTATACAACATTATTTTTCCTCCATTAGGCACCTAGGCCTTAAAAGCATGGGGTCGGTATTCGACGTTCTCTAACACGGCGTCGAAAGCTTCTTGTACATCTGCGTGGAAGAACGGCCGGTTAAGACCATAAACGGGCACCTGGCGAGAGGAACTTTCGTCTTCGGTGATCGAAGATGGCTGTGCGCCGATCTCTTCGTCGCCATGGCTCGTACGTTTCTCGACCGCCCCCTTTTCTCCGATATGACTTCCTCCAGAAAGCGGTGATGCGGCATCCGCCAGATCAGCTACACTAAAAATGGATTTCCAGCGATGGCCAGCTTCAGCATCTCCCTTAGGTAGTAAGAACCCGAAACCGGCGGCAACAAGGGCGCGACGTGTCCAGGCGTTCCTGACATTGGCGAAATGCCACTCGACCGTGTCAGGTTGGGTATACCTATCTAGTTGGTTACGCACGTCGATTAAGGCCTGAACGGAGGTCGCATCGACATTATTAATGGCAGAGCAGTCCAGAATAATAGCTCTAAGAGTAGGTCGCTCCGCCGTATCATCCACAACGACCTTGCCCCTACGAGGACCGGGATCATTCCAGGGACGGTCCTAGAGTAACATTAGCGTATGCTAATAGAGAGCCAGGGATATCAAACTTACACCTAATTTTCCAAGAGATTCCGGATCAGTCCTTCGCGTCGCTTTGAAAATTCCCGCCGTGAGCCCGTCCAAGAAGCGAGTTGCGTTCGGATAGTTAAATAGCTCCGAAAATTGGTAGATAAACACGCCAGGGTAGGGGTGGGAAACGGGTACGCGAGGATTCGAGTTATCTTCATGATCGAGTGGGATAAATAGGTTACGTTCGCTTGAAATGTGGCCTTCCCTCAACGTTAAAGGGGCCTTTTGGTCCTGGGACAGGGACTGGCTCGAGCTAGTACGCCCGCCGGATCTCAAATCTCCAATGGTTCGAACTGTAGCAACACCGAGGAACCGTCCCTTGGCCTGGAATAGCCGGAAAACGAAGACGGCAAAGGACACGCAGACTGTGGTGTAGATACCATCCTCAATACCGTCGAAGATGGTTACCAAAACTCCAGCAAAGAAGATGATCACCTCCAAGGGGGAGATTCTCCAAAACTGATACACGACGTTCGGTGGAGACACAACGTCTAAAACTGCGTGGATAATTACGGCGGCCAGTGACGCCTGGGGAATATACCAAAAGACGGCCGTCAACGCGTAGAGTGCAAGGAGCACGACGACTGCAGTAATGACACCGGCGAATGGTGTACGCACACCGGACTTCGCCTTAATAGCAGTACGGGAGAACGACCCAGTTGCTGGGTATGCACCAAGGAAGGGACCTAAGAGGTTGCTAATACCAATAGCGACCAATTCCTGAGAGGGATCGATGACGTAGTTATTGACACGACCGAACGACTTCGAGATGGAGATATGTTCGATCAGGACAACGATGACGGCTGCGGGAAGCTCGGAGGTAAAAAATGAGAGAATCTTGGGGTCGAGGTTGGGAACCGCAGCATGTTGAAATCCTGAATTTGTTAGCCACGCACCGAATAGGAGGTAGGTATATAATGTAAGTGGTATTCTTTACCTCGAGGAACTTCGCCGAGAACACTAAAGAGAGGGTTGCTACGGCGGTGAAGGTTGACACCAGCGCTAATTGCAGTATATAGTAATATGACGAAAGCAGTCCGGAGGGTTGAGACGAAGAAGAGTGTCTTCTCTCGGTGAGGATACTTCTTAGCTAAATACGTGCAAGTTCCCCTAATGATGTACAGCATGAGTAAAGCTGTAAGGCCCATAGCAGCATCGATAGTGGTGTATTTGAGATTCTTCAAGGTGTTGATGATAACCAGATAAGTGGGATCTCGTGTCGAAAACCGCTTCTTTTTGCTGTTCATACCCATCATCGTTGGCACTTGTCCGACCGCGATGCTGATTCCGGATCCGGTCATAAAGGCAGCAATCGAAGGCAGAGGGATGAAATCGACGACCCAACCAAGCCGTGCCAGCCCTAGGAAGCATACAATACCACCGACAATTACGGCGAGCGCAGATGCCACAACGTGACCCGGAACGTCAGGGATAGCTGCCTCTGCTCTGTTAACAATGCCGCCGGTGACAGTCGACATGACCGCGACAGGCTTCGGGAAGGTTAGCAAAGCACATCTTTATTACAATAGACTAAGGATGATGCTATGGAATTTAGTAACATACTCCGATTGTGATATCCTTGGAAGTTGCAAAGAACCAATAGATAAGGACACCCATGAAGGACGAGTAAAGGCCATATTGAGGCTCAAGCTCCGCAAGCAATGCATAAGCCATGCCTTGAGGCACAACTACGGCACCAACCGTGATACCTAAAGCCAGATTATGTCAGTCTTGCCCGTGCGGTAGAGGGGTAGGGTCTGAGCTTACCAGCAATCAGATCACCAATAAACCATGTCAAATTGTATCTGGTAATCCAGTGAAGGAACGGGAACAGGCGGTAGAAATATTGGAAGATCCCTCGGGGCGTTGGTGTAACACTCACGAGCCAGTCAACCGCAGTCGGGTCCTTTTCGTCGTAGGGCTCGACATTAGGATGAGCTTGAGACGCGTCTCTTGAATCGATGCGCTCAGCCTCACGTTGCCCGTAAGGGTCAAGATTCAAGTTAAAGAACCAGGCAAAGCCGTGGCCTACTTTGGCTAAAGTAGAAGGCATATTTCAGTCTTGTACAGTAACAAATATGAACCCTCAGGTTATGTCGGGGCGCGCCCCTTGAAGGCCCTCAGTATAAAGCTACGCTGTAATTCGGTAAGATTACAACGCAACACAACAGCCCAAGTCCACAAGTCCAGATCTCGACTGCTGATGGAAATTGACTTTACAAAGAGTCATGTAATATAACCAAGTTGGAGCAAATGCCATCAACGTGCTCTCCAGGGAGGTGGAATGAACTGCATGATGCGGTCGTATTTAATATAATTGACGACGGGAGTATCTGCAGGCGAGAAAGGGCCGAGGAAATGGAGAACCCCCCGGAGGAAGATTGACGATTCTGGATCGCGCACCGAAGGAGGAGCATTGTGCAATTAGGATTTGCTCTCATGTATTTTCTTGGTGAGGACCAGTTATGGCTTCAGTTGGACGAACGAGAACTCTTGTAGATGGCGAGATGTGGGTCTCCGATGATGTGCGCGCCCTTGTAACAGGGATTGTGCGTATTGTCATACCAAGATGCCTACTAAACGTCTACTAAAATCTATGTACCTTGTCACTTATACCGAGACTAGTTCTTATTGCGCCATGAGTTTAACCTAGGGAGTCAGCTACGAGCCCAGCTTCTCAGCCTCGATCCAATCACGAGCCAATAGAAATTTCATCCATCATGTGAAAGTGTCCTATGTACATACATACGATAGATATTCCAACTTTTCCAACAGGCCGGATCCAGATCTTAGCTTCCATCCACGCGTTAGATCTAGGAAGTACATACGCATAACCTAGACCTAAGGCAAGCTGAAGTAAACGCGTACGTACAGATAAGGAAAGAAGATGACGGATATCCATGAGCTGAGTCCCCATCAAGATGTAACCCCAGAAGATCTGATAGCTATGAGGTAAAGCATAGCTTTTCTTATATCTTAGTATTTGTCCATCCTTTCCATCCACGCGGGTAGTCGTCCCATAACATGTCCTTGGCAAGGGGGTCTCCAAGACAGCACACAACACAAGTCCAACAAACAAATAACTCAGTTACCTAATAATATCCTTTCGTACGTTATAAAGTACCTGCGTTTACTACTACGCCCCATACTCATCTAGATTCCATACTAGCTCCCGCCCGTACTCCTCGTCCCACGGAGATACCGACCCTTATTGAAGTCCTCCCGAGCCAACCATTAGATTACGCTTAATAAAGTCTAGATCCTGATTTCCCCGGCAGTCTAGCGAACTAGTATAATCACCGATTATGGGCCCAGCCGGCAAGTGGCAAGAAGTCCTTGTGAATTTCACATAATATTTATATCTCTTATTATTAAAGATAAACCCAGAGGGCTAATTAATGTTCTTTAAACCCCAACCTATTACTATCTACATGGGAATTTCAACATCGAAAAGCGCGTAAGTGGATACTCGTCTTTCTGCCGTTCCAATATCACGAAGTACTATCATAAACTCCAGGTAGACAAGACCAGGATTGCGATATACTATTCTCAACTACACTTATCCTAAATTTTGCCACTCGATCATCCTTCTAGTTGTATCATGAGACGGTGAATTTAGATAGTGTCTCTATTGCGATTCCAAGTATTTTGACTGGACTAGAGAACGAGCCAAACCCAGTAAATATCCCAAAAGCAATGAAAGACGTGTTAGTATAACAAACATTACCATAAAAGCCGGGTTTCAATGGCGATCTTGGGGAATATAACGTGCTATAGTCGCAATACATTGCCGAACTTGGAGCTTAATGCTTCCATTCAGCCTCTCAGATAGGACAGTAACAATCACGTCATGAAGAGGGGAAGCCAACAAACGAGCTAGCCTCATGTTATAATTCACTATTGAAGATTTACATCGAATTGTTATAAGGCACTTGACGTAAGAGGCTCACTTAGTCCGTACAACTGGAGGAAAGTGAATTGAAAGGCAATGTTCTGACGCCATAGACAACACGCTTGATTTGGCCGTCACATTGTCCATAGACTACTCCGGAACAAGCGTAAGTTACAAACCACTATCGTCTATAGGGGTGTATCTTGGTGTTAGCGTAATAGCTATGACTTCATGCCATTATTTGGTATAATTCAATCAAGACTAAGTCTATCATTCATTGGGGGATCATTTCCACCTTAACTTAACTCAGGGCCATGAGGACTTAGATGCCCGGTGAACCCCCTTTCATGATTCAAGACCTATGATTCATTATTATTATACGCAGTAGCCGTAAACTACAATCTATTTAGCAATTACGCTAAGTGTATGATAACCCTTCAACCATAATATGCTATTGTTTACAGAAGAGAAAACTTGAAAGCCAGACTCCAAACCTAGGTAATCAACCAAAACAGACTCCAACCATTGACCCCCAATGCATTACAACCTGAACTCAACCAAATCCCCCCTATATACACGCAAGCAGAATCTCTAACTCTTAGAACAGCGACAACTGTTACTATCTCCGGGGCCACAGCTTCCAGGCACCTTCTCCCACATGCAATTATTCTCGGCTTTGTGGATATCGCAGGGCACTTCGATAATCTCGATAGGCGTGCATGCCTGTCTATCGAGGGTAAACGTGATCGAAGGGGTCTCGCTCGGGAGCGCGTAGCTGATTCCTTTCCCGAAGCCTGCTAGACAGTACTTGCCGCATGACCACTTTGTAAATGTGAACACACCAGAATCACCGTATAAAGGGGTTCGTCCGATATGGTTGCCGTCTGAGGCCCCGTTAAGCCACTGATTCCCTTGGCTTTCCGAGCTCTGATGTGCGGTCCCCTGCACGTCTTTGATATGTACGGGGTCGTTGGGGTTCACGGCGCGGCCTGTAGTGCAGACATCATTCCCGCAGATCTTGAAGCGCCCGATTCGATGCTGGCTGGAGTGGTCGGCTGCGCTGTAGTGTAAGTGTATGCTATCGTAGCCGAAGGTATGGCCGTTTTCCATCTTGAAGACGTAGCAGTTCCCTATCGAAGGATTAGATTTCTCGACGGTTATGATAAAATATGCGAGAATGAATTAACACGTACCGGTAGTGATGCCGGAATCGCAACCTATTGGTCCCCTGCAGCCACCATCTGCGGTCGGACTCATTCCCACCGGACAGACACACTGGCCATCCACCATGCCCTTCCCATTATTGCAAGCCCGTCCGCATCTAATACCATCATAGGACTGGCCTAGAGGACAGCATCTATAGCCGGTATGGTCGCTCCCGACTAACTCATGCCCCTCGGTACAGCAGTCAAATGCAGTATCGGGGCTCCCAAGCAGTCTTTGACCCGGCGTACAGCAAGCCACAAATACCTGGTCTGCGTCAAATGTGAGGCGCTTGCCGGTACTCCCGGCACACCGGAAAAGTTCCTCGAAGTCGGAACCGGCCTCTTTGAAGAGAACCTCCTGGCTTCTGTGATCGATGCGACTGTCGTGGTCGATCTGGGCTATTTCGACATTCCTCTTGTTAAGGTCGCGGCGGATCGCCCCAAATGCGAACGGCAGTCCAACACTAGAGGCAACGAGCCCGAGTCGCAAGAGCTTCATGGTGGCTGTGGCTCTAAGTAATACTTCAAGCAAGCGTCACGACGGAAGATTAGTGAGATACTAATATGATAACTAACGATGTTCCTAAACTTGCTGTCGAGGCTGGGGTCCTTCGTAACTTCATCATGCTGGGAAATTTATTAGTTTTGATATTGGCAGTAGGCATCAAAGGGCCGATTATCAAGGTGACTTTCATACCTAATCTATACAACTCAACGAGGCTGTCTTACGGCCCCGAATACACGTTTTACGATTCACAAAGCGGTATGAATATAGCTTTATTCCTCATTGCACAGTTATGCAATTGTTGTCAACTAATACGAGGCCTAAGTAGAGGATACTGACAATCTGCGCTAAAGATAAAATCGAGTTAAAAGTCTCACTGCCAGATCCATAAGCTATTCGATAGATGGACGTCGATCCACACGAGAAGAACGATACCTCAGGCACAGAACTCGCGAATCATAACTTGTGTATAAATTGTGCATTACGTGGTCGAAGGATTTAAAAGCCGCGATAAGGTCTGTGTTACTGCCACGTCTCTGAACCTCAGCTTTCAGCCAAAAGCATAGTTGTCTCTGCCAAGAGCAAAGAAAGCGACGAAGAGACGGCTTTTGAGGCCTCCGCGAGTTTACTCGTACAGAGTGGGGATGGGGATATTCGTTTCTTACTGGCTTTTCGGCGGCGATGGAGCTCGACTCCGGATCCACTGACTTGTAGATAGGACATCACGGCGGTATTGGAGGGTTTACGTGCTCGTCAGTATTTAGGATATTTTAAGATGTCGGGTAAATGTAGCCGAAAGTCATGGTGAGCGGCGTAGTACGATGGATTTATTGGAGTGCTATAGACTCAGAGTACTAGATTGACTTCGTTTCTACTATAAGGGTCTAACCTAGGTTACTTAAAAAGTGCCACATTTATATCAATATAATAGTAGGGGAATCCCAAACTGAAGCCAAGTAAACTACCTCCTGACGCAGTAGGTTATTAGTTAATGACACAGGTATACCCCCTATTACCTTTAGCTATACTGTTCATGGGTACCTCTTGGTCGCATCGCCTTACATGCTGGGTTTCGGGTTAATTTATAGTTATTAATACTTAACATGATCGAGATTGAATCTTGGAATAAATTAGGGGCTCTATTCAACTCTTGCCCGCACATATAATAGATCACATAAAGATACTGATATTCATAAAGAGAGGAGGCATGTTTAAAGTCTGTCTGTACTAACCGCATCTACTAGTATATCAATTTGCCTATCCCTTCATATCCCCAGAAGGCGCCTCGTAGTGACCTAGACTCAATCTTAAGGAGCAAAAGCCACCAATTTCCCAATACCGATATGCTCAGCCGCCTCATCGAGAGCTTCCTTCCAATCCTCCAACTTGAAAAGCTTCGTATCCACAAAGTCCTTTCCACGGGGAAATAAACCCCTTTCTAGCATCTTAAAGAACAAAACAATATCATCTCGATGGTACATAAGCTTCCCTTTCAAGGAGATATCCATACCTATGATAGTAGGGACGATAGGATCCTCGTTCCAGCCCATCAAGCTCACACGACCGCCACGGCGGAGAGCCCAGATGGCACTCTTGACATGCTGGGACTTGGATGCATGCGGTGGGGTAAAATCGAGGACAGCGTCGACGGTACCAAATGCCTTCAGCGCAGCCGCATCCGCCTTGATGTCTCCGGTCATCTTTACCGTCTCGATATTAGCGTTTGGCGTGCCCCTTAGGACATGCGCCTTGAGCCTAGCCAACTCCTTCTCGTTCCGGCCAAAGGCAATGACTCTTGTTCCCATACCAATAGCGGCCTGGACAGCCGCACCACCGTAGCCCCCAGTGGCTGGGCACACGATGATAGTTTCGCCAGGCCTCAGGTCGATATCCCGGAACCCACCGAAGCCAACAAGCATGTGGCAGCTATACAAGATATCCGGGACCGTGTAGCCTAGTTCACCGCACAGTCTCGCTTCGTCAAGGGCAAAGCAGTTCTCCAGGGGCGCTTGGGCGTACTCGGCGAAATACCCGTCACGCCACACGTCGCGGATCAGCTTCTTGCTGCCCTCACTTAGGCCCTCGTGAATAGCTGTGAGAAACAAATCGTTGGGGTTATCGCGCGAGTGGATTACGCAGTCGACGTATACAAGCTGGCCTGGCGTTAAGACGGTCGCGTCGGCTCCGACGGCGACAATACGGCCAATGGCACTGATGCCACCTACGATTGGCATAGGGAAGTTGTAGTGACGAGTGCCGCTATAGATCTCGCGGTGGTAAGAAAGTATGCCAGCAGCGGTTATCTTAACGATAGCCTTGCCCAGGTCTGGCCGGGGGGTTGGAATGTTCTTGAGTTTGAAACCTTCGCCGATGGCCTCGAGCACGAGAGCGCGGTGTTGAGTGGGAAGGTCGGATGCCATGGTGAAAGCTAAGGTGGAAATGAGGTTGATATTGTAGGAGAGGTGAAGAGACAGATGATTATGGATATGTTCTCAAGCTTGTAGACTAGAACTTGGAAGCTTTATATAAGAACCGCTCTTCTACCTCAGTCGGCGATGATCGGATATATTCAACAATTCTCCGCTTAGTCCGCGTTAGGCATTTCCCATTCAAGGGCCATACTTTTTACATATGCCTAGATCTGCAAGGTCTTGGATGTCATGGCATGATGCTTTCAAAGTCCGGTTTTCATGCGGTGTTATTCGATCACTACCTCCCATAAGTCCTGTGCCCGTCATTTCTACAAAGCCGAACGGGATAAGTAAACAGGGCAACAGGCAGTAAATTCACATAAGACACCATGCACGGAAAATATAAAGAACAACGAAGCCATGGGTTTAGAGCAGATGGATAAATTGTGGTTCATGGTTTACAGTATATTTTCCGACAGCGTTGTAGGAGTAGTAGTGACGCACACGAGCCACTTCACGATACCTAATTGCATGTTTTTAACAATACTATGAACCATCTATCGCAGCAATTAGAGCCGGGTTAGCGTAAAGATCTGTTACTGTTTCTTAATTTGCCCCGGCGTACTCGATGTTGTGGTTCGGAGAAAGCCTATAAAACCGGGCAGACACCAAAATAGGGGGTGGAATATCAAATTTATCACCGGTAACTTGGGTTTTAAACTCCATATAACAGGTAGGTAGGTAGGCACCTAATGAAATATTAAAATCAACGCTATGATGCTTATCGCCGGTAACCAAGCTATTTGGGCAAACTCCGTGCGCCAAAGTACTAAAGGGGAAAGGGTATGAGTCCTATCGCCGGTGTCAAACTGCTAACTCCGCATGTTGGAATAGTTTCTCACAAGTTTCAGGGGTAATGCGTACTTAATCAGGAATTTTATTTCGAAGACTCAATGACACGTTATTTCTGCCCTCAAATGAATCGTATTGGTACCTTAGGTACTTGGGGTAGGCACCTAGATACCTAATGTATATTCTCACAGTATTGAAAGCTCTATTATTCCTATTTTATTATTGAAGCTATTGGTCTTAGTATCCATGTTGTCTCTGGTGAAAGATACGGTATAAGAACTATATATTATATTAATTTAAACTATTAACTATATGAGTAAAGAGGGAAGTCCTTCTTATATATATATTCCATATTAAAATATTATATATTATACCTAAAAATAATATTTTAATTATTTATTTTAACATTTTTATTTAAGGTTTATTTAAAGGTTAGTATTAAATTTTAACTATTTATTATATATTTTAAATTTTAACGTTATTATTTAACTATTATCTTTTTAGTTTTTTTATTAAACTTTATTTAATATATTTTATTTTTATAAGCTAGGTACTTAAATAATTTTATTTATTTTTTCCTTTTAACTCCGTACTTTTATATTTTTTATACTTCCGCTAATTTTATAGTTTTAATATATTTTTATTAATTACATTATTTTAATATTTACTAACCTTTTAAAACGTTTTATTAATATTTTACATTATTTAACTCTTTTATTTTATTATAATTTAAAATAAATTTTAATTACTATTTCCTTTTTTTAAACGCAATTTCCAGATATTAAAATAAATTTTAACACATTCTTAAACCTTTAAAAAACTTTTTAAAAAAATAACTTAATTAAACTATTAATTACTATTTTACCAATAAAAATATATTCCAATTATATTACTTTTTTTACTACCTTTTTTTTAATAAAATATTATTAAATATTAATATACTTAATTTTATTATAATCTTCTAAATTTTTTACTAACACAATAACGCCTTAATTATTATAATAAATAACAATTATATAAGGTTTAATTCTAACCATAACGTTATCTTTATTTCCCCCAAAATTTATATTAAATTTTTTAAATAACCTTTAAAACCATATTATTTCTTTCGTAACTTATATTTAGCTTATATATTTAATTTCACATAATAATAAAATTATATTAATTTATCGTTTTAACAATTAATTAATAACTTTGCTACCGAAATTAAATACGTAATTAAAAATAAACTTTCAAATATTAACATCTTTAACTTAATTTACGTTAAAATATTTAATAAATAGTTTTAAATTACTACAATATATTAAATATAAATTTTTAATACCCTATAAATAATAAAAAATCTTTTTTATTACTTATTAATATTTTATTATAAAATTTGCTAAATATTTATTAACATATAATACTATATAAATAATATCTAATTATATACCTATTATTAAATATATTAATAAACCTATAATAAATTAATATTATTATTTATTATCTTTCAGGTAAATATAATTCTTTTTAACCAATTATAATTTTAAAACATTTATTAAAATATCGGCCGTTTTGCAACTTTCCATATTATATAATATAAATATTTTATTAATATATTTTTATTAATTTAAATAAATAATCCGATTTTTTTTATACCTTCTAATTTTAATACTTAAATAATATTAATAAAACCCTAGATTTATTATTTAAAAATACTTATTAAATACTATTTTAACTTTATTTATAACCTATATATCTTTTCTTACCATTAATAGATTATTAACGTAAATTATTATATAAATATTGGTTTTAATATTAACAAAAATACCATAATTAGTATTAATAGGTTAAAAATTAAAGGTTTCTAAATAATTATTTAAAATTTTAAACTAAATTTTAAAAACCTATTTTAAACTATATAAAACTTTTTTTAATTTATATATCTTTTTAAATTTATTTTTAAATTTATTAAATTATTTAACATATATTTTTTCTTTTATTTTTTTATAAAAGAAAGTTATTTTTACGTTTATTTATTTAATTTTAAGATTTTTAATTGTAATTATGGAAAATAATATTTTATAATTTATAGGTTTTATTATTAAAGTAAACGTTTCAAAATAATCTACTCTTTCTATTTATTTAAAACTTTTAATTATTTATTATACTTTATATTTAATAATTTTATTATTAGGTTTACGTTTTAATTTAAAAACTTATTTACCCCTAAAAACGTTTAAACCGTTTATTATATCCATTAAAGTTTAAATTTTATTTATTAATAAAAATTAATATTTAATTTTTATAATAAATTTCCATTTAAGTTAAAAATAATTTTATTATATTTTAGTTAATATTATTAACTTTTTATTATCTTTTATTATTTTTACATTAATAACAAACACTAATAAAATATATAATATAAATATTTGATCTTTAAGTTTAAATATTTTACTTCTTAATAAATATTATAATTTTGGATAATTAATAATATTAGTATTAAGGTTTAAATTAAGAAAAATATCTAAAATATTTCTTGTTAATTAGGTATATAATAATCTTTATAATTAAATTATATTATTTTAATTAATATTAGAAATAAATTAATAATATTATTTAATTAATAAGGATTTTATAAAGCTATTTATTAATTTTTTATATTAAATATCGGTTTATATACCTATAAATATTATTATAAAATTTATACCTTTTTTAATATTAAAATATATATTTTATAAAACTATATTTATAATAATCCCTATATTTATAAATATCTTATAAATAAAGTTATTTTAATATTTAAAAAATATACTTTATTTTACTTTTTTATCTAATTTTTTACATTTCTTTAATAATAATAAATATCAGATTTTAATATTAATAATTTTAATATATATAATATTAAGTTTTTAATTATAAACTATTTAAAATGGCGTTATATTTAACATATTATATAGGTTTCTATTTTAAAAATAATTAATTATTTATAATACTTTTAACTAATATTTCTTTAAAACTTCCCCCCCTATTATTATTAATAATAATTTATTTTTAATTATAATATTTAAACTTTTAACTATACCATTACTTTAATATTATTTAATAAAAATTTATTAAAATTAAATATTATGCCATAATATCTAATCCTTAAAATTTTTTAAAATAAATTTACCGCCCTTATTAAAGTAAATAATTGTATACTTACATTTTTAAATTTTGTATTTTTATAAAAATTTAATAAATTTATTAATATATTTTTAAACTTTTTAACAATTATTTATTAAATAAATACTACTAACGTAAGTATAACTATTAACCATTATAAATTAATATCTTTCCCCCTTATATCTTATAATATAAAAAAATCTATATACATTTATAAAAATAACATTTCCTATATACTTACCTTACAATAATTTACTTTTATAAGATCTTTTTTACATTTTACCTTATATATAAACTTCGTATATATAATATTTTTATATATTAATTATTCCTTAAACAATATTTTTAAACTTTAATAATAATTATTTATTAAAATAGCCTATTCTTTTATACTAAAATTTTATCTTAAAACTAATATTATATATTATTAATATAAACTATATATCCTTAAAAATTTTAAATATAAAAAAATTACTAAAACATTATATATATATTATAAATATAAGATCTCCTAAAAACATAATTTTATTAAAATCTTATTATAATATTATTTATACCCCGCAATTAAATAATTAAATAATAAAAATTAAATTTACCTTAAAATTTAAAACGTAAAATATATTAATAAAATTAACCCATATTAATCTTTTTTTAATATTACACTTTTTTTTAATAATACTTTTACCTAATATAAACATTTTAAAATTTTTAATACCATTAATAATATAATTATTTAAAAATAAAATAAAATTAAAATAAAAAAATTCTTAACAATTAAAAATAACATATTAACTACATCCTAAATTAAATACCCAAACGTCTATTAAAGAATAATTTTTTAAAACTATAGCTTTAAATTGTTTACTTATTTAAATCGTCCAACAATCTTCTTCTATATATTAAAAATGTTATAAAATTTTTTTTTTTCAAATTTAAACTTTTTTTAATAAACTTCCTATCCTTTTTTAATTTAAAATATAAATTTTAACATTCTATACTTAAATAATATAACCATTTATAATAACTACATTTTTTAACCTTTTTAATTACCACTTCTTCCCCATATATTAAAATTTTAATACCGGTACGTTTTCTTCCGCGCCTCCTTTACATTTTAATTATTATGGCTAATATTCCTTTTCCTAATTAATTAATTATTTTCTAACAACTTTCTTCAACGTTTATTAATTATATAACATCTATAAAATTAAAAAATTTTAACATATATAAAATTTAAAAAATTTAAAACTAAATATAATATTAATTACCCAACCCCCGTATAAAATAAATAATAAAATAATTAATAAATAATTTATATTTTAACTCCACTTTAACATATTCCTTTTAAATATCTAATATCTCCTTACCAAAAATTTAAATATTTTTAAAATTATCCAATTTAACACCTTTTTAACATTTAACTAATTAAAATAATAATAAAACTCTTTCTTTATCAAATTTCTTTTTAGCCTATAAAAATACTCTAACTACTATAATCTTAAATTTTACTATTTATTTTAATATATTAAAAAAAATATTTTTTAAAAACATAATAACTTTTTATTAAATAATATTTTATTATAATTGCAAATATTTAAAAATCTTTTTAATAATATCGAATATTTATTCGTTTATATATTTATATCCGTTATATATTTCCATAATTATTTCCATAATTCTACACCATTTATAATAATTTTTTCGTTTCGTTAAATAAAAAAAATAATCAAATTTAACGCCACTTATTAATATATTAAAAATAATTATTAAAAAATTATTATTTCTTTTAACATTAATATTTCCGCCTTTATTACTATTTTTAATATTATTAAATAATATTTTTCGATTAATTATATTAAATATTACTAATTTATAATTAAAACAATATTATTATTATAATAAATTAAAAAACATTAAATCTTATTAACAAATTAAAATACCTATTTATAATTTACCACTTATAATTTGTAACAAAATAATATTATTAACCTTAATTTATAAAATTCTAATAATAACTCCGAAAATATTTTATTTATTTAATATAAAAGAAATTGTTAATATTTTTTTAAATATAACATTTTTTTTTTCAATTTTATTTAATATTAAAAATAATCTTCCATCGTTAACGTTTTCTTCTTAAAAATTACGTTATTTTTTATCCTACATCCCTTTTATAATATTTATTAAATTTGGATAATATTCGAAAATTAACACTTATAGTTTAGTAAATATTTAAATAAAATGTTTATAAACAATTCTTTTAGGGATATTATTTTAATTTATAATATTTATAATTAAATTAAATTAATTATAAAATATAAAAAATTTTTAACTTTTATTATATTTTTTTTTTTTATTTAAAATATAACTTTTATTTTCTTTAAAAAGTATTATAATAGATTTAAAATTAAAATTGTTAAAATTTTGGTTAAAAATGTAATTAAATATTAATATAATTTCGGCCCGATATTTTTTCTAATTATTCTAAATTATATTTAATTAACTCATTTTAATCCATATATAAAATATTTATTAATTAACGCAAAATCCAGGCTTATAACCTAATAAAAGATATAATATAAAAGTTATATATTATATTAATTTAAACTATTAATTATATAAGTAAGAAGGGAGGTCCTTCCTATATATATATTCTATGCTAAGATATCATGTACTATACCTGAGAGTAGTACCTTGACCATTCATTTCAGCAGTCTCCAACATTGAGCCCTTCAATTTCCTTTCCGAAAATAAGCTGTATAAGCAAAACCTCAAGTGAGAATATCATTAGATACATCGACTTCCGTGAGTTTGGTGGCCCAACCTTTTTAGTCGTCATAGTAACATTTCTCGAGCCGTCGCCTTTATGATATGGGGACGATATGGAGAATCATGATGGGAATATTCAACATGATCGTTATAGAAGAACACAACGTCATCTAAGGTAATCATATTTCATGGTCACGGTGTTTTATAGAGGTGCAAAACATTATTAGAAAGAGCTAGGGCCACCTGAATCTTGTCGGTATATTCGAATAGGGGTAGGTCTGTCTTGCCTCTCTCGACAATCTGTCGGAGTGTGAACTTCCTCTGGGAGCCTGGGAAATCGGATTAAAGGTATAGCTCAAACATACGTTCTACATGCAGAACGTATCTGATACGACTTGCGGCCTGCTTATTCTCTATTTCAATATTTTTGCATAGGTTGGTGACTCGTTCAAGCGAACTTGGAGCTGTTGGTAAGATGGCTAATCTCTGTATATTATTTATTAGAGTTCCTCTTGCTGAGGAATTGCTATTTTCCGTTTGGCTTTTTTGGCCTCATCCGAGGAATCCATCGGATAAGCCTCCTAGTGTTTTGACCTGGGTCAGATATTTTGGTAGGATATGAAGAGCACTTGTTATCCCCATGGTCTAGCAGCCGAACAGTAAGACTGGTCCAGCTTTTTCTCGTATCATGAATTACATGGTCCACATAGTTTCTACCCTTGGTGCTAACACTATTGGCGGGATTTAGTACAATATGAAAGTTGAATTTCTTAGAAAATTGCTCTTCAATATCACCGGAAACAAGTACAATACGCATATGTTCAAGCTCAAGGCTGACCGTATGCTCATGGGCGCATGCACAAGTCGGCGCGCGAAAGATAGCACCGTATATGCTCAGTGACAACCCGCAAAGAAGCTTCGTGACCCGTGATTAGGAACGTTGGCGCCTGTTTAACTCCAGGCCTTTTTTTTTTTGGCGCAATAAGGCCTTCGAGGGCTGAGTTCCCGGGTTTTATCTGGGATAATATATTTTCGTAATTCTTTCGATTCAACATGGAGGATACTCCTTTCTTGAGTTCCTGAAGAATCGAATGCAAGTCTGTCAGATTTGTCTATTAAGTACCTGTTAACTAGATCTAATTTATGCGTAGAAGTACGATGTACCTAACAGTTAGCTTAAGCTGTCATTGGATTGAATGCAAAGCTTTTTTTAAACTCTTCTGTCGCCGCCAACATCTCTGCAATATGGGTTTCGAACACCCCTTTTGACGTCAAGAGTCGTATACTTAACTCGTCGGGGTAAGGCTTCCATTAATTACCAAATGGATCATGGACCATTCGATCTATCATAGCTAAGGGCACTATTCCAACAGTCAAGGCCTCACAAGTATTTTAAAGCTGCATGTACTGTGTTTCGAGGTCCTGCTGAAGGCAGATGGGGCCGTACTGAACATGCAACGTCGGCAAGATAGACTTATAACTCTGGACTGATTTTCTCTAGAGGGAGTGTCCTCAGGACGAAACCGGCTATTTCTAGACCTGAAATTACTATATTAAACCAGTTTCAACAAGAGAGGGGATTGGTTTTCCAAGTAATAAGTTGAGAAGGTTTAACGAGCCCCCACCCAGCCATGGCTAAGAAATGCATCCTACAGTGCCTTTGCAGTCCTTTTTGAGCTCCATGCTGTGCGGGGACGAACAGTAAAGGATATAAATAAAATATTGTGCGTGCCCTAGCCGAGCAAGAGTCTACAACTTTCCTTCTCATTCATATTAATTATTACTGAGTACAAGGAACTATCACGTTCTATCTCATACGGCAAGATTTAAATTCTAGGCTAGAAATCTAGGGGCATATCGCCAATCAGGAAGCCGTTCCCCAGAATATCGCCTTAGAGATGCATCATCACTTCGAAAATATATCATATTTTTGCTCTAACAACTACGAAGCTTCTTCGACAAAGGTTAGTTGAAATGCGTTTAAGTATACATTGCGATAAGTCACTAGTTATACTAACGGTAAATATAGCTTATTTAACACTAAAGGAATATACGTCTAAAGATACCTAAACACGGAAATCCAATTGATGATAAATTAGCGGTTCTCTTCCTACAGTATAGCGGTTTCAATGGATCTACTCTCGGTCTAATCCTAGGGGACATGGGTCATATACTCGACTGCTTGCTTCGGTTGTCTATCACAATTGCCAACCTAGCTCCATATAACCAATTCAAATCTAAAGCCGACGATAGTAACTTCATCGACCTTCCTACCCAATGGGATATCAGTCACGTAAAAGAGAAATTTCCTAGCTTAAATGATAAGATTGCTGAAAGGCTTGGGAAAGCAATAACATTTCGCTGTCAGTACTTTAAGTACCGGGAAGAGCACCATAAAAGGTTTTCTAAGGGTATAGACGGCGGCGGCGGTGTTAACGAGGGTGTTGACATGGGCGTCGGTACTACTGTCGATGATACGGGTGAATAGACGACGATAGCTTCTCCTATCTCCAGAAACCTCACCGATTATAACAGTAGATTAAACCTGAAAGTTAATTCGGTGGTAAATTTAGACTCTAGGTCGGAGATCTCTCGAAGTTCATACGCCCCTTCTAGCTTCAATCCAGATCGACTAAGAGTATCACCATTACCAAAAGAACATCTTGGTGGTCCATTCATGTGCCAATTCTACTATTTTATCATCGAGATAGATTCAAGACAAGCTTGGAAGTATACTACGTAGTTTACTATAAAAACACCCCTCTCTTCCCCTTATATCATAGTAATGCATATACAGGAAGCATTTTTTCAGAGACTTAAGGCCATATGTTTGTCTTGAGTCTTGCCTTGCAGCCAATCATCAATTCTCACATCGCTCTAACTGGGCTAGCCATACGAGAAACGTCCACTAGAGGGAATATCATTGTCCTTTGGGTTGTTCTCTAATTTTCGATAGCATTAAGAAAGCTTGAGCATTCTATGGAAAATTATAGTGAAGTCCTAGGAACTAGCTAGAGAGCTATAGAGGACATCAGTAGCCAAGCGGACATTCACAAGGCAAAGGGAAACTGCCCAGTGTATTTCGGCAAGCAGATAAATACAGCTCAGTAATACTATTCTCACGTTGGTGATCATTTGGAGCAACTGTCCCTTTTCGCACTACTGTACTCTAACGCTGATGAAGACGAAATCTCAGAATAAGGAAGTGAACGGGAAGAGGGTAGGGCTAACAATACAGGCGATAATATTCGGGAAGAGAATAGCCCAGGGATAAGAAATCTACCCCTGAAGAGTGTTTAGGGGCGGAGATTTAATGTGATCAGGGCAGTCAATAGTTTCCATATCTAGGTACTGCAGGGTTTTGGGCTGTGTATCGAATCTAGCACCCTTCAGGCGTTGCGTATTAAAGGGGTGTGAAAAATAAAGATTATCCCGAAATATTCTTGAGCCAATGTGTCATACTTATTTCCAAGTATTCTGAAACCTTCATAAAAATTTCACCCTTTTTAGATCTTTTTTATTCCATAATAACTGTAAGAACTCAGCTAGTTGAGAAGGACTCAGCCGATGGATGGGGGATCTTCACAGCACATTGCCGCATAGACATCGTGGTGCTATCAGTCAATAATCATCGTTCGTCATCATCCCTCATCCAGAGATAGAGGAAGCAATGTGGGTTACTGTTGTGTTCCTGTAGTAGAGTCTCTGATTGGTGCCATGGGCCGTTCGTCAGATCACAACGGTTTCTACCTAGATAAGGAGTTCGCTGGTCGGACCACAATATCACCAATATTAAGTGTGGTCAGTTTGCTGTAGGATGGTGGTGACTACGACGTCGGAACGCCCTCCGCATAACCAATCCCTGTGAGGCTGTCATCGTGGGTGTGTTGGATATATACCTTAGTATTAATGAAGATGGGCTGCTACGACGACGATGCTGAGGGACTGACTCATAAAGGGGGGCAGAGTCAACAAGTAAAGGTAGAATTGAGGTAGTTAATTTATATGTAGATTAAAAAGGGTATGGATGCAAGGATGAAAATCCCCGAATCGATCAATAGCTGTTGTATGTTAATAAACAAACAATTCGAAGTTGCATATTGGACCCTGATTATTCTTGCAACCCTTTTTGAGGGTTTGGGAAGGCGGCAACTTCCGGATATTATAGGTGATATCGTGCTGCCACATGCTCAGATACTTACAAGCGCTACATGGATACAAACAGTGATATCTAGATACATGGAGGTACTTTGTCCTTACCTAAGCGGCTTGTGCTTATAATTGGGTCTTTGTCTGGACTAAGAGCAACGCTAGCGGGTACAATTCCGTCACTCCCCCAATCGCAGCGGCAGTCAGCCATCCCACCTACAACCGGCCGCTGCTTATATCGGTAGTCAGTTAAGTGAGGTTAGGTTTAATGTTAGATACCTAGGTACCTAACCTACCTTGTTGTACTTGAAAGATACCGGGGCGCTTAGGCTTAGGTATTCTTTGCTCCCCTCCCCAAACAAACTTCCAATACAAACCACGACGAAACCTCCCACCTCTTTCGACCAACATCTTCTTCCCAACACCACCGTCCATTCGCAAGCCCAACGGCACTGAGAAACCCGTCTGTTAAAGACTCGTTCCTTTGATTGAGGCGGCCTTCGAGTACTTCACCATGAACCCTCACCAGAAGAACAAGGTTGACGTCAAGGTTGGTTTTCCATTCACACTTGCTTACATCCCTCCCCACCACACCTATCTACTCTTCGTTGGGTTGGATGCCCACTTACTGTACCCTAACCAGGGGGGTTAGACGATACGACGGACGGAACTAAGCCTATCATCCCAATATTTGGTTCACTATGGCGAGGTTTAAGTCTCACGTCTTTGTCTCTACTGCCGAACATCTCCATCGTTCCACATGACACCGCTTGCACATAACCCCACATACAGATACAGATACCACCAGCATGGATGCTAACCCTCTCTATCACACAGTCGCTCACCCCCGATGAGCAACGCCTCTTCCGCCTGTATGGCAAGCTGCCGTCGAAATCGGACCACTTCGCCAAGCACCTGAAAGAGCGCAAGTACTTCGACAGCGGAGACTACGCCATGTCGAAGGCAGGCAAGGGCGATAGCGTGGACACAGGCAGCGTCGGCAGCCAGCACCCCGTCCCCGAGAACATCCCCCACCTGACGTCGCCCAACGGCCAGAACGGCGGCAGCGCCGTCGCCCACCAGCACCACCCCAGCCTGCACGCTCACACCAGCCAACAGGTCACGTCCACCGGCAGCCCCATCAAGGAGAGCAGCTTCCTCAACCGCGAGACCAGCGCTGACGAGAACGACGCGGCTGGGAATGGCGACAAGGAGAATAGCGCCAACAATGCTGAGGCTACCGCTACCGCGGCGAACGGCGATGCTGCCAAAGGCATCCCGATCCGAAGATAGGACGATAGCAAGGCGATACTGCTACTGGGGCGGGACAATGTAGGATGAGGCGAGACGAGATGATTCTACGGGGGATAGCGTATGAACAGCGTTGGATGCTACCTACCTGAGAAAAGAGGCGCGTTATCTTAAAGGGGTTCTACCCTCCTCTCTAGCTCGATCATGTACGGCCAAGGGGAGCGCATGTGTACGTTTTTTTGCCCGTCGTTGTATGGCCGAGTAGTTGCGTTGCGTTATATTGCGCGCGAGGGAGACGAGAAAGGTGTAAAAGGTGCAAGTAGCCAGCTCCCTTTCACGACGATGGGTCACGAGGACTTGTTAGTTACATTTTTTAGTTCTGTTTTTCTTATGCTCTCGCGGCGTTCGGGGAAACGGTGATTTCGCGTGGTACTGGCAAAGGGAAATTTTCGCAATTGCAAAAAAATATTACGGATGGAACGACGCTGTGCCGTCGTCGTCTTCTAGGGTCTATTCCCAATTCAATTCCCGAATCGAGAACTTTCGCTCCAGACCCTTATTTCCTTTCGTTCTGTTTCTGTGTCTGTTCGGACTGGGTTGACTATACTTGGAACTGCTGCTGTTCATTATTACTCTTACCTGTGAATGAAACATGGGTTTGGCTTCGCTCTGGTGTCAGTGTCAGATAGTTGTTTTGATAACGAGGATTTATATCTTAAAAAATATCAGGTCGTTGTCCTGTGTGCTCAATAATATTCACTTGCCATGTTGTAGTGTAGCTTTCCATTGGTTTCTGTCTTTCTGCTGGGTACCTATATACCAGAGCTATCAAACTTTTCCAGTTCCTCTACCTACTTGGTAAATGGTATTCTATCTTTAAAATGCACAGGCCTTCTCCGCTAACGCCTTAGCACCATCGAAGGTCTTGCTTCCTCCGATAAATCCTGATGCGTGCACAAATACACCACCTGGAACTCCGGATACCTCATCTAACTGCTCATCGCGCGCACCCCGCCACGGCTCAGGCAGCGCCTTTCGGCTCTGGAACGAGTCATTGGTCACAGGCACGGCTTGTATCCGCCACTTGGCGTCGGGGACGGGCTTCTCCGGGTATAGCACGTAGATGACTTTCTTGGCCGACTCTCCCTCCTCTTCTTCCAGGGTATACAGGTGGTCCTTCCAGGGCACAGCTTGACCCTCGAGCACCATAATGCGGCCCTCAGGGTCGAACTGCAGTCTCTTCTTGTAAGCTTCCTGAATGATGGCACGCGCGGGTAGCCATGATCGCACATAGTAATCGAGACCCCGCGAGAACTCCTCTCCAATACGTGTGCTTGCCGTAAGGAACCTCTCGTCCTCGGCGGCCTGTGCTTCAGCCGGGTCCGAGGGTGTGGGATCGTTCCAGTTAGGGTTTAGGCGACCGACCATAGCGCCGAGTGTGAATCCACCGGTGCTAAAGGCCTTCTCGATGCCAGCCTCCTCTAACTTCTTCTGGTCGTACGATGAGATGCCGTTGTCATGGGCGTCGAGAGCCTCGATAAAGGACTCGTAGAACTTGTTCCA
Source organism: Daldinia grandis (assembly GCA_022432525.1). Taxonomy (NCBI): domain Eukaryota; kingdom Fungi; phylum Ascomycota; class Sordariomycetes; order Xylariales; family Hypoxylaceae; genus Daldinia; species Daldinia grandis. The sequence goes on along the minus strand of JAJKLB010000024.1, from coordinate 65,818 downwards.
TACCACGCCAACCTCGTCGCTGTCCTCGGACTTGCTTAGGTACTGGGCGATTATAGACTTGCCGAAGTGCATATACACTAGCCCCGCGCTGGACAGCTTAGTTGGTCGGCCAGGGAAAGTTGTGGCGAAGGTACGCTGGTGGTGGTCGTAACGGTTGCGCGAAGCATCATATTCACTGCCTACATCGACGACGGTGTGACATGTCTCTAGTAGAGCTGGGTCGCGAGTGCGGACGAGGGATGAGTCGGCATAGGTAGGAAGTAACCGTAGCATGTAGACGGCGAGGGCCTCATCAGCATGGAAATGGCCGTTGTGGGTGCCGATTTTAACACCACTACCACCATTTGAGGTTTTCAATCTTTTTGCTGCGTTTTCAGCCATTTTTAATACTTGTCGGAACATACAGTTGTATATTTGGTTGATGAATTGTTCCAATTGACTTTTCGTTGTTTGCAAAGGTCAGCTTGTGAATACTTCTAATGACAATTATTGGCTGTAAAAACGGATATCGATAGTGGGCTGGTGGGGTCTACAATTTGGCTATTTTAGGTTTGGTACGGTGCGGGTGCTACATACACTACACTATGTATGGTATCGATAGCTTGAGGTGTGGAATGTTTAATTGATTAGGGGTGATTTTAGCAAAGTGCTCCATCCGGGGAACTGATGCTTTTATTAGCCCCCAAAAGAAGGAGGAGATGGTATGAACGCGTGTTGTTGGAAGGAAAGATGCGCGGTATCAGTGTGTCAGGCTAGGAGGGACATGCGATCGCTCTTGCCATAACACATAACGTTCTCTTTACGAATGCATCCGCAATTCTGGAATTACTAAAACTTTTAATCCACCAAACATTAACCCCCAACTCTCATTGTCTTCTTGTTTTTAGTCACGTTCGGAGGCATGGGCCATGTTTGACAATTCCGCCTTGTCGTAATCATTTAGGATAGCCTCTCCCAACTGAAAATTTATCTCTCATTTACTTCTCTGCGCAATCAATTAACCCAACCCTTCCAAATTCTTACCATCTCTAATTTAATTCTCCCTTTCTCTCTACAACCATCGCAATATCATTTATCGCGTCTCTATCGCGTAAGACGGGTGCTCCCTAGACAGACAATGGAGCGCTCAGTTAAAGCCGAGTTCGACAAAGATGTCGATCATGGCGACCTTCACATGACAGATACCAGGCCGTCATATAAATCGTGGAAGAAGAAATATCGAAAGATGCGCATCAAGTTTGACCACCAGATGCAGGAGATAGAGACTCTGCATAAGCTAGAACAAAAAGCTATGCGAACTGCTAAGCGCTTAGCTATCGAGAACGAGTAAGAACTATCCCTTTCTTCGCGCTCTATCTCGATAAATGGACATGCGACCACTAACTGCATCTTCAGTCGCCTACTAGACTTGCTGCTTGACATCAACGAGTCGCCCCAGATCCCTTTCGAGCGACGCATAGATCTCAATTTAGAAGAAGAAGAAGAAGATGATGAAGATGATTCAGACGCAACCCAAAAGCCTACAAAATCTCTAAAGCAACTAGAGCAGGAAGTTCCACATAGATCGTTTTCCGCCACTGCTAAACAATATCCAGAAATATTGGATGACTTGGAACCTCGAGATCCTCAGATACACCCTACTTCTTTTCTAACAGCCGATGATATCGACGAGTATCTTCACGAACTCGATACGCGACTGGGCCTAAAACCAAAGCCCACTCTTGCGCCTAGTGCCATTGGCAAAGATATTCCAAATCCAGCTGCTAACTTCGCGCTGCGCAATCCGACGAGTGTCTACAACTGGTTGCGAAGACATGCACCTAAGACGTTCCTCCAGGATCTCGAGAAGGAAAAAGAGAAGGACAAAGGTAAAGATAAAGACGACGGCCATGATAAGGATGATGACGGTCGGAAGCGCAAGGGCGGCGGGGCTGCACGAAATAAGAGGCAATCAGCTGTTAGTCGCAAGGAAAAAGAGAAAGAAGTCGCCGAGTCCATGGAGTGGGACGATGATGCGGGTTACGATGCGCCGGCGAAGGGGAAGAGAAAGAGAGACGACGATGGCGGCTACCGACCCAAAGGAGGATCAAGCAGACCTACGAAGAAGCGAAAGAGTAAAGACTTTGGTTCCCTTCCAACCAAGGGTTCACGAAAGTCGACCGGTTAAATTTTTATATTAACTACTCCATATTACTTATCGCGGTCCTATGAGGTGGCTTCTCCGGTGTGTTTCCATAAGTGCCTAACCTAGTTACTGGCTACGGCGCAGGGTTTAAGGGCATTAAAAGACACGATGATTGAGGTCAATTTGGCATGGAATTGGTACTAGAAGGGTATATAATGCGGTAGTGTTTTCCTCGGCCTAGCCTCACAATCCTGTGTCTGGGCCTATTAATAAATCCAAGTGTGTCATTATGATTGACTTCACACATAATGTAAACTACCTTATATATAGTGACTGAATCAAGCTTCAAATGACATAAGGGCGTCTACGTAGGAGCTTGGTGGTATTGACTTGATTGGTTCCCGCTCTTTCGGTTTAGTGGGATTTTCTCAATCGGTGCAAAATCAGGGCTTTGTTTTGTTTGGGCTTCCCTCTTGGGAGCCAATAAATTCATATAATTAAGTCGAACGGGTCAGCAGATACATCGTAAGTTCTCAATGTTTATAAGTTGCATATTTAAGTGGTTGATGAAAAAACTACAATAGCCAAATTCGTACTAAGACTACCCATAGTAAAAGCATAACTATACCTAGTTAACTGGTAGTTGTTATTAAGTCTTTGGGTCTCATTGCAGCGTACTACATACCTACCTACGCCCACTTACCTTGTACACAAACAAGACACAGCAATAGACACCGAGACCCAGGAAGATCTCGGAACATAAAAGGTGCCCTCCTTTTCTACATAGTTACCTAATTACCTAACTACCTACCCACATTATAAACAGCCCAACCACACACGCAGCAACAGCAGCAAGCAGTCCCAGCCCACCAAGATGCCGGAACGCAAGACATACGTAGTGGAGCACCTGGACGCGGAGCTGGGGCCGTGGTCGGAGCTGGAGTACGCGGCTATCGCGGAGGAGACGCAGCGGGCGCAGAGCACCTTCATGCTGTCCTCGCTGCCGCGCGGGTTCAAGGTCCCGTATAAATTGACTGGGTTCCCGTCCTTCATCGCCGAGGGTCGGAGCATCGAGGATATCTACACGGACGAGGAGGAGAGGGATCGGGTGTGTCTGCTCGATCCCCAGGCTGACAAGGACTTGAGTCCGGATGATAAGAGGGATTTCGATGTGTTTTTGTTCGGGGGCATTTTGGGTGATGATCCGCCCAGAGGTATGTGAACGGGCTTTTTCTTTGCAGTGGGTTGGTTTTATTTTGTTGTGGGAGGGGCGAGGGGCTGGGTGGGGAGTGAAGAGAGGATAGCGGAATGGCGATGATAATTACCCAAGTTACTAATTCGAAGAACAGATCGCACGTCCGAGCTACGTAAGAAGGGATATCAGGGCCGCCGGCTAGGCCCTGTGCAGATGACGACGGATACGGCGGTGCGGGTGACGCGGATGGTGATCGAGGAGCAGTGTAAGTATATTTTCACCCTCACACTTCTCACGTTTCTTGCTACATTATATACGTACATCCCCGTCCTATCCTCTCTTCTTATAGCCAGCTACCTCGCAAACGAGTGGAAGTACGTATCGCAGACCGACCCGTAGAGAGCTAACGAGAAATAACCCAACAAAAACAGTCACGCTGAACAAGATACCCTACCTCGACTACCCCGAGCTCAAGTTCAACGAGCACGAAAGCACAGAGATGCCATTCCGATATGTGAAGGGCAAAGACGGAAAGCCGATCATGCCTCAGGTGGGTAACGATTTCCGCAACAATCTCATTTCCCTTTTTTCCCCCTCTTCTCCCTCCCGCAGTCTTCACCGCTGTTTCAGTCTTTGGCTTCTACATAGCTGGAGTGTGGCTTATCTAATAACAACTTGGTAGGGAATGATAGATCTTATCAAGAAGGATGCCGACAAGAGTATCAACGATTTATTCTAGATTCTATTCCAGAAGGAATTCTAGACTCTAAGCTGCAACAAGTACTGGGACGAAATCGGGCAACATGTAATTGGGAATAGGTTAGGTACCTGATCAACGAAATTACTTGACTAAACGCCATGGCTGGTTGGACGGGGTTTGAGGACCATCGAGTAGGTAGTCTGTGACTACTGTATTATGAGCTGAGAAAAATGCAACCACGCATGTATTTACTTACCCCCCTCGGAATATATTCTCCACAGGAAGCAGACAAGAATACTTAAGAATAGGCAAATGGAAACACAAAGACTGATTCTCATTTCAGAGGCTCTTGGCTACTTAAACCTTCAAGTGCTATAGTAACGGTGAACATAACTGAGTACGATACTCAGACCAGCGTGTTTGGAAGAGTCCTTAGATCTCATCCATATCCACATCCTCATTCTCATCTACCTCTCCTCCCGATCCATAATAGCCCATCTTATCCACTTCATCATCATCTCCATTTTCATCCATCCCCTCGTTCTCTTCTCCCTGCTCCCCTTCCTCTAATTCATCCCAATGATGCGGTGTGGGAGTAGAAACCATAGTATCAGCAACGCTAGGCGAAGGCGAAGTCGCAGCCGACCCCTCACGAATCGATAATGTTCTAAGAATGCCAGCGTCCTTCACCCTCATTCTCCTCGGGCCCCTAGTATGAGGGAGATTGAATTTGCCTCGGTGGCCTTGCTTAAGTTTCCTGCTTCGGTTGTGCTGGGCTCTCACCTCCATGCTCTTAGCAATTACAGTGACTTCATCCGTCTCGCCCAACTTCTTCTTGAGCGCGATGAGCTTCTCGAGAAAACTGCCCTGTGCGATTCTTTCCGGTCCAGCCCACTTTTCGGCGGGAGGAACAACAGGTTGGGAGGTTTGCCGTTCCTTAGACGCAATCGCATCACGCTGTCGTTTTAGAGTGGCGTCCTTGGGCTTGAGCTGCTTCTCTTTGACGTTGATTCTCGCGCAGCTAGCGGCTAAGAGATCCACATCATGATCTAGCTGCCTGAGAGCTGGGAGTGGGTTATCGTTGTCACGCTTTATCATGAGGAGTTCGGTGCCGATGTTTTGGTTCCATTGGCCTGAATAGACACGCCCTTTATACGAAATAATTGGGTTGGTGGTTTCAAGATCCAAGATCTGAACCTCATGGTCATCTCCATCGTCAGCACTTTGAGACTCTTTCGACTTCGAATTTTGCGTTAGATCTCTTTCATCGTCGCTATTGTCGATACCGTTGCTCGGGCTCATCCGCCTGTTCAAGTATAATTTCGCCCTTTCAGCTTTCTCGCCACCCCGATAGCCCGGCCTGTTGATGACACTAGCATCACGGCTAGTAAAGTCTGCTTGCGAGAGATCTAGAGTGACATAGAAGCTCTAATACAAGTTAATCCCTAATCTAAATATTTACTTTAGCAAAAATACTTGCCTCAGTCTCAGTTGTAGAATATTCATATTCCCATTCAGATTCATCCTCTTCGGCGGGTAATTGGCTGTGCCAGGTCGCGGGAGCTCCGTAGGGAACGTGAGGACCAGCCTCACTTATACCGTTCCTAGCCATCGGATATCTGCAAGATGGAATTGTGACGGCGTAAGGATATGCAGAAACGCATTTGAGATGTCAAGTTATCATGTAATAGGTGGCTCAAAATTGATGTTGTGATTATAATTGTAATTTGTGATTTCCAATTCCCTAATAGGTACCTAGGTACCTAAGGTATGATATGTCTTTGGTGAGCTATGTAAGTTGCACTTTCATGGCTCGAATTCTGCTAGTGAAATGCCATGAAGTTTAAAAATGAGGTGCTTGCCATTTCCAGCGGTAGCTTAGGCGGTCAACACTGGCATTATGCACTAAGTTTCCCAGCTAGATAATTCTTAGAGGGGTCTTTCAAGCGCAATCGCTCCCCATCCTAGCTGCCCCTCCTGCCCCTCATCCGCGCTGAAAATTCCCATTGTAGCTGCCTTTTGACTCACCCGTCAAACTCCCTCTAGCTCTTGCGCAGATACCTCTTAAACTCTAAGGTCCGCTAAATTATCGCTGACTTCCCAGCTACTTCACTAGAAGCTATAGTTACGTAGGTACCTAAATCTAACTTTCTCTACCTAATCTCCCCAAACATTGCAAACTTTTCGTGTGGTCGAATCTCTCTCTACACTTACGCGCCACTGCCGATCTCGCCCGCTATGCCTACAGTTCACTTGCTCGACTATGTCGCAGGCAATGTACGGTCTCTCGTTAACGCCATCGAAAAGTGCGGATATAGCGTTGAATGGGTCCGTAGCCCAGACGAGGTCGCGCGTGCAGAGAAGTTGATTCTACCCGGAGTTGGCCACTTCGGCCACTGCACAAGCCAGTTGGCATCTGCTGGATACTTACCTGCCGTCCGCGCGCATATCGAAGCCGGTAAGCCGTTTATAGGAATATGTGTCGGGCTTCAAGCGCTGTTCGAAGGCTCGGTCGAGGACCCTGCCCACCCGGGTCTGGGTATAATAAAAGGTTCTTTGGATCGTTTCGATGACACCCAAAAGTCCGTTCCGCATATCGGCTGGAATAGCGCCAACGCCGGCGGCAAGAGTTTATATGATCTGAGCCCGCAAAGCAAGTACTATTACGTCCACTCGTATAAGTACCCGTACGTTAAAGGCGATCTAGAAGGCCAAGGCTGGACCGTTGCGACGGGAGAGTACGGCGGAGAGGTATTCGTGGGTGCTGTAGCGAAGAAGAACGTCCTGGCGACGCAGTTCCACCCGGAGAAGAGCGGCGTTGCAGGACTCAGAGTGCTAAAAGCATTTCTAACAGGCGAAGGCGCAAAGACCCTAGGCCAAGATGTAGCGGGACCAGCACCAACAGGTGGCCTAACAAAGCGACTTATCGCATGCCTTGACGTACGAACAAACGACCAAGGAGACCTTGTAGTTACGAAGGGCGACCAATACGATGTGCGCGAAAAGACCGACAACCGCGACGTGCGCAACCTCGGCAAACCAGTCGAGATGGCCAAGAAGTACTACGAGCAGGGCGCGGACGAAGTCACCTTTCTCAACATCACGAGCTTCAGGGACTGTCCGTTAGCCGATTTGCCCATGCTCGAGATTTTACGGCGCACCTCGGAGACGGTCTTTGTCCCGCTAACTGTCGGCGGCGGCATCCGCGACACGGTTGATACGGACGGGACTAAGGTCAGCGCGCTCGAGATTGCGACCATGTACTTCAAGAGCGGCGCGGACAAAGTCTCTATCGGATCTGATGCCGTGCTCGCTGCCGAGGAGTACCTCGCCGTTGGGCGCAAGCTCTTCGGCAACACGGCCATCGAGAAGATCTCCAAGGCGTACGGGAACCAAGCCGTCGTAGTCAGCGTCGATCCTAAGCGCGTCTACGTGCCCAAGGTCGACGCCACGCGCCACGCCACCATCCGCATTAACTCCCCGGGCCCCCGAGGCGAGGAGTATTGCTGGTATGCCTGCACGATCAAAGGCGGTCGCGAGACCCGTGATTTGGACGTCGTCGAGCTGGTTCGTGCCGTTGAGGCCATGGGTGCCGGCGAGATCCTGCTTAACTGCATCGATCGTGACGGTACCAACTCAGGTTTCGACCTCGAGTTGATTAACCAAGTTAAGGCCTCGATACGCATTCCCGTCATCGCGTCCAGCGGTGCTGGCAACCCATCCCACTTCCAGGAAGTCTTCGAGAAGACACGGACAGATGCTGCGCTGGGAGCAGGTATGTTCCACAGGGGAGAGTACACCGTCAAGCAGGTCAAAGACTACCTAGCAGGAAAGGGGTTGGAAGTGAGACAGTTCGAAGGGGAATTATGAAATCTGGAGCCGAGGGTGGCAACGGGTCTGGCGCATTTATCGCATTACGGGATTTAGTAGATAGGCGTTACGGGTTTGGAATACGGAAGTGGAAAGTTAGAAGCTCGTTGTCTATTGATAGTAATTTGCTACTATACCATTGCTTTCGCATTACTGATCCATTCTCAATATCGGTCCTCCAAGCCGATGTGACGCCTGTGGTATGAACGCAGCAGATGCAATAGAAACGACCCATACGCCAAAGCTAATGGGGGTGTAATAAATACGCCTTCCGAGGACTCCAAAAGAAAAAAGCAGGCTTAACCCTAAGGATAGGTATTTAGACGCCGAAGAACCCCTAGCCACTTCGTAAAATTGAAATAGGTTGAACGATCGTTGGTCTAGAATGCCACATCTAGACTTCCATGCCCATGAATAACCATTTGTCGCTAATGACATCGACGTCTTTAGCCCAATGGTCCAAGGTGGTCATTTCGAAGCCCACCCACTGGAGACTCTTCATCAATGCCTTCGCATATTCATGTGGCATCGAGCGGTCCACGCAGATCACGACATGTGAGCATTCGATTGGACCATCGGCTAACTCAATCAAAGCAATGAGTCTGCGATGGTGTCAGCGTAATCCTGAATGGCATGATAGAAAGGAATTAACATACGCCTGCTTAAGGTCGCGGCCTACAAGCCCACCATCAAAGAATGCGAACAAGGATTTCTCGTCGCCATCTTCTGTGATAAAGGCTCGGAAGCTAGCACCTCCAGCATAATCCCAAAATTCCATCCATCCGTTGACACAGACTCCGGGCTTAGTATCGATGTTACAGAAGGACGACTGACTTAAAGGACAGTCGTCAGGTGGTGTAAGCGCGTAATTAACACCAGTCAGGCAGGAGCCACTACCGGCCATATTCCACTCACCCTGGAACACAGCTTTCATGGTCTCACAGAAGAACCTCTCACATTCTTCCCTGATCTGAAGTGTTGCCCCCCCTCGGCGGCTCCGGCTGATCGGTGCGTTGCGGCTGCGCTTATTGGTCTTGGGCTGAAGAGCGAGCTCGTTAGACGTTGTGATAGCCGCGAGGGGGGGACTTGACGGAGGGGATGGTAGACCTGAGATAGGGACCTCAGGAATACCACTCGGCCCCTGTTAGAAAATATTTGTTAGTACGCACAATTCCAGGATAACAATTTCGCGTCTTAGTTAAGGGACAAAGACATACCTGCAGCCCCGGTAGTGCAGTAGTGAAGTCCCTTTAGGGACGCAGCGGGGTCGACGACGTAGCAACTGGCGAGGACATTGACCTCACGGGCCACGGCCTCGCCGTTACTACTACTACAGTTATTTTTATTGTTTTTCATTGGCGCCATGGCTGATGATAGAATCCAGGTTTATCTTAGAAACGGGGTTGACTGGTCGAAATGATGGATCGGGATGTTGGGAGACACCGAAAAGCGTAAGCGTAAGCGTAATTGATAGGCGTGTGCGCTATTGAAAGAATTTTCAGTCCGTGACAATCAAGTTTGGGATGTGGTCTGGTTATTGAGTCAATTGGGTTATTATTGAGTCGATTTGGATTTGACGGCCCGTGTATGGTTGAGTTGAAGTTTGTAAGTCTGTAAGTTTGTAAGTTTGATTTTTGAAAATTGTAGGATGGGCGGACGAGGCGGCAGTTCCCAGGTCAAATATCTTCGAAAGACAACAGCGGTCAATGCGGGCACTTGCATTCGCAAAAAGAGCGGGCTAGTGGCTTCTAGATTCTGGAAACGGCTAGAGCATTACAGCTGGACCAATGATTTTGCTGCATTGCAGCCGTGCCACCCCGCATATCCATCACGTGCTAATCTGCCATCAGTTGAACCAATAGGCTGGGAGCGTGGCGATTGGTAGCCGATTCTTTTGCAGCTTGGCAACTCCATTCCGCCAACTTCTGAGAAAGCCGCAGAGCCGATCAGCCCACCGGCAGCGATGTTTTATCTACGACACAAATCAAAACGTGTGATTGCTATGAATACATACAGTGTAAGATCATAATGATCTTATGAAGTAGTCGTTTGTTTATACTTAAAGGCAGGTAACTATTAAGTAAGGGAAGCAAGGAAGCTAATTCGTGTACTAAATCTGATAACCCACCCGCCAAATATCCTCTTGATACGCCAATAGCCTATCAAACTATTTTAAACAATCTATAGATCTAACACAACCTTATATCAGCTAGTCTACGCCCTTTTCTGTCGTATGTTCACTTTTACTCCAGCGTTTTACTATCTTATTACGAAGTTAGCTACTCCGCGCTCGGCGTTTGGTTGACTCAGTCATATCGCAGCTTAGCTCTACTGACTCGCAATGGCGCCGACTTTGCTCCGCGCACCTAGCTTTGGGCTTACATCGTTGGTGGCTATAATGTAGTACGTGTGGTAGCATAAGACTGATGCGATGGCGAGGCAGTTTTATATTCGCGAATCAGCACATTGAGAAGTAGGTCGATCTTTTTGCCAGAGCTTACCTTAGGTATGTACAAATGTATCACTTAATAATTAATTGTGATCAAGTACAGTCAAAATCACCTGGCGCATATATGTTCTAACCTAAAGATCTAACTAACCGCATGGACCACCTTTTGGAATATACCCCCTTTCGAAATACCTTTTCCACTAAAACTACTACCTTTTTAACTTTAAATAATATTACTAATTTAATTGTTATAGATTTAATGTTTATATTTATTAGTAAAAAATTAATTTAAATTTATAATAATATATATAATTTGTAAATTATAATGTTATTTTAAATATAATTAATAATATAACGTATAATATAATAAATACATTATTTTTATATATAAATTAAATAAGAAAATATGTTATTTTATATTTTTAATTATTTATAATTATTTCTTTTAACATTATATAAATATAAAAAAAATATTATTTATAAAATTAATATTATTATTTTTAAGTTATATGTAAAATATTATTAATATAATTAATTTAAGTAATAATATACGGGAAATGTTAATTTTAATTATATGTTAAATTGATAAAAGGTTAATGATATATAACGTTATACTTGAAGTACGGATTAAATAATGTTTAATTAAAGTATTTTTTACAATTTATGGTTTAAATAAAAAATAGTTAAAGTATAAGTGGAGTGAAGCCTTACGTTGATTATATAATAAATTGTTATATAATCTCATTTTTAACATTGGTAATTTTTCTTTTTTCTTTTATATGTTTACGTAATTATGCCTATTGTATAATGGTTAAAATATTGAAATATGCGGTATAAAATCGATCTTTTTTATAATTTTTTTTTTTTATTATTTTAAATTAATTTAAATTAATATTACCTTTTTAATAATAGTCTTTTTTTTATTTTTATAATATTTAATAAATGTTATATTAATATATTTATAAAATATACCGTTTTATGTTAATGATATTATTATAATATAGTTAATTAATGGCTTAGTGTTATTAATAAAAATTCCGGTTTTTATTATTTTGAAACGATTAATAAATGTTATTTCTATTATTTATTATTATATTTATTGTTTAATTTTTGGTAATTATATTGGTTAAATATAAGTAATGTATAAACGGTTAAAAATTGTATATTTTTATATCGATTTAATATAATTATATTATAAAAATGGTTATTAAGGTATAAAAAAACAATTTGAAGGTTTATTTAATACATATTATATTTTATATATATAGTTATTTATTAACGTTTTTAAAATATTATTAAAAATATTTAAAAGGATTTAAAGAAATGTTTATAATAAATAAAAAATGAAAATTAAATAAATGAGGTTTGTGTTATACGATAGCGTTATAAAATTGCCCGAAAGTGCGATAATTGTTTAATGGATATTGTTAAAAATGTTTATATTAAATTAAAAAACGTTATTATAAAATTTTATCTTCTTTATAAAACAATTAAAAAATTTTCGGTTTAATTTTTTAAAGTATATTTTATTTTTTATATTAATGTATTATTTATTTTAATAATTTTTTCTTTTTTAATAAACGGTTAATTTTTAAGGTTATTCTTTAGTTAATTTAATATTTAATTTACCTTTATTATTTTTTAATATAAAAATGTTTTAATTAAATTTAAAGAACATTATTATAAAGATATATAAAATTTTAATATTTTTTAACGTTTGGATTATTTTTAATTTTGTTTAATTTAACTTTATAACTTTATAATAAAATAATTAATATTAATAAATATTTTTAATATTTTATTAATATTTAATTTAATTATTACGTTAATTGGATTGTTTTTTCTATAAATTTATTTAATATTACTTATTTTTTATTATTTATATGATTGTTATAATAATATAATGTTAATTATTAGTTTTTTTTTCTTTATTATACCAAATTTAATAAGGCATTTATAAAGTAAAAATAAATTAATATATATAATAATTAAAATAAATAAAAGTTTAATTTTATTAAAAATTAACGTTATTATTATTTTAATTGTTACGGTTATATTTATATTATAAATTATTACGTAAATTTTATTTATTAAAACGTTTTTAGTAACTTATTTATATTTTATTAAATTTTAATAGATTAAATTTCTTTTTATTATAAATAAATTATTATATATAATTTTATTAATAATAAATATTTTGTAATTTATTTAAAAGTTAAAATTTTTATTATTCGTAAATAAATTATTTATAAAAATAAAGATTTTGGCGTTAATTAAATTTATTTAAATAAATCGAAATTTTTATTGTAAATTGTTACGTTATTATTATAATTGTTTATTTAACTTATTAACCTTTTTTTTACCCGGATTTTAATATTATATTATTTTAAATATATTAAATATTACCTTTGGTTGGTAAATTAAGGTTATATAAGCATTATAAATTTTTTATTATATATAATATTATTTTATATTATTTATATTAACTTTTACAATTTTTATCTTTTTATTTTATTTTTTTTATTATAGGTATATTTTATTTTCCGCGTTTTTAAATATAATATATCTGTTAAATATTAATAGGTTATCTTTTATAAAATAGGTTTTTGGTTTTATTTTAAGTTTTATCTTTTCTAATTTTTTATTTTTTAAATTATTAAATATTTTATCAAAGATTTTTAATATATTATTTATTTATATTATAATTAATTTAAATTGTTTTATAAATTTTAATATTAAAAGGTACAAGTTATAGATGGAGGTTATTATATAAAGTTTTTTTTTATAATATTTAAAATATATTATTTATTAATATATTTTTATTTTAAAAATATTATATAAAAATTTAATAATAATTATAATTATTTTTTTGGAAAATATATATTTTATTTTTTTAAATAATTTTATTATAATTATGCGGTTAAAATTTATTCTAAATTATATATATATTTGCGTTATATTTTATAATTATATTATAATTTTTTTCGTTTTTATATTTAAAGATGGAATAAATGTAATAACAATTTATTAATTTAATTATTATATTATAAACAATTATATTAAAATTATTTCTTTTTTTTTATTATTATATTTTTAAATAATAAGTTTTAATTTCTTATATAAATTATTAATTATTTTTTTTTTAATTTTATATACAATTTTTAAATTAAATAAGTAATTATTGCCGTATTTCTTTTTATTATATTTTTTAAATAAAAATATTCTTTATTTAATAAGTCTTTTAATTTCTTATTAGTTTAACTTTTTAAATAGTTATTTTAATATTATAATTTTACCTTCTTTTCGAAATTATATAATAAATTTTACATTAACCGTTTCCTTTAGGGAGATGTAGGTTATATTATTTATTAATTTTAGTTTATTTTTACTATTTAAGGGTTATCTTTACGCCTTTTTTTCGGCAGATATTTCGATTTTTAAGACGTAGTTATTTATTACGTTATTTTTATTAAAATTAAAATCCTCATTTTTATTACATAAGACGTTGGTTATTTTATCCCGGAAGTATAATTTTATAATAATTGTATAAAATTTAATTGGTTTATTATTAATATTAACGGTATATATTTTGTTATTTTATATAATAAATTTATAAAATTTTATTTAACCTTCGTTTTTTTAGTAAATTTACATTTTTAATTATAGTAAAAAGTTTAGCGTTTTTATTATATTTAGTTTGTTTCTTATTTTAAATATGTTATTTATTTAGCGTTATATTTTAAATTTACGCATTTTTTCCATTATCTTTTTTATTATTATTAAATATGTTATAATGGATGGTATTAGTAATAAATTTTTAGTTAATTTAGGGTATATATTAAATATAAATAACGTAGGGATTAAACCGTTTAATTTTACGGTATTATTAATTATTTTAATTATTATTTAAAAGATATAATATATATTTATTTAAATTTTTTAAAAATTTTTTAATATAATTTTATACGTTTATTATAATAGTTTATAATATTATTTTAATTATTTAATTAAATTATATATTTTAACAAATATTTTTTTGGTTATTATAAATAGTTTTTTCGCGTTTATTATAAACTTTTTTATTTTAAAATTTATATTGGCGTTAAAAATTAAATTATTAAATAATTTAAAATAATTATTTATTTATATTATTTATAATGTATTTTAAATATATTTAATTATTATATTTTTAAAAAATTTTACTATTTAAAATAATATTATTTTATTAATGGTATATAATATTAGTTTATTATTAATATATATTATATTAATATAAATATTATGGTTAAAATTAATATTATCTTTTACAGTAAATTTAAATTTTTCTAATATATTATTATATATTTAATATTAATGGTAATATTTATTAATCTTTTTAATAATGTTATGGTTAAATTTATTATATTTTATTTTATTAAAGATATAATAAAATTAGTTTATTATAAAATAGTTAAATTGTTAGTAAATTTACTGTAATTCTATTTTTATAAAGTGGTAATAAGTTATTATTTATTTTTGGTTATTTAATAAAAATTATAAATATTTTTATTTTTGGATAATAAAATAATCTTTTTTTTTATAAGTTAATATATTTTTTACGTTATTAAAAAATATGTTAAAACGGTTTATATCTTTTATAAAGAATAAAAACGGGATATTTAATAATATTATTTAAAAAGGAATAGTTTTAAATAGGATTAATATATATATAATTTTAAAATTTTATTAATTTAAATTATTATTAAATCAGATTATATAACGTCTAATTATTATTATATCTATCTTAATATTTAAATACATTATTTATAAAACTTTTATTTAAGGTTCTTCTCTTAATAATATATTAACAGCTTTAATATTAAATAAAATTTCTTAAAATTTATGGAAATATCAATCTTTTAAATAAAATATCTTTAATATTTTTTAGTTAATCCTGTTAATTATTTTATCGAGATTATATATTAATTATTTAAAATAATTTTTAAATTTATTAAAATTAATAAATGCGTAAAACGTTACTTAATTTATAAAAATATCCGCTACTTAATAACCGTTAACTTTCCCATAATTTATAAAATAATAAATAAATAATAAAAATAAACAATATTCCTTACAATAATTATTATTATTATTTTATTATAAAAATTAAACGTTATAATTACTTTTTTTATTATTATATTAACCGATATTAACTCTTTTATATTCCATTAAAAATCTTTTAAAATTTTTATTTATATCTTTTAAATTTTATTTTTAAATATATTATTATTAATTTAAATATTTAACCTTTCGTTTTATAATTAAATATTTTATAAATTAATAACCTAATTTTTTGCATATAAAATATTTTTTTTTGTTATTTTATTAATTATTAAAACGTTATTTAAAAAGTTTATTTTTAAGATATTTTAATTATTTTTAATTTTTATTATTTTAGTATATACGGTTAATTTAATATTAATTATTAAAGTTTGGATTTAATATTGTAAAAAATTTATATTTATACGCAATATTAATTATATTTTTAAAATTTAAATATATATTTTTAAATAAATTTATAAGTTAAAGGATTATTATATTAAATATTAAATATCTTTATATAACATTAATTATTCCCTTTTTAAAATTAACGTCCTTAAAATAATTAATCGAAAATTTTTTATAAATTTATTATATTTACTAAATAAACTTATTTAAAAATATGGGTAAGTTTTTATTTAAATATTCCTCCATTATAATTTAAATTATTATTATTTTCCATTTATTTATATATATTTATTAATTTTTAATAGTATAAAAGAAATTCTTAATTTAAACTACCATTTATTTAAAATTAAATCCTTTTTCGGTAAAATAATTATAATAATATTATAAAATATATTTTATTAATATAGTTAAATACGTTTCGTTATATTAATATTTACCAACGTTAACCTTTCGGTAATAATTTTTAAACATTTTAATCTTTTCTTCCAATATATTATATTTTTTACTACCAAATTTATATTTATTATTATAATATATTTTAATAAAATTTATAAAATTTTATAGTAAATTTTTATAAAAAGTTTACGTTATAAATATTTAGGAAATATATGTTTTAAACAACGGATAATTACTTTTAAAAATTAATATTTTTTATAATAAATACGTATTAAACTTTTAAATAAACCTTTATTTAAATTAATTATTACTTCGTAACATTCTAAATTTTTATTAAATACTATTATTTATTGCTAGGATTAAACATAATTACAATATTAAAAGTTTAAATATTTATTATAATTTAACAAATTTCATTGCGTATCGTTTTACCTTTAATAAGATTAACACTAAATAAATTTTTTACAAAACCTACTATTAAATGCCTATTTTTATAATTATTCTTTCCAATTTACTAAGGTAATATAGGTTAATTATAAAAATAAATATACTAAAATACTTTATTAATAAATTTAAAGTTTAATCGGTTAAAAATTTAAGAAAATTGTTAATATTTACTATTTTATCCAACCTTTTAGAATTATTATATCCTATTATAATATATATTTTATAATATATAAAATATTCTATTATTACAATTTAAATTATACAGTTTACCCTTTTAAAATTTACCTTATACCATCCTTTAAAATCTCTTTAAAAATTAACAAAAAGTTTTTTATCGCATACATCCTCATTATACATTTAAAAACTTTTAACAATATATATATTAATCTTTTTTTTTATCGCTTTTTCCAATTATAAAACGTTAATTTCAACACTTTTAACGCCTTTTATAATATAAATACCCCAATTAAACGTCATTTTAATATATATTTTTAATTAAATAAAATAGGTATAATAAAGTTATTTTAATATTATTATATATTAATATTATTATATATTACTAATAAAAGTTATAAATTTAAAAATAAATACTGTTATAATTTTTAATACTATTAATTTATTATTAATTTTTATTATTAATCTTTAATATAATTATTTTTATATAATAAATGTAAATTTATTAATATATTTAAACGCCTTAAAATTTTTAAAGTAATATAAACGTTTTTTGTAATTATTTATAAATAAATAAAGTCTAACACAATTTATTTCTTTTTGTTAAAAAAATAATTAAACGTTTTTTATAATTATTTGTAAATAAATAAAATCTAATACAGCTTAATAATTTTTATTATTTTTATTATTTTATAATTAATTTATTAAATTAATTATTAATTAATATTAAATTAATAAAAGGTTAATAATATATAATGTTATATTTAAAATATAAATTAAATAATATTTAATTAAAATATTTTTTATAATTTATGGTTTAAATAAAAAATAATTAAAGTATAAATAAAGTAAAGCCTTATATCGATCATATAATAAATTATCATATGATCCTACTCTTAATATTATATAAATATAATATATTTTAATACTATAAATTTTATAACCTTAAATATTTTAATAATAAAGTATATTATAATTATAATATTTATATAATATATATAAAAGATTTATTTAATTTTATTATAATTTTTAAATTTAAAATAAAAGGTTATTTCGTTATATTATTACAATTTTACGTTTTATAAAAATTATTTATATATATACTTAATTTATATGTAAAAGTGATATACTTGTAATATTATATATTTAATTATTAATTTTACCGTAAAAAACTATATATTTTATATAATATATATACCTTTATAACTATAAGTTAATTATTTACTAAATAATATTAATATTAAGTTTATAATATTAAAATTGGTGATGTTATTTAAGATTAAAAAGGTAGTAGTTTTGGTGGAAAAGGTGTTTCGAAAGGGGGTATGTTCCAAAAGGTGGTCCATGCGGTTAAATGTAGAGAATTAGACCTTGGCGAACGCGGCATTCAAGATAGTGTACTAGGTTAAGTTAGACTATAGTGTGATGCCATCTACGTATTAAACTTAGCAAGCTGCCTAGGTTAGTCCCATTCCTATTATAGCTGTAGCGGGAGCTATGCAAGAGTCACCCCAAACAGTTACACTATGTAACCCGCTTTATCCGCTCCCTTAGCCTTGTCGGGTGGGCGATAGTGGGCGATAGTGGGCGATAAAGGGCGATAAAGCTGATAAAAGCTTGGGGGGGGGGCCATCTCCGATAAGGGAGCGTGTGAGTGCACCTTTCCCTCAGAATGATGCGATGATGGTGATGCACACGGGATCAACTTTAAACGGTAGTGCTAGTAAGTACAACACCCGTGGGTGAAGCCTGACATGGATATCACCCGCATATTCCGAGAGTGTAAGGAGCCCTTTTAAGATGTGACATGTCTGCCCAACTATCCAGAGCATGGAACCATTCTTTGTTGTTCATCGCTCATCGCTCTTCTGCTTCATGCATGCGGGGCTAAACAGTTGTTACACTCCAACGTCAATCATAACCTCGACTTTTCTGTTTCCGAGGGTTGAGCTAGCCTCCTTTGACAATTCAACTTAAACTGGTACCTATTCAAGTCGGTCACTTGGAATTCACCCATCTCTC
This sequence comes from Daldinia grandis, assembly GCA_022432525.1. NCBI lineage: Eukaryota > Fungi > Ascomycota > Sordariomycetes > Xylariales > Hypoxylaceae > Daldinia > Daldinia grandis. Next base: position 46,953 of record JAJKLB010000024.1, on the reverse strand, counting down.
CAGCGGAGCATGGTTCATGCTTATTATATCCAAAGATATACCACAGGTTACTTTACAACTCCAGTAACATGTATTCTATAATGTTTAACGAGGCACTTCCGTCCCCGCCTCCTCTACCTGCACCAGTTAGAGAGGAGGCCGAGGGGCTTAAGTTTCCCGTTTACCTACTTCCTAGTCTCTCTATGCCGTTTCGCCGAAGACGACAGAGCTCCCAGTCGACTCGCGAAAGCCCATCAGCCAATGCTCCGCCATCTTTGAGCTCATCTCCTACGGACTCGGCACCATCAAGTCCTACGAGGCGGCTATCGATACCCTCATTTACTTTACCTACCAACTTATTTACCAACTTTAGGTCTAAAGAGAATCAATCATCCCTAGCCCCTTTAGAGACGTCCATTGCACGGACACAGCCCAACACTGTTAGGTGCTCTACATGTGCTTCCGATTTTGCATTTGCCTCGCAGATTGTGAGTAAGGGATTCACAGGGCGTTACGGTCGGGCATTCCTAGTTTCAGCGCAAGACCAGCCGCTACGTAGGGGCACGAAGACCGGAGACCTTATTAACATCAAGATTGGGAAGTCAGAAACCCGCCTCTTAGTTACTGGATCGCATGTCGTCGCAGACATATCCTGTACAGTCTGCCACGCCAAAGTAGGCTGGAAATACATAGACGCGAAGGAAGAGTCGCAGAAATACAAGATTGGGAAGTACATACTTGAGACTCAGAGAGTTGCTGTATACCGGAACTGGGAAGATATCAGGGTCGGCGATGTTCACGAGTTTGAAACCGAGCAGGAAAGCGTGCCAACGGAGGATGACGCAGAGCCCGTCATCTTTGACTCAGATGATGAGGATGAATGCGAGGATATCTTCATGGGGACTTGGAATGCCAGTGTGGTTGCTAAGAGGCGAGGCCGGAAGGTCAACCGGCGTCCGAAGAACAACGGCTGAGCCAATAACCGCAAACATTACACAATTTCGTGACAGTAATACCTACCCGCGAACGGATTTTTAGGTGGGCGTAGCGCTTCAACGCTCCTTAAAGAGGGGTTGGCGGCTCTTCGTAAATACCTAGGCACGGAATCGGGCGGACCAGGGCGTTTTTGGTTTTGTCACATTGCATGCGGCATTTACATTAATATCGATACCCTCATTATAACAGCTTTAGGATATGGTTCTTTCGACCACCAGCCTCCGGTTATAATGTATTAATTACTACTAAATACTGAAATGGATACATTTGTCGAGTTTGTATGGAGAAGACAATCACCACATTATTGTGAACTAAAGCTATTGGATAACTCGCCTTTATTGTTGGGTTGCCGCAGGTGTTGGTGTTGGCGCAGATGTAGGTTTTTGACCAGCTGACAGCTCCAGCGTGACCTAAAACCCAGGTTAGTATCTCGCCCTAGTCGGAAGCACAGAGGAATTCAAGACATACAGGGCCATCGTTCACTAGGGCAACTTCCATCATGGCCTGAAACACTCCGTTCTTTACCTTATCGGCTGCGTAGCCTTGTTGGACCTTCTCGAAAAAGTAGTCATAGAGCCTCTTAGCCTCCTCTCCTCCCATTGCTCCGTGGAAGTCGGGCTTATTGCCCTTCTTAGTAGAGGCAAGTAAGGTGAATTGGGATACTAAATCCTTGTTAGACGGTAATGATTCATTTTACGAAAAAGAGAAAGAAAATGAAAACAAAAATAAATAAATAAAAAACACTTAGAACTTACCGCATAGGACCTCACCACCGATATCTGTGACGCTCTTTTTCCACTAATAAGTGTTTGTTAGACGTGACCACGGAGTACACGCGTATGAGACATAGGAGAGATAAAGAATGGGGGATAAATATGTCACCATACTCTTCCCCCCGCACTGTCGTCCCACAGCTTCAGCTTCAATACTTTAGCTGCTAGGGAGTCTGCTTCTTTCTCTGTATCACCGGGGGCTACAGCGGCAAAGACTAAAACTCCTTTTCCGATAGACGATACGACCTCCTTTTCTACCGTTACGGAAGCAGACAGGACGCGCTGTAAGATAGCTGCAAGTAATATGAACCATTAATAATGAGTTAAGGTGGGTGCTTGGATTTAAAGTAGATACCGACCTTTCATCTTAACCGATATGAGTTTTGCTCGAAATAAATGACTCCGAATAACTATATCTAATACTAGGTAGGTAATAATTATTTAGGTTAAGTAGGTACCTAGGTTAGGTACCTAGGTTAAATTATAACTACTGGATAACACAGCGACGTTTAGGTAAGATGCTACTAGTATAGTACGTATTGCCAATTGTAAGAATCAAGCTGCCATCTGGCTGCCAGGTGGTACGTCAAGTTGTAGTACGTTATTAGACTTTCGGGATCCATCATAAGAGAAAAGGCCCGCTTTGAGCGTTGGAAGAACAAATAGCAAAGTTAAATTTTAGTTAAAAGATCAGCTGCAAACCGAAACATAGGTGCACAGCAGAGAAGGCAACTGTATATTGACCTGGTAGTGGAATAGTTAATAAAAATTAATAATGGGTTAAGGAATATTACGTGGTTACCCGTTATAAACCTATAGTTTCGGTTTAAGTGAGAATATAACCACGGCAATATTTTCACCAAACCCTAGCATTAGGTAATACCGATGTAGTAGTACGTAACAATACCTAACAGGTAGAGATATTGCCCTACGATATGGTATAGCGAAATACCCGAGGTACCTAGGTAGGTACCTCCGTAACATAGCAACGGCACTGAGGTAAGCTGGGCAGGCGTTATTATAGGTACATGTAAGGCAGGCTATGGGCTTTGCGCGGTAGGCTGTCATGGGCTGTAAGCTGCACCTAGGGCTGTGCTGAAATCGCAATCTTTCATCGTCGCATCTAATCCCGTGTGAAAAAGATTCAGCCTTTCTCACAGCTGAAGATAACAGATAAACCCTACAGTAACAGCAAACAACAAATGTTTTAGACATCACTAGAACATTGCATTACATTACATTGCATTACATTACATTGCATTATTTCTGCTTCCTCTTCCTCTTCCTGTTCCTCTGTCCTCCCGCTGTAGAAAGCAAACGAACGATATCTACTAGTCGCGCTATTCCAAGATTCCGACATCATTTCCTCATTACCTTGATAGGTCCCAGTAACAAGCGCCACACTACCTACGCTAAACCAGTGCGATACTGTTAAATGATCTACGAGATCAAACCTAGAGGTTACCTCGACCAGGTTCTATCCTGCGCCAGTTTCACTTAGACTTTTCACAGTCACAATTACCTACCAACTACATCGCTGCGCCTTACGAAACCTGCCCTGTATACCGTCTTCGCGTCCAACCCTTACGTAGTCGCCCTACCTATTCGCTCGGGTTGATTCCTGAGCACACATCGGCACAATGGCAGCAAGGAAATTGCAACAAGAGATAGATAAATGCTTCAAGAAAGTTGCAGAAGGAGTGGCCGAGTTCGATGGCATTTACGAGAAGATCGAGCAGTCAAATAACACGGCCCAGAAGGAGAAGCTGGAAGATAACCTCAAACGGGAAATAAAGAAGCTGCAGAGGTTACGAGATCAAATCAAGACGTGGGCTGCTAGCAATGATATCAAGGACAAGGCTCCATTACTGGAGCATCGGAAACTGATAGAGACGGTATGTACTAGAGCAAGCGAATTTCGCGGGCTCTGCTGTTGTATCACTAACGCTTTCTCTCGGTGCTGTAGCAAATGGAACGGTTTAAGGCTGTAGAAAAAGCTATGAAGACCAAGGCGTACTCGAAAGAAGGCCTCTCGGCAGCTGCCAAGTTAGATCCGAAAGAGCAAGCGAAGGTAGAAGCAGGCGAATTCCTAAGCAGTATGGTCGACGAGCTGGAACAGCAGATTGAGGCTCTCGAAGCGGAAGGAGAGGCGATACAGGCGACGATGAAGAAGGGCAAGAGTCACGCTGCTAAGGCGGATCGCATGGCAGCCATTGAGCACATAATCGAAAGGCATAAATGGCACCAAGGAAAGCTCGAGTTGATTCGTAGATCACTCGACAACGGGGGCGTCGACACAGATCAAGTGAATGACTTAGAAGAGAGTATTCGCTATTACGTCACAGATGGCACAACAGATGATTATATCGAGGACGAAGGACTCTATGACGAGTTGAACCTCCAAGAAGAAGAGGATGTTTACGGCATGGTCCAGGAGAATGACCGAGTCTCGTCACAAGATACGCAATCTATACAGGATGACGTTGCGGACGTGGAATCGCGATCTGGTAGTCTACCCGGAAAGTCACGAAGTGCTGTCGAAGCTGCTGCTGCCGTCGGCCGCCGCCCCTCTGCACAGATGAAGTCTCCTCTTCCGACTCTAGCAACATTGCACAATCCCTTAGCGAATGTCACTAATGGTAGCACCGTCAATGCTGGCATGAAGCCTGCATCGTTACCAACACGTCCAGCTGGAGAGGGTCTCAAATATGCCTCAGCCGCTGCCGCCGCCGCCGCAAGCGATAAAAACAATGTTGGTATCGCGCCGCTCCCCCCGCCGCCTGGATCGCAACCGGTATCAGCTACGCCGGGTATTTCACCTTTACCTCCTGCTGCGCCGTCGAGGACGAGTGCTGCAAATTCACCAAATATAGCTTTCTTACAGCCGGCTCCGTCGGAACAAAAACCGGGGAGCCTGTCTGTTCCAGCAAGCGTGCCTGAACCTAAGGCCTCCGAGCCGACGATCCCGGCCGCTGCTCCGAAGAAGCCAGAGAAGGCATCTTCGAAGGCTGTAGGCAAAGCCCTCGTCACTACGGATCACGCTGAATCTTCGAGAGGTATATTGTATCGCACGCACAATATTTACATCCTACTAATCCGGTCATATAGCGACTCAATCCAATGGCGTTGCTAATGGTATTAAGCCTATTGAGGAGAAAGAAGAAGAGTCTATATACCATCTCCCTGCTTCCTTGCAAGATTTAGTAGAGTCTTTCGAAGTAACGAAGAAGCGCTCACTGCCAGTAAATAGCCCGTCGCATCTGCGCATGATGGCGGCTTCCCAGGCGAACCTGAATCCGATCGATGCATCTGATTCGGAGCCGACGCGTATATATAGACCTGATACCCGATATCCTTCAACGTCGGGATACCCGCAGGAACCGCTTCCAATATTCGAAGACCCCCGACTATACACACGGATAGAACCCGATACGCTCTTCTATGTTTTCTATTACAAACAAGGCACGTACCAGCAGTACCTAGCCGCTAAGGCGCTCAAAGATCAAAGTTGGAGGTTTCATAAGCAGTACCAGACTTGGTTTCAACGGCACGAAGAGCCTAAAAGCATAACCGAGGAGTTCGAGCAAGGCACCTATCGCTTCTTTGACTACGAATCAACTTGGTATGTATTTTACGACTACGTCTTTGCTGTCTTATTTTCAACATGGATATATGTCTCCTTTACGCTTAGACGTGGCCCCACGAATCCAACGCTAATCGATCCCAGGATGAACCGCAGGAAGGCAGATTTCAAATTCGCCTATCGTTTCCTCGAAGATGATGTATGAATATCTTAGTCCTTGCTAGCTGCGTACCAGGTGGTCAACCAAGAGGAGCCTTTACCTTGCAAGGCTTACTTTACTGTATGGAATATACTCTCGTGATTAGTTGAGGCAGAGCCGTGGCGAACAGTCAGTCTGCCTTTGTGGTAATACCTGTAAGGAAATACATACAAGAACGATCTGGTTCTTTACCGATGGTTTCACTTGAATTAGAATTATTCAATGCTGTGCGATGCTCCCGAGTGCGGAATGACCTATTTAGCTTTACTAATAATTTCCCAATGAATGATACGTCTGGCACAGACAGACAGAGTAGGTTCCTTGGCCGTATATTTACCTCGCTAACTTTCACGATCGACGACTTGTAAGTGTTGTTTCCTCTCACCGCTCAAAATGTTGAGCTCGACCGTCTGCCAGTTATACGCCGAGTCGAAGAAGACCGGTGAAGCAAAATCGGTCCCTATGTTGCGTGCCGTCTTCGGCTGCGGACTGCTCACGAATAAAATATGTGAGCAGCGTACGAGTTGGCATCCGACTTGGCGTCTAAGGGACAAGCTGGCGCTTTGCTGGGATAGTCATATGACCTTTATTAGGTCTCGTGGCATCCATGATTGGGGTTAGCGACAATGAAATTTGAGGCTACAACCAGCCTATCGGATGTCTTCCCATTGCGTAGTTACATAGGGTCGACTCGCCAGGTACCAAGCAGTTGGGTTTATAGTTACGCTGCTAGCATTATACGTCCCTGGCCCTGTTTCTAGAAGGGCCTGCGATTCGTGCTTCTCTTATTCTTCTCTTATAAGTCCATGAACGAAGTTCGTTTTTGTCTCACCGCAAAGCAAAATGCGGTATCGCTCTGATGCCAATTCTAATATATAGCCCAATTCTATCAGTTAGGAGCTGTGTCCGCGGCGTGTTCCGCTCCCATTTGTCCAAGGCCTAGGCCCCCCCCATCGATCTCCGATGCAAGCTGCAACGAGGTTACCCCTGGGCCGTGCTTTATGTGAGCTGTCTTGTACATACAATCCACGGCTCCCCCAAAAGGCTTCTCAACGGAGCACCTAATCTTGGGTAAGATATCTGCCGGGACCCTCGCTGCTCCAGATCCGTGACCTCAAATACGCTTTGCAGTAACATCACAATGATGGAGCTAGCCGCCAATCCTTCCTTTCTTCGCCTCGTGCATGCGTCTAGTGACCTCGCCCCCAGCGCGGAAGCTTTCCCCTCATTCGCCTGCCAGAGGGTTTATACTGGGTTGCTACAGCGGACTTCGCGATGACATGCCCAAAACCAGAGGTGCCTTGCTTGTTCTTTTCGCGGTGAGGTGAACCGAATTGTCGTAATTTCCTTGCAACTTTTCTTGCAACTCCGATTCCCGGGCTGATTTCCATATTTCCCGTAGCGACGTAGCACCAGTTATTACCGTGTAGCCATGATAGACAAGACCGTTGCTCCTATTCTTAAACATGTCGCTACCCGGCCGTATGTTTGTGACGAGCAACAATCCATACTTAGACCTGGTGTTGCTTCCTCTTCTTCTCTCTTCTTAAATACTAAGACCGGCGCTATAGCAGCCATGGCACATCCGCAGACGCAGTTCACGCAGACCGAGTTCACCGGGGCGTCGCTGCTGCAGACGCGGCGGACGACGGTGGGGCGGGCGACGGCAAAAGCGCAGCTGAAGCGGATGAAAGACTCGGGGCAGTACGATGCGTTCAGCTTGAAGAAGAAGCCGACGTACGATAAGTCCCGCTGGCCGTGCCCGCCGCCTGTCTACTGGGATAGTGATGTTGCTAAGTGGATTGAGGGCGCGTGCTATTTGCTTAGCGAGGAGTACGACGCCGAGATCGATGCGGCGGTGCGGGAACTTGCGGATATGATACGTAGTGCCCAACAGCCGGATGGGTATTTGAATACGTGGTTCACGATCGAGGAGCCGGAGGGCAGGTGGTCGAATATTAGGGATAAGCATGAGCTGTGAGTTCTCGACCAACCCTCTTCCCTTTGCTGTGGAGCTCGAGATTCAGGGGCAGATAGTTGGCTGACCTTGTTTGTGCAATGAAGGTACTGTGCTGGACACCTGATAGAAGCGGCATTGGCGCATAGCAACTACTACAAGAACAACCTCCTGATAGAACCCTTGGAGAAATACGTCAAGTTGATCAGCACGGTTATCGGCCCGGGCCCAGACCAGGTCAGTATCTTTCGCCCCCTTCTCCTGGTCGAGAAGCGGCGAACTCTCTCATCAGGGCCCCATAGAGACTGACTTATACGTAGAAACATGCCTATCCAGGTCATCCGGAGACGGAACTCGCGCTCCTGCGTCTCTACACGGCGACGGGGAACGAAGACGCCTATAAGCTGGCCCAGTATTTCGTAGAGGAGCGTGGCAACCCGACAGGCCAGGATGGCCTCCACTACTACGAGTGGGAACGACGGCAGCGTGGCGAGAGCCTTTATCAACGGCCAGACAGTTACTCGATGCACGATAGTGGTTGGTATAACCAAGCCCACGTTCCGATCCTAGAACAGAAGACTATCGAAGGCCATGCCGTCAGGGCCATGTATCGTGAGTGCTTCCCGGAAGCTGTTCCCCCTTTTCAGCCTTTTCTCGACGTCTTTCGTTTAATGCCGATCATTACCGGCCGTTAAGGGCGTCCAAGTGTCTAGCGACTGTGGGGCATAGGCATACTCTATCGTGATTTAGGGGGCGAAGTGCCTTCTACCAGTCAAGAGTTGGGACAATGATACCTCCCATCTACACTAGATTGCCACAATGACAAGATTCCCTTTGAATAGAAGGTGCTAACGTTAGTATTGTAGTTCTAACTGGCGTTGCCGATCTACTATGTCTAGACGAACTTGGAGTGAGGCCCTACGCACGCAAGAGTGAGTATCTTGAAGCCCTTACTAGGCTATGGAACAATATGGTCGATAAGAAGATGTACCTCACCGGGGGGATCGGGTCGATGTGGCAATGGGAAGGCTTTGGTATTGATTACTTTCTACCACAAAGTTCCGACGAAGGTGGGTGCTATAACGAGACTTGTGCGTCTATCGCCGTCATAATGTTGGCCGAGCGCCTATTACATCTTGATCTGAACTCGAAATACGCCGACATAATGGAACTATGTCTCTACAATGCAGTAATGACAGGGCTAAGCCTAGAGGGGACCGCATTCACATACGTAAATCAGCTTGCGAGCTCGGAGTCTGATAAAAGCCGCCGAGAGGATTGGTTTGATACGTCGTGTTGCCCACCGAATGTTATGCGGCTTTTTGGCTGCCTCGGGGGATATCTATGGGATTACGGAGGCAGCGGAAAGGATGCCTACGTCAACGTACATCTATATACAACGGCCAAGGTTACGTTTCAAGTAGAAGACCAACAGATCGTGCTCGAGCAGAAGTCGAATTGGCCGTGGGAGGGGAATACGCTATTCCAGCTGCAGGCCCCGGCGTCTACGGGCGTGACCATCAGGTTAAGGATTCCTTCCTGGGCGCGAGGGAATTTCACGGTAAGTGGCCGCGGTTCGCCCCTGATCAAGAGGCCCGTGAGGCAATATGTCGCTAATGTCTGGACAGCTCACGCCGAGCCACAAAGCTGCAGAGGTCGAGAAGGGCTACCTGGTTCTCCCGCCCGCTTACACCTCGGCGAATAGGGCCTTCTCGATCCAGATCGACGGGTTCAAGCCCCGATTCATCTCTCCACACCCCTATACCAATCAGAACACGCTTACCCTCGCTCGTGGGCCGCTAATCTACTGCGTGGAGGATGTCGACAATGCATGGGAGCAGGACCACTTCCGCAACGTCGGGATTAAATCCGACTCTGAGGTCACCGAGAAGGAAGAGGAGACGAGCCAAATGGGGGAGCGCTACGTTGCCCTCCGATCGGTCGGTTGGATCCGCAAGATAGATGATCGGACCGAGTCGAAGTCCGGCATCGAACCCGGCTTATCCCTCCGTCAGACGGTGGTGGCTGAGGAGAGGGAACTGACCTTCATCCCCTACTATCTCCGTGCGAACCGTGGTGGCAGGGGTCACATGAGGGTTGGGCTGCTAAGCTGCTAAGGGGCTGCTGCTAAGACGATTGACAAGAACCCGAGACACCCGTGTCGCGGTAACATCGTCCTTCCGCTACTACCCAGTTGAGTGTGGGATTTGCTACAAAGACGTTGGAATAGGCACGTTTCGGCGCTATCGTCATATCGACCCCTTGCATGCCCCATCGGGCAAGCTGCAGGCTCGGAGCCTTATCGCTACCTAGGTGGTATGGGTGGCCAGCCATGGTACGCTAGATTTAGTTGAAACTGGAATCCGGATGCGACTTGATTATCTCAGCTTTAATCATATTTATCATCTAGGTTAGTTGCTTGGTGCTAGGTTAGTAGGTAGCTGATGAGGGATAGTATATGCAAGCTACCTACCTAGGTATGTAAGAGGGAGCTTAGGTAGGTAGGTAGCTTGGGTGGTTTAGGGGTTGGGTTGGGTTGTCTCTGTTGGGCTATTTTTTGGGGTCTCCTTTTTCTTCTCTTTTCTTTTCTTTTCTTTTATTTTTTATTTTTATTTTTATTTTTGTGAGTTATTGCCCAGAGAGGAGGGGGGTTAGGAAAATACAAACGATGATAATAACAACAAGGGTGTAATACCTTACCAATATCGTCCGCAGAAAAGAAATACATAATAAATCTGCAGACGGCTACTAATAACAAGTTGGCTTTAACCACCATTCTCCCATCAATGCAAATACTCACCCCCGACTACTCTTTCGCGTGTCAACGGAAGTGCTCCGCGAAAGAGTGTATAGGTAAACAGTATAGCCTTAACTTCAGCCAATCATTTCGGTTCTTGTATCGGTCCTCATTCGCAATCTTAACCCGAGCCCCTTCAGTCAGCAGCATGGATATCCCTCTAACACGCTTCAAGGTGAGCCGGTCAAGCCTTGCTTCCTCGCATGCTTTGACCAATGACCTTCTTGTCTCCTCACTGATTTTAATCAATCGGTAAGATGTTCCGACGAGCCCTCGCTCTAAGCGCACCACCAACTTACCAACTTGTCCCTCCACGATCGTCAAAGACGTTTCGCACCGAATTAGAATGCTTCTAGAAACCCATGCCGTTTCTAGCCCGTACGTTACATTGGACGGGCCCAGTCTCGATATTGGTAAGTCGCATACATAGACGCTTGCTACGACTTATAATACGTCGGGGCAAGCATCATGAGTTCAAAGGCTGGGCTAGAATCTATCATATGTCTACCGAAATAGAAATGGATAGTGTTACAGAAGAAAGTAATTGGCGTGAAAGCCCTTCCCCTGGAAATGGAAGTGAGCCTCAAGAAAAATATCAATGTCCTCGCTGTCCCAGCAGCTTCAAACGACCCGAACATCTAAAGAGGCATCAGCGCAGCCACGATGGCCACAAACCATTTGTCTGCTCCATCTGTTTGAAGCGATTCTTCAGGAGGTATATCACTGTGCTTTTCGACTTTTAACATGGACTTGCACTGATATTTTCAGCGACATTCTAACCCGCCATGAACTCATGCACCTTGCCGCCCAAAGAAATAGCCACGCCTTCAATCGAAAACGGGCATGCACGGAGTGTGCGAGGGCACGAGAAAGGTGTTCGAGGGATGAACCCTGTCTGAGATGTTCAACTAAGTCTCTTCAGTGTCTGTATCCCGACGATGGATCACAGAAACCTCATCCCTTCGGCAGTGAGTCCTCGACTGCCCCTGGGAGCGAACACGGACAGATCGAAGACTACTCTCGCTATGCATCGCAAAGTTCGTCGATGCACTCGAAGCAGGATGACTTTTTATCATCAAACATGATTCAAAGGAAATCCGTCAATGAAGACGATGGTCCTCTTCGTGAATTCATACGCACGCTAAGATCCCCAGCCAGCTCGTCCTTCATGTCAGACGCAGACCGTTCGTCAAACTTACTTTTCAAACCCTCCACCTTCAGCCAAGGAGACCAATCGTCTCTTTCCTCGCTCAACCTCGGTGGTGTAGGAGGCGAGCCCGGAGGTTTCGACCTCAAGAGACTCGAGGCGGGTCGCCAAGCTTCGCTATTCGATCAGCCGGGAAGCTCTTCCTTCACCCGCGCGCGCATGCATGACGCGATCAACCTCGACGAAGCTCGTTTCGGCCAAGCGCTCGGTGACTATTCCAATCTCTGCCCCCCGCCCGCGCCCGCAGACCCGCCTTTCGATTTCCATTCCGAGGCATTGGGCCCATCGTCTGAGACAGGGCCTGGATCGAGGGATAACATCAACCCGTTCTTGTCGATGCGCGCTGGACATGGCGCGGGCGACCTTTCGTCTGTGTCGGATCCTGGAGGTCTCTCTCCGACGACGAGTACAGGCCCCTCGACAGCGCTGACAGGGGCTACGTCGCCGGGGCTGTTGTCCATGTCAGATTTCAGCTCGAGGCCTATCAACTTGAAGGCGTACGAAGTCATCGCAAGTAATTTCAAAGAGCTGTCGCTAGAGTTCGGGGCCAGCTCCTCGTCAGCACGCAGTAATAATATCTCGGAGTCCCAGCGCACTGCCCAGCATGAGCTCTTTGTGAAGCTCTACTACGAGCACTTCAAGCAGCAGGCCTACTAACTGGCTAACCTGGTTTGCGGGGGATGCACGCATGCCGCTTTGCTAGCGTGGGCATGAAATCCGATCTGGGGTAGACTTCGCAGCTCCTGTCGGCCTTCAGTCAGGCTGGGCTAGGTCGTGCCGCGAACCGGCGGTGAGGCAACACATGCTGTCGCAGAGCCGCATTGGTGATGGAAATATGGTGTGTTACAGCATGTTACCTTGCATGACGCTGGTATGAGGACGCACAAGGCTATTTCCGAATTGTTTGCCTCCCTGGTTTCGTCCATTCTCTAGCCTCGCTCGTGCAGATTGCCTGGCCAGGCTCGGGTAGGCAGCTCTGGATATGGTGGAACATACGAAAGGACGGGATATTTGCTTATCTCCTACTACGGTATAATGATTGGATTGGATTTAATACATTGAGGTTGCTGTTGTAGGCTTGTAGCCTAGGGGAGGGTTACATACCTAGGCACCTATCTAATGAGTGTATAGGTTGTGTCTAAGCAGAGGGGATAGACTAGCAGTCATTGCTTATAGAGATGTTTGATCTTGGTAGGTACTCCTTGCGATCTCGGGACCAATGAATTTGTCCATTCATCTAGTCGTGCTTCTCGGTTGGGCTTGATAGGTAGCCTTATACTCGCTCTTTGATATGAGGTGTCTACACTTTCATCCCCAACAAGGCGAACACTCTATCCAAGAAACTTCCCCATTAGCTGACTGTAGTCTGACTGCATTCGAAAGCCTTGACTCCTCCAACAATCTCCAATTTCAATCCCCAACATACATATAATTGGAGATGCTGTTGTTATATGTAGATGCTGTTGCTGAGTGCAGGTGGTATTACTTACATACATACATGCAATCATGTAATCATGTAAGGTACTAAGGTAGACTTATATATGGTCGACGTCACATGCATACGTGAGGTTACACATTACATAACGTATGTGGAAGACTCACAATCACATCTAACTAGAGTACCTAGGTAGGTAGGTACATAACCTTATGCTTGTTATACACAGTACCTAAGTTAACTACTACTTTAAAGTGCAGCTACGATATTTGGAGTCATAAGAAAACGGAAGGAAGGTTACCCTATGATGTAGGTGATAGGTCGACCGAGCGGAGCCAAGCTCTTGGTAAGTAAAAAGAGAAAAAAAGAAAAAAAGAAAAAAGGTAAGGTTCATGTCTTTCTAAATTTCGCATCTACTTTCTCAATTGTAATTGCAACCTCATTTATTTACAACTTCGTTTCTCGTTTAAACATCTAGGCAACCCTCACCCCTTCATATGAAGCCTAACGAAAAGCCATCATACTAAATAGATGTGGCACCAATGTAATCTCGCCAACTCATAACATGCATAGCTGCCCAACTGCTTCCACCCGTGTCTCGCGCACGACTATATGTACTTGGAAGTTGCCTTCTTTTTGATTCTCGCAACTGGTTCCTAAAGTGCTGCGATGACACGCCCCTCACCGAATTGCGTCCCTGCAAAATGTTCCCTTCTCGCGTGGTGCTTTGCCTTAACCCTGGCTGAGGGACTTGATTATCGGTTCCTGCATCGATGTTTACATACTACCTGAGTGCTGAGGGCTGAGGGTCGCCAAGCCCTGCACGAATGGTCCGTGTCGTGGGATTGAGCCTGCAGAATGCAGGAAAGAAAGCGTCACTGCATTAGAAGAAGAAGAAGGAAAAAAAGGTAATCAACCCGATGTCGATGGGGAAGCATCAAGGCGAGACGCAATTCACAGCTGAGCCTTGCCAATTCAACATCGTTATATCGGGATAGGGGATATTGATACCTGCTCACACACTGGCTTTTCTAAAAGTGGACTTCGGTCAGCTCTCTCGGCCGAGTCCCGTGGACCTCAGATCTTTATTAAGTGGGACGCAGCCTGGAGACGATGGCCATGCCTCTGTCTTGCAGATTTCCCTCAGAAGCCTCACTTCTGGTTGATATGCATACATGCATATATACAATTATCGTATGTATGCTTGAGGCACGGGGCTAGAATCGACGAAACCACGGCACCGTGCCGTGGTATTCCAACTCTCTCGTCTTTGGTCGATGGGGGCTAGCCAGGCAACGAATCGCAGGCAAACAGAAGCGCTGCGCTGGCAAGGCATTCGGTGGGCGAACTACAGGTTGCCTGAAAAATAGAGAAGCGTAGTAGTCCCTAGCTCACATTTTATTCGATAGCTCGTCCCTATTGAGGCTGAAGTCCTACCCTCTGGTGGCTGTGTCGTACGTGTCTTACAGGCACCAACGACGACTAAATGTCGCACAGGATTCATCGAAAGCCCTTTAAACGACCTTCGTGACGTCCACAGACCCCCGTGGTTACAGCATTGCCTTGATGGCCAACTGTCAGCGTTTGGTCGTTAGTATTGCTTACCCCAAGGAATCTACGGGTGTCTGCCGCTATGGGTTACTAACCAAACTCTTCTTTCAGCTCCATCTACCAATCCCGTCTCGTGATCTTCCGCTAATTTGCTCGAATGCTTACACTTGCACATATGTTTCCACATCCTTATTGCACTTGTCAGCCTTGCCTACGGGAGTAGACTGCATTCATGTGGCATACGAGTGTTTGGGCTGAACTCTTCTTGGCTAATGGTCCACATCTGGGTGGCATTGCTTTAGAATGCCATGCACCCTTTCTTCCAGAGTTCGCGGTCCAAGCTGGTTGCTACCTGTAGGATACACTCACCGAACCCAAACAGGATGTCTCACTTCGAAAATTCCACAGGATTCGCATGATACCCCGGAATAGCTCGAAGACTAATTCGCAACGCGCTCGTCGCTTAATTGCATCCCCACGAGCGGAGGGGCGGCGGCCTCGGTGTGGCTTATTTATGACCTTCTAAACATATAGTAGCTCGGATGTTATCCGAGATGTTCTTATGCCCTATCTGAGGACGATGCTACTATCTGCTACGAGCATGCGCTCCCGCTTATTATCTAGAGTTGACTACGACTACTTTATCTCACCGCATCCTACTGGAAGGAACTGAAGATCTCAGCCGGACATCTATTGACGCATCTCGAAGCCCCAACTAGACTCAACGTCCGCCTCACCTAGGAAAATATGCAGTTTGAACCTTAATTGTCCTACCGACGCATGTTGACTACTGTTGCACCAATAAATGATCACCATGTATGAGTTGGAGTAAGATTCTGGCAACTATGATAACAGAGACTATTTCAACTCCCCAATAAACATCTTTAACCAAAGGCCGCAACTGATAGTTTTGTAATACCACACCTTTATATTTTCAACCACCTGTCAACTCTATTCCGTCAACTGCTTTTGCATACTGGTCCCTAGGAACAAATCGTTCACCTTGCCATTTGAGTCACGCCCCTCAGAGGGGATAACCTCCTATCGGTATAAGTACAGCTTCATCCCATGCGGCATATGCCAGTCTTTTCAACGAGGATATCAGTATAATAGAGCGGTGCATAGAAAAAGAAGAACATTCTCGTCTTACCAATTCAGCTATGGATAACACATACACCTCTGGCGCTGATTACGGATACGGTGACCAGTCCTACTGGCCAACTAGTGCAGCTATGGCTAGAGATGTGTCGCACGGGAGCGAATATAGTAACTACTCGGCAGCCAGCAGCGGAAAATACGATATTGCGGTGTCGCCGGGCTCCGAAAATATAGGCAGTTACGATTTCTTGAATGTGCAAGATGGAGGAACATATGTATCGGATGGACAAGGATACGATGCGAATAACCAAGTAGAGCAGCACGATTTTCAGTATCAGTTCTATGACTTCGTTGCCAGCGACAACTCAGGGCAAGGCCCGTATTGGAGGCTGAGGCCTAACTACACACCGACAGAAACTTATCCAGAAACCCTCCCCGTCAGTGGTTCTGATGTGTAAGTGTCACTATAGAAAATACGCATGCTGTATTGTTCAGGTTCTAACGGACTCGTTCAGGTCGCCTCCCGTTAGTGGCACCTCGGCTGTTGGCGACGCCTCGGGTCGCCACGTCTGTCTTGAGCCTTATTGCAACGCATCGCCGTTTAAACGAAAGGCAGATCTTCAACGGCATTACCTCCACAGACACCGCGATACAACCCAGAAAAAGCCGTACCCCTGCGACTGGAAGAAATGCCAGAGATCTAAAGACCCATTCTATCGACTTGATCACTGCCGAGAGCATTACCGTGATTACCATATGGAAGACTTATTACGACGCAACTCTAACAAGGAGAACAGCGAATGGTGGAAGAATCGCAATTTTGACAGCAAGTGGTGGCGCTGTGCCAGATGCCTCAGCCGCATCCCCATCGATAGCAAGGGTTTCGAGTGCGCCAAATGCAAGACGACTTGCGAGCCCGAAAGACGGAAGCTGAGGGGCTACAAGTAAGCAGCCACATTATGTAGCTGCGCGACAACACAACTCCCAGCTTCAGCATCTTAGGTGCATGAGACTTAGCTTATTACAACCACCGACGCTGCCTAAGGTACCTACATTAATCCAGCATGGTTTAGCGACAGGCCTACGCCCTAACTGTTCCTTTCATACCTCTCATTGAAGCAAAATTTAGAAACGAGAGTGAACAAAATTCCCGCAAGCCTTTTCCCTTTTTCTTACCCCGGATTGATCTGCTGCACACTGCCGTATTTGGTGGCACTTCTCCTTGCGATATTACGGCGATGGATGGCGTAGGGCTGAACATAAACTGCATAGAAGGTGGTATGCTTTATGTTGTCCTCAGCTCGGCCGCGTGTCATTGCATATTAGGACTACGTGATAGACAAGGCGATATGGTGTTTTGGTTACTCTGCTTTACTTATTTTGCTATTTTCTCCAAGTTATGCTAAGATGAGCGATGAGGCTATGCTTGTTGATTTACTTCATTTTCCACTTGCGTTGAACCGACCGGGGTATCACCCTGGTCAAGGCGCTTCTTGGTGGCTGTATGGATATCATATCATGTTCGTTAGGAGATCTTGTGGCGCAGTATTAGATAGATAGGTACTTTAGAGGTTTGTTTTAGTCCCCTCTTTCGTGTTAGCTTGTCCTCTTTCATCTTTCCTCTTTTCTTGAGTCATCGGCGCGGATGGAATGGATAGGAGTAGGGAATTGTACGCGGAAAACCCGGGTGTCGGAATTTATTCCTAAGGAATTCGTTGGTCTGTACTTTGTTTGGCTTTCTATCTCGGACGTTACCTATTTGGCTACGCATGGGTGGATGGTAGGGCTGTCGCTTCGGCGGCAGGTAGGGTTACGTTTTATGCTACGGTAGACAAATACCACGGTTCTTTGGATCAGTCGATCAGCTAGGCAGACTTCCCAGGACGCCGAGGTCCCTTGTCCTTCCTAGGTATCCCTTCTCGACAAGGAGTCCTGGTTATGTGGCCTCTTAGCGGGGGCTGCATGTACACGCGTGTACTTGCAGCAGCTCTGCGTTACAGGAAGAGCTAACAGAGTAGGGATGAGCTAGATTTGCTCACTACATACATATAGCTAAGGCGGGTTTTCCCCTGTATCTTCTCTGCCTAGATCTATCTATAAACTACATATGAGACATCTGTCTGCATACTTCGGTCTATGTTTTCTGTTGCTGCTACATATGGATGCAGTTCGGTGATGGAATGAGTCATCCGGATAGATAATAGACGCAGTAGGTATACGAAAAGAGAGCACTTGTACGTACTCCCTGAGGCCGTTGTGCCGAGGCCACCTGGGCTGCCTTGTGTGTTGGTTATCGCCGGGGATTTCTACCATGCACGGGGCAATATAACTGAACCCCTGGTTCTACGTGCGTAGTGGATGGCCTCGCTAAGCAATGCATCTATCTCTTATTTGGATACCAGGTAGGTATTTACGAAAACAGGAGGATGGTTACGCCGATTGTTCTATTGATACTTTTAGGACTTTAATGAATACAGCTATGCCCATCTCGGGTACCACTACATTGCGGATACGAAGCTGGACACCGCGTATTAGGTAGGCACCTATACTAAGGAGTTGATACGTTAGGTACGTTAGGACGTCTTAGGCATAAGTTTGTGTGTTAGGAGCTGAGTAAGGTCGATAGACCATAGCATACAGCTGGCTGTTCCTACGAGAGACTTTTCAAGTATTGTACAGGCTGTAGTGGGGGATTCAGGGGTACTTGGTATTGATGTAAACTACCGTTGGTACTAGTATAGCTGAGCGTACCTAAAGTAGTATATATTGATCCTTTAGGTCACTAATATATGTAGGACAAAGAGCTTTTGACTACCTACCTAGGTAGGTACCTATATTGGTGGCTTAATATTAGCTAGGTCAATAACTCCGCGTGCTTTAACAAAGCCGTGTCCTCACTTCTCCTCGTATCCTTATTACATTTCTTAAGTACATTTTGACTCACGAACCATCCCAAGCATAATAGGTGCCTTCCTACCGGGTAGGCGTGTCAAATCCCCCAAGCAATCACCCCTTAAGGCCCAGTGGCACAGCGGCTACGACCCGACGTGGGACATCACTTCGGCACTTAGGTAGTAGCTTTCTTTATTTTTACTTTTAATACCTTTCGTATCCTCCACGTACGGTTACATTCTTAGGCCTAACAACCTGCTGATCATACCGGCTTCTCCGATCGAGCTCGTTAAAACGGTTGGGAAATTTGGCCTATATTGTGCGCCACTGGCTTACTTCTTATGTAACTCTCAAGTTGCGGTGAGTTGAGGGTTCCGGATATATTGTTTGTTTGTTTGCTTGCTTGCTTGTCCTGGCGGGCCGTTGAGGTCTCTGAATTGGCCCGGCGCAGCAGTTTTGGTTTGGCGCCCCCGTTTGTTGTTTCTCTTGTTTCTGGTGGTGGTGGCCGTTGGGAGGGAATAAATAAATAAAGAATTGGAATATGATACATGAATAATGGAATTGTCAATAAACATGTTAATAGATCATTGAGGCAACTGTCTTGGTAATATATTTTTGAACACTTTTTGTTACGGACATTTCGTGAGGCTGGGGAAATCTTCTTTCCTTGCTGTTGGGCTGGGTAGGTAGTTGGCCTGTTGAAGCCGGGCCAGGGTCTCATCAGCCCTACTACTACTTACCACCAGATACGAGCCTAGTGACTGCCGGGTAGGATCCTTGAACAATCAATATTGCTCACTTCCTACGGAGAACCTTGGCGATGTTTTCCTTTGCAATTAAATTTTAATCTTAGGAGGCTTTCATCGGTTGCCTTGTTTAATAAGGGGCTTGTTGATTATCTAGGCATCCAAGACAATGTTACAATGATAAAATACTACTCAATAATAGACATTATAGTGGATACACGCTTTATATTGAAGCTTAAACGGCGGTGCTATAGGGATGGCCACAGCCTTATCATATTTGAAGCTAGAATTTCTAGGCCTGGGGTGAAGTTTTGCGTATACATCAGCTACAGGGCATATGCCAAGACTCAGGTTCTACTAACTACCTAGGTACCTACGCTCGGCATATTCAATGGGCATCCATAGGTTGGTTTTACCACTGATGGCTACCTCTTATATGTAGGCTATTGGTATATATTTAGATACTTTACTATGGCCCTGAAGTCGTATCGTCGAATGCATCCCAAGGCGAAGAATCTTTCCGAAGATTTAATTGATTGTTTTGTAGTTCATTGTCAGGAGCTGGTACTACCTAGTGACTCTTCTCTCTCGGTTTATTACCCCTTTTCTCCACATATAGGGGAAATATTATCTAGCATTTCCGGCTTTATTGTATTGGGACGAGGTAATATTACGTATGTAAAGCGCGTAACCACCAACAGCAAACCGCTGCCTTGTCATTGACTGGGACTAGAGCTTTGTACCTGATTACCTACGAGTTACCTGATGAATTTTCCATATTGTCAATGACCATACTCCACACAACCCGTTAAGGATAACAACCTATGGCCCTCTTTACTTGTTACTTCTTACGGACCATGGCGTTAACTTTCTTGCCTTGCAATATAGACCCAAGAAAAACTGTACGGATCCTGAGGGACATGATCCAACACTCCTCGATTTTCTACAAGATCGATATTGTAGTCCAGTGAGATACTTATGGACGATGTGTCTATGCGATGCACATAATAACAAGCCTAACATCAACAAAATACTATGAGAGAAAGCCTGTGGGCTGGATTTGGACAGGAACTCTCTTTATAAGACGTGCTGCCTAGTAGTTCATCAAGTGGCCAAAGAAGAGTGAAGAATTCAAGCAGTCATGGCTATTGTACGAAATTTATAAAGCACCTCCTATTCCCATTTGCTCTTCATTCGGCTAATAGACCAATCCCCAGTTGCATTTAAAATACGACATAGTTGCTACACGAGAAAGTGCTCAATACCACTAACTACTACCTATCCTAAATTCCCGGGGAAACCTTACCAATAAACGAAAGACCATTACACGACCACTGCTAGAGCAATTATTCCGGATGTACTACGTCTAGACGTTAACTTCGCTACCCTGTGTGGCATCAAGTAGCCCATGACACTCAACGGGAACCCGGTTACCAAGATATCTCTATCGCTATTACTGATGTATATAGCACGCTACGATCTCGATAAAGATGTATGCCTACCTGCCTAAGTACCTACCTAGGTAGCCACGGGATCTACGGCCACCTAGGTATACATACTGTACATATCCTTTATTTTAGACGTATCATCTAGAATCCTGCCAGCTATATACGAGGAAGGCAAGATCTAGAGCAACAGAAACCAGGCAGACTCCATCGTCCGGGGCAGTGTAGCTTGACCGCGAGCAGTTTCTAAGCGCTGATCTGTTAAGGTTTCTAGACTCCTATCGGAATTTATTGTATATACAATACCTGTAATAGTAAAACGACTCACCTGACCTTTCGAATTTTCATGAACTTCTTTTTATGATTCATAAGGACTTCGGCCGCTGCTGTTTATAACCTGAGACCTAATACTTAGAGACACCATATGCCAGGTAATTGACGACGATACTAAATTCGACGTCCTTCTGAAGAAGGATGACGACGAAAGCAATAGTATTCGGCTAAATACCGTAACTCATCCTGAATATTAAGGAGAGGCAGAGAACGTTGCGAAGAACGTGGGAAAGCTCGTATGGGATAAGGATAAGATGGCAAGCTACTATGATTAAGGGATACATTGATTAACTAGGTACCTACATCTACGGGTATAGGGGTATTAATTTATAGATACAGAGGTACTTAGGTAGTTATAATCAAACATTCCGCCTTCTTTTTACCACATGTTTCTAGTCAGCTGGCTACAAGGCTCGGATATACTAAATATATATACGGCCAGGCCTTTGGTGTATTAGTGTAATATATTTACGAAAAATCGTTAAGTGTGTGTATACGCGTGGATTAATGTGGATTAGTAGATGATTAATAAATCGGGGTATGAAAATTTAAATGAGGCTATTTCTACCTGTTAATAATACGTGTTTAACCTTAATTTTGGTGTTGTAATTTTTTTTAATATTAAAATTAAATATACTGCGTTTTTTCGTGTAATTATAATACGATAAATGTAAAAAAATATTAATTTAAATTTATTTTTTTTAAAGTTATTTAATAATATAAATTTTATTATTTTAATAGCGCGTTTTATTGATATATTATTAAGTAATGTTATTAATTGTATTTTTTGATTTAAAAATGTAATATTTTTAAGATTTTTTTTTTAATTTTTATTTTTATATTTATTTTTTAGTTAAAATTGGCTAGAATTATACGTTATATATATTATTAAAAAAAGAAAAATTTAAGGATTTTAATAATATTAATTATTTTATTTGAAACGTTATATTTAAGCCGTAAGTAAAGATTTTTATATAAGTATAAAGTAAATATTTTTAATTGTTATATTACGCTATATTATGCTATAAAACCTTTTACGTAACGCTATAAAACCCTTTACGTAACGTTATAAAATCTTTTACTTAACGCCTTAGTTAAAATGTTAGTGCCACCACCAAAATTACTAGTAATATTTAATAATAAAACTAACGATTTTATATTTAATATATATACGCATTTAAATTTATATTTTTAAGGCTTTAAATGTATTAGTGTATGTACGTGTACGGGCTACGTGGATTTAAGTGCGTGTACGTAGATTTACGTGGGTGTACACGCGTGGATTAGCGTGTAATGGTTCCAAGCCTTGGCTGGCTAGGAATCTAGCCCTACTACTGCACCTACAACAATTACCACATATTCCAAATAAGCGAAGCAAGACTCACCTTTTCTCAACTACCCGTTCCCTAATTAACCATCCATCATATCCTCGACGAAGCATCGTACTCAAACTATAGTAAATTTTGCGAGTTTTGTGTTGGGCAATCTATTTGCCAAGTATCCCTCCCCAGGGCCTAGAAGCAAGCCCAAGGTTTCCGAAACATCTCACCTGTTTCGGTGAGGGACTAAGCATCAACCCATTATAATCACCATACATGTCCCTTGCTGCCATTAGAAATATCAAACCCGTATAAGTAGTAGGGGCTTTTGGAAGGGTGTTCCTTTCAGTGAAATATATTCTCCTAGCAGAAACCTCTGCCCTCTCCGTGGTATCGCCCAAAATAGAGCCGTAGGGGACAAGCGGCATATCCAGCCAGCAATCAACAGCCCATTGCGTCCCAGAAATCTTACAGGCTTTTCTGAGTGGTCCGTTGCAATTGTTGGGTGCATTGCCGATATTACAAAGTCTTGCTTGCACTGCCCTGCCGCAAAGTTGAATGGATCCACTGGAAACCGGACTATGCATATTTTCTGTCGATAATTCCACTTAGGTGGTCGTGACTTTAGCTAGGGTGGTACTGTGTTTCACCCACATTTCATATAAAAACAATCGCTGTTAGCAGAAATCCAGCTCCAGCTAGGTGCCTCGAAATTCTCCGGCTATCCACCTCGGGTCATCCAGAGCAGTCCACATATGAGGTCGTTTCCCCAAAGACCTGCGAGATAAGTACCGCCATAATAATAGGACTGAAACTGAGAAGCCACCGTTGAGAGGCCAACAAGCTTATCTGATTGTGCCGTGAGTTGTCTTCGGGTGTATGGTACAACGATATATTTTACCCAAAGTGTCGTAAGGTCCCAGGGAGATGGCGATGCCAACATTTCCTCAAGATTGAATTTATCAAAGCTTAAAGGCTGAGAAAAACTCCAGTGACATTCACATAATTCCACGTTATCCCATTGGTACCGTAGGAAAGATACCTCCTAGTCATAAAACGTTCTTGAAAAGCCCAGCCTCGATGATCCAGAGGTTCGACTAGATGACTGATATGGCCAGGAACTATACGATAAATAGAATCCACAGGGGCCGGTTGAGAGTCTACTCTGACGCTAACATAACCTAAGGAGGTGTAGGGTCGACCTCGTAAAAAGCTGTCGTGAGCGGAAGATGCTACAGAAGTAGCCAATACCAATTTAGGATTACCGCAAGTCTTCCCTATCTGGGTCGATTCCTATTCCTAGTCCCACTTCTTGTGCTGTACGACACAGGGGCTATCTATCCAGAGAAACCGTAACCCTAATATTTTCGTCATCGTGACTGCGTTCCCAAATTTGCCGGGAGAGCTTCAATGAATATTTCTTTCCTGTGTGAGCCGATATTACCTTCAACTGCTTTTAGATGCTGAGAACCGCCCCAGAAATGGCTCAAGGCAACAACGGGTGAGTATTTTGGTATATCGCACCGTAAGAGTAGGTAGTCTAGGATCCTGGGGGGGACGTCAAGAAGCCTAGATGGAATGTAAGGTTCTAGTGCGAGTGCGCATTGCCCATAGCTCATCATACATGAATGAACCCATCTTCTTGGAAGGATTGAAGCTTCAATCAGACCTTTGCTAATAGGGGAATTGTAGTATACCTCGTATTCTCTATTCGGGAGGGAGTCATCTTAAGATAAGTATCCAAATTAGCTAGTTAGATGGAGAGAACTTTGAGAAAGATTTAATATGGAAGCACTTACTTAATGGGTTGATTAGGATACGTTCTCGGTCCTCTATGTCAAGGGTTATCGTTTCACACTTACACGTTAGTATTATAGTAGAAGTTATCTAAGAGCAAAGGTAGGAGTAGTTGAGCTTCTTATACGCTCTAACCAATACAGATAGAATTGTCGTGTAGACCACGTAGCCAACACCGAAACCAGAAGTTAGATTATTAATAAAATTATCCCAATCGATTCTCCAGTCTGAGAGATGGTAGTGAGGCATAAATTTAGGGTTAGACCATGCGGTAGATAGATCGTCAGATCTAGCACCATAGACTGAGGATCTTTTAGGAAGAAATAGCTTGTCGGTTTCCATGATGAGCTAGGTACAAAATACTAATCGAGTATAGGAATTATTTGCTCAAGGTTCGCTCAGAAATATGACAGTGGTTCTTAAACAATATATTTCTTGCCCTTATGCACAGATGCCCTATGTGCGCATAGGCACCCAGGAGCATTGATGGGTGTGTTAAGTATAAGCATAGCTATCTTATATGCATGGGTATTAATTGGCCTCTGTAACGATACATATAATATGACTACTGTCGTAAGTAAGAAATTTTTAATCTTCTTAAAGTAAAAGTTACAATGTTTTTTGTGTTGGGATAAACGCCCAAGTATATATTTCGTTGGTCGTTGGTGATACCCGGTCATGGATCGCCCTTCGTTGGGGTTGAAGAACTCTAATGTATTTAAATTAGTGGCATACTATTGCTCGCAATATAAAATAGTTGGGTAGTATACAATAGCAACGCATGAAGAGTGTTTTCCAAATTGTCAACAGTTTCGATCCGACCGTTTAAATGGATGATATAAAGTGCAAATATCTGGTGTTACGGTGACCTGATTGGCTGCCCTGCTTCTTGCTCGGATACTTAGGTACCTTTTCTACGCCCTTCCCATGCGTTTGGAAGGCACCAAATTTCCAAGTTCATAAAGGAATTAAACTTATATCACATATTGTGTGTTTGCTTATGTAAAATATAAAGCTCCATAATGATGTTAATGAAGTAAATAATCTAATACCCCACTTTGACTGGTCGAAATCTTATATGCTTTTATCTGCCATACCTTCCTAACAGCACCCAGATCTCAGGTACCAAAGGTAGCTGATTCCTTTAAAGAGAATAAAAGAATAAGTACAGCTCAGGTACCTAGGTAGGTAGCTACCTAACCCAGTCACAGTTGAGGACTAAAACGCACTTTGCAACTAAAGAACATGTCGAAAGAAGTATAGAAGTGTTTATAAATAAGAGGTTTAATAATATTTAAATAAAGCATGTGTTTATTTAAACGCTTTTCTGGTTAAAGGGCATGCTCTAGTATTGCTCATGCAATGAAGTGCAACTCCTACCTAGGTGAATGATGGAGGTAAGGTTCCATGTCCTATGATGTACATATGTAAGTTCTCCCCTCCGCGAATCGGCAAAATGTGGGGGATCAAGCACCCCTAGTCGTGGATTCTGATTGGCGAATTCCCCTCATCTTCAATTTTTGCCTTTGCTATCCGTACAACCTGCGCAAACCCGCAACCACCATATAACGTGCGTGCGGTATATGCGTCCGGAATTCTCCAACAAATATCGGCACTGCGGTATCACTTTAGTGTTTTAAAGCTCGAACCCGCCCCGTAACGCTGAACTTTCCTCATCCCCGGAATCCATCCAAGGTTAGCCGAATCGCTTCATTCTTGAGCTTTTTTTTTCCTCCTCGGCTCCTAACCCTTAGCTCCTACCAGTAGTCACGCCGTCATTCTCGACGCTCGTCCCCGTACCCTATTTATTATTCACCTATAAATCGTATGCGCCGAGTCTCTCATTCACCATGAGCGCAACCTATTCATCCGCGGCCCGTTGCCTCCGGCCGTCTATTTTCTATAGATCGGCTAGGCCACTTGTTAGATCGTCGCCTATCACAGTTAGACCAGCGGTGCCAGTGGCGCTTTTCCACCAAACCAGGTTCAATATGGCTGTGCAGAAGATCCAGGTCAAGAATCCCGTCGTGGAACTTGATGGTGATGAGATGACAAGGGTTATCTGGAAGGTCATCAAGGACAAGTTCATCTTCCCCTATCTCAACGTCGACTTGAAGTACTACGACTTGGGATTGGAGTACCGCGATGAGACTAACGATCAAGTTACCCTTGATGCTGCTGAGGCCATTAAGAAGTACTCAGTTGGTGTCAAGTGCGCCACCATCACCCCTGACGAGGCCCGTGTAAAGGAATTCAACCTTAAGCAGAGTAAGCTTGTATATTCACATACCCCGTCACATGCATTCGTCATTCTGCATGCCAACCCGCATATCATCTCGCCATATCCAGCCCCCCATTATAATACCTACTAGATCTTATAGATGAAGCCCCTCCCGTATATGACTAACGTTCCTTTTAATAGTGTGGCTCTCCCCCAACGGCACAATCCGTAACGCCCTCGGAGGTACCGTCTTCCGCGAACCCATCGTCATTCCCCGTATCCCGAGATTGGTGCAAGGATGGAAAAAGCCTATTATCATCGGTCGTCATGCCTTCGGTGACCAGTACCGAGCCAAGGACAAAGTTATCCCAGGCCCTGGTAAACTGACCATGGTATATACCCCCGAGGGTGGTAAGCCCGAGGAGATTGAGGTCTTTCAGTTCAAGGAGGGCGGTGGCGTTGCGCAGACACAGTACAATACCACCGAGAGCATCACGGGTTTCGCGCATTCCAGCTTCAAGCTAGCCCTTGATAAGGGGCTACCCTTGTACATGAGTACCAAGAACACCATCCTCAAGAAGTACGACGGCA
Source organism: Daldinia grandis (assembly GCA_022432525.1). Classification (NCBI taxonomy): domain Eukaryota; kingdom Fungi; phylum Ascomycota; class Sordariomycetes; order Xylariales; family Hypoxylaceae; genus Daldinia; species Daldinia grandis. Next base: position 20,034 of record JAJKLB010000024.1, on the reverse strand, counting down.
AGTTTAAGGACATCTTCCAGGAGCTATACGACACTCAATACAAGAAGGAATTCGAGGCCAAAGGAATCTGGTATGAGCACCGTTTGATTGATGATATGGTTGCCCAAATGATCAAGAGCACCGGGGGTTACATCATGGCGCTAAAGAGTAAGTGTCACCTCTCAATCTCATTGTCCAAGAGTATATAATAATACTTTACCAGACTACGACGGTGACGTCCAATCCGACATTGTGGCCCAGGGCTTCGGTTCCCTAGGTCTCATGACCTCGGTCCTGATTACGCCCGATGGCAAGACATTCGAGTCCGAAGCCGCACACGGCACAGTGACGCGACATTACCGCGAGCACCAGAAGGGCCGTGAGACTTCGACAAACCCGATCGCTAGCATTTTCGCATGGACCCGAGGTCTTTCGCAGCGCGGCAAGCTAGACAACACCCCGGAACTAATCGCATTCGCCGAGAGTCTCGAGAAAGCGTGTGTCGACACCGTTGATGTCGACGGCATCATGACCAAGGACCTGGCGCTCGCATGCGGCAAGACAGACCGTAAGGCCTACGTCACCACTAATGAGTACATGGACGCGGTCGAGAAGCGCCTAAAGAGCACTCTCAAGGAGAAGCTATAAATGAAGGATACGAGGAATGAATAGAAGGCCGACCGATGTAGATCAAGACAAGATCTGGATTCTGGGGAAGACTGAGTTAGAGCGCGGGGAAGCACGGACGGACACGGCCCCACATCTCCTCTCAGGGGGGAAACTTATGAAGATCTACTGCGAGTCTGCATCCCTAATGTAGTCCTTTGCGCTCCCGAGTGTTGATTATTCGAAATGCGCAGACAGATACCTCCTAGATCATGATAGCATGCGAGAATTTTGCGGGCGAAGAAGAAAGAACATTAAACCATTGGACCAATGATTAATTGATAAGTTCTAGACTGTGCCCTAACTTCTTCATGTTTGCTTGGCATCCACCTTTATATGTGGTCTAATATAGACCATTAGCTCGCTTGCTACATATTGTCTTGAATGCGAAAAGACCTAAGATATACCATCTTAGGAATAGTGAAAAGGCTCTAGGTTAGTCAATCGAATTTAGCGAACAATGTATTGTATCAAGCTCGCACTTGAGGACATACCTATTCCGCGATAAAAGATTAACCCCTATATTGATCTCTTTCCTGTAGAACAATATAAATGACCAAAATGCTCAACTATACTGGCCGTTCTCAAATATATTAAATCATATTAATCATTAAAGCCATAAGTGCTAGCACCCTTCCATAACCATCTATCCATTTATACAAAAGCTTTACTTTTACTCCATAAACGCTACGACAAATGACGCATTTGGGGCAACCAAGTAATCCGAGGGGGTATCATCCGTCGCTCCCTCTCCCCGTTTCGCTGTTCCCGTGTTGGCTATGTTCCAACGCCCGAGTAATTGTACATTATAATACATCCGTTTTTACTCCTCTGGTAGCCCGCATCATGCTTTATGTACCTAGGTACCTGACCCAACATATACCTATTGCTCATGATTTACAACGCCGCATCAGTCTATACCATATCTGTTGCGGCGGTTACGACTTCTCAGGTGGCATCGTGCTGGGTGCGTTCTCGGCCGTGACTCCGCTGTACGCGGGCCGTGCTGCGGGCCCGGCAAGTGAATCCGCCATCGCCTCGTCGTAGCTAGGCGGCGCATCTTCAAATACAGCTGCAGATGCGGTACCTAACTGTGGAGGATATAAGGGATCGGCGGTAACGGTTGGGCGCTGCTGCTGCTGCTGCTGCTGAGGGGTTGGTCTTTGGGGCAGCTGTGGTGGGCGCGGAGGGCCGTTGGTGCCGAGGGCGTTCAGGAGCTCTCGCGGTGGGGAAATGCCCGAAAATACATCGACTTTGGAGAGTTTTAGGGGGAGGGTGATAGACTGCGGTACCTGTTTGTGGCTTGAGAAGGGATTGGAGGGAGGAAGGGGTTGGCCCCAGCTTAGCGTTAGCTTGATTTCGATCTCGTAGCGACGCGCAAGATTACATGTCCGAAAAGATGGTGCGATGGTGTTGGGGAGACGTCGGTCTTTCCAGAGGGCCGGGGGAACTTCGAATTCGGCGTTGATGGGGTCGGCAGGGTTGTCGAAAAGCGCGATTGGAGGGGAGACTTGCGGAGCGGAGACGATGACCCATGATGTGCGTTCTGTATTTTCGAGGTGGTGCACTCGAACAAGTGTGTACCCAACCAAAACTATCTCGAGCGCCGTTAGGTATACCTGTTGGTCCCGCGTTGTCGTCGGCACCAGTTTCCGGGCGATCAGCCGAAGGGGCAGAGGCTCGTTACATGTTAAAATGCTGGGAAACGGTAACCGCGCTGACATTTCGATCGAGGGCGGCATTTGGCTAGGATCTTCCAGCGGTGAGCCCGCTGGTGATTTGCCGCCGAAGATAGATCTTCTCTGGTGGGCTGGAGCGCGTGGTCTAAAAGTAAAGGGCCTGCGGGCAAAGGCTTCCTGGCTGGTTTTAGGCGGCCGGGGTGGCTCGACAGGTAAGAACTTAAAGCCGACCTGATATCGCCAGTTTTCCCTGAAGAACCCCGGGCGTTGTATGGTGACCTTTATATAGTAAAGGATTTCGGCCTCTTGAGGGAAACCGGTGAGCGAAGGTGGCAGAGTAGCCTTGACGTGCTGCAACATGAGCTGTTTTGTGCCGTCCATGGTACGAAACCCACTCCCTAGACCACCTAAGCCCAACAGGGCGCCCATGGCCTTTTCGTCGTGGCAGATATTGTTGAGGGGAAGCTTAAAGTTGAACTTGAATTCATGCTGGCCGGGCTGGAAAGGTAGCCCAACGCCATCGTCTGGGTAGACCTGAAAGACGCGGTATAGAATCTTGTGGTTCTCGGTGACGATATTACCACCGCTACTAGCACCAGGAATACGGGGTCGGTGGTATTCATCATAGTCGCCGGTCGCCGGTAGAGCCAGGGCGGTACGTGACTCCCCCTCAAGCTTGACAATGACATTGCCAATAGTTTCGGGCCGGTGTAAACCCAAGATCACTCGGCCGCTGATAAAGTCGAGGTTCGTGTAGAACTCGGGCGGGTTGTCGAGCGCTATTCGTATAGACATTGCGGAGTAGACTTAGCTATATCAACTGTATAAGAAAACAAAGATTCGCAGGTTGTAAAGGTGTTGAGTATGTTTCGTTTGGCGGAGGTCTCGGCGCCCGAAGGGATATTGAATCGATCAATGGCGGGTTGAAGCGGGTCCGAAGAGCATTACGAGACAATGGAGCCATTGCCAGTAACTCCCAGGTTATTCTACCGCATAACGAAAACGGCAAGAGTACCTTTGCTAAAAGTAAATCGGAAGTTAAGGTAGTTAGTTGTATGGAAGCCGACGCTGAGCCTCTATGCGTCGTCACGATGTCATATGTCATTGTGGCTTAGGTCATCGTCTTATCGCTACTGTACCTCTTAATTGAATCCCCTATTTAGGAAAGTACCCGATATGAGGCCTCCCGGTAGAAGAGCGCAATAATCCGAGTTGTATTAGTCATCTACCACACACAACCTTTAACTAATGCTTAACTCTTTTTTTATTAATTAAATATTATCTACTATGTAGATTAACTATTATCTTACAAACAATCCCTTTTGTTTTATACTGTAAAGTTTCCCTCTCAAAGGAATCTTTCAAATGGCCTTAGCGCTTACAATGCAGCTGTCCGAATCATGACTGGGGTCTCGGGTTGTTGTTTGTGTTTACACTTGCCATAAGTGCGGCTCGCGCGACGGCGTCAGTCTCTAAAAGTGAGACTGAATTTACACCTGGCCTAACCCCAATCGCAGTCACCCAGTGTACACCCTCCGTAGGGACACCGACAACGAACCGCCTTGGATGTGGGGCGCCACTATTATTGATTAGATGGCACGGACTAGGCGTTACGTCTAGACCTCCAGTCTCATACTCGCCAATGGTGTGAGGACGGCACTGGCCCCTGTCTAACAAGTTTCTGAGAAGCTCATCGGCAGTTCGCTTTAAGCTCGGCTCTGGTACACGCGCCTCTATGAGGCCTGTTACACGTACTGACGAGTCCGGAATCTCGGGGGATGTCGCGAGCCATGCCCCGTTGTCAGAACGTACTTGCAACTCCGGACCGAGAATAGTCACTATGTTCGCTTCAATTAGTGCAATCAGCTGCTCAACGCGCATTCGCGGCGGGCCGATAGAAAGGTAGGCATTGAGCGGCGAAAATTGTGAGTCGAATTGACTCTGGCGTGAAGCACCTGAAATTCCTCCGTGGTCCACGATTTGGCGTAGCTCGTTGCGTAAGTCGCGCAGTACGTCAATAGCCGCCTTATGCGGGCTCTCGATGTTACCAAGCGCAGCCTGTCGGACATCCTCACCAAGATGATCCAGCAGCCAGTTTTGCCAGGCTTCGGCCGATGTGAAGGTATGCTCATCGTACGGTCGTGACATAAACCCCCAGGACCAGCGATTAACCACGGGGATGTTGAACCTGTCAAAAACCTGGGTTTCCTCAGCGCTGCCTGGTATGGCATTAAGGAACTCGGCTCGGAAGTTAAGGCGCTCTGGATTATTCGCCCCCAACAAAGTCTCATAGTACACTGTTTCTATCTCCTTCGCAACAAGAGGCCATACTTCGTCCTGGAAATCCGGTGGGTCCCCGGACTCGGCACGGCTACGGAGGAAAGCGATTACCTCCTCAGTGAGTATAAGTGGAGTATGGCGTTCGAAGGGCGGCTTTTTATTGTCGCCACGGGCAATGTATGGGATGCCGCGGCGTGAGCCAGCATATACTCGCGGTTCACTTCCGGAGGGGATATATCGGTAGCCAGATGTTGTGCTTTCAAAGCGACCGCCGCGACCCTCAGTAAGCAGAGCTAGGTAATCAAAGAAAGAGAGACCAAGACCACGCAGGAGGACCGGTTGATTGGGAGTGATAGAAGAGAGGTCGGCATCTGCCGGCTTCGTCGGTGGTATGTAACACAGTTGGTGCTGTTCAGCATATATAGTGAGCTCTTGCTGACGTGGGCTTGGGATCAGTGGCAGGTGTCCCTGGGCAAGAACTACGGCAGAAAGACCGGAGAGCGAATCACCAGTGGAAAGGGTAAGGACCTGGCGCCCATCTGGTTCGTCGTCGAGGTTGGTCGCGCGGGCGGTGTGCACTGCAATGTTTACCTTGCCTGGGGCGTGAACTTTTGTCTGATCAAAAACCCTTCTTAGGTACTGGCCATACCGAGCACGAGTTGCACACTCATTGGGACCTAACTTTGGTCCCCCAGTTGCATTCATCTGCCAGGTATATAAGTCCTGCCCTGGGCGTATCGGTCCAGAACAGGTCACACTCTGGTCGGTGTACATGGTCATCTGCGATGTGATGGTATTCATTATTAGTTGCGCCGGCTGGTCCGTACGCCAGACGCTGCCAGCTCCCGGTGGGAACGAGTCGATCATGTGGATTGTGAGATGAACGTCCGGGTTGAGGATATCCGGCACAGACGCGCACATACGCTCTAGAACGCTGGTACCGCGCGGCCCAGCACCCACAATCGCCATATGAATATTAAGACCATCAGGCTTATCGTTCACAGATAATGAACCAAACTTTTTAATGACGCTTTCGCTGGCGGGTTTGAGTCGACTCGCAACCGTCTCGAATGTTGTAACGGTCGCTTGAAATCTTCTTTGTGCCTCCCCGTCTCCGGGGCGTCCGTTATAGATTGGCAATATGCGTCGGGAATCCAGTGGAGGCTCGCCAGCTTCCCCTAGAGCCGCGGCAGTCATCGGTTCTATGGTGCCCCTAAGCTCTTCAAGGCCCTGCTGGACTCGCTCCATTACATTGCTGTCGATTGTCGTCGGGAAGCCATTATCAATAAGAAAAAGGGCTGCATCAAAATTGCGCATGACCAAAGCGCCTTCGAGGATGTTACGTCCTTGAATCGCGATATGGTCCACGGGTTCATAAGTATCCTCAGCAATAGGGTAAACAGGCAAGGCATGCCCCCCGTTAGGAGGGGTGCCGTTGCCGAGGATATTCCCGTTGTCGGGCAATCTCATAAGGCGCCCAAGGAGGTTGACATCGTTATGCTCTATTGCCATAAGCAAAGCCTGTCTACAGGCCCCTGCAGAGTGGGTATCAATAAGCCCGTTATAAAGCCCTCGAGCACGGTCTCGAATCGCCGCATAGAGTAATCGGGCTAGATCATCTCTACGACCTCTTATCATCTGAATCAGCTCAGTGACGAAATTCATTTCATACTCGGTTTGCCTCGCATCAACAAGAAGACGGAATGCGACGTTGTTTTCGTTGGGGTTGATTTGTGCAATTGCTCTTAAGATGACTAGCATGCTGCGCCCGTTGCTCTGGGCAATTTCAGGCATATCTGCAGGTGCAATTCTGGCACCGCTCGCGACCAAGCGACGCAACAGGTCATCTCGACGGTCCAGAGTTTCCCGGAGAATAGCTTCATCTATTCTACCTTGCAAAACGTTTTCCGCATCGTAGCTTTCCTCAGAAATATCGCCGCTAAGGGCAACCCCCTCAAGCAACAAGTTGAGTGCGTTCCGCCGGCCAGGGTCGTTATCTTGAGTTTCGCGCATCATTGCATCAGCCAGATCTCCAATGATTCTGTAAAGACCCCTATCGATCAATCTGTTGATTTCTAAGGGAATGGTATTTGTCGTCATCTGGTCGAACCGCTGTAGCCCCTGTTGAAACACCACAATTGAAACAGTTTCTTCGGCTCGATTCATTTGGTCACGTAGTCTTATACTTCCACGCTCAGAGGGTATTCTAGGGTTTATTGCGATAGCCCGTCTTCTATCATACACATGGAGAGCATGGGCATAGAGATCTGGGCAGGGAATAAATCTTCTGGATGTCCTACGGAGTCCCGGCGGCGGTTGACATTCTCGATGAGACTCAAATAATATTGTGCAGCGATGTTGACGCTCCCTATCAGTTAGTCCTCTGCTCGGGAAGAGGAACGGCCACTTTATGGTTGGATCAACACCCCCTTCAAGAAGTACGCGAAACAGATCCGGCCTCAGAGCATAAGTGGCGGCAATAAGCGGCGGACGAAAACCTCTAAACATATAGATATCGTTGATAACATCCCCCGCAACAGCGGCATACCCGTCGAGGATGTGGCCTATCACGTTCGCATCGCAGTAAGTACGATAAATCGCCGTTTGAAGGAGTGGGATGTTCTCCGGCGGCTCGCCTCCGTGCCACCTGCGAGGTGGTTCGTGGGCACGAAGATTCCGCATCTGGCGCGCCGCATCGAGGGTGAATAAATTTATGAAGCTGGGCGACTGGAAGACATGGGGGATGGCAAGGGCTAGCCTGATGCGTGAGGAAGGCCGCAATCGTTCAGCTATCTGCAGAAGAATCTCCATGGGTAGCCCTGAGATCTCAGGCCGGTTGAGGTTTGGGAAAATAGACGGGACCGGTCTGTGCACGGATTTGGTCGACGACGAAGACGAAGACGACGGCGGCGAAGGCGGCAGAGGCGGCAGAGGCGGCAGAGGCGGCACAGGTGACTTGGACGGTGACGATGATGAAGAGTGGTTCGAAGGAGGACCTGGAGGATTAGGTGCAGGTTGAGGAGGTAACGGGGGAGTGGGATCACGCTGAGGAGAATGTGTAGGCTCATCGTCCCCTTCATTCCCTCTACCAGAACCCGATCCACGTCTCCTATCCCGAGCGGCTAGTTCAAGTGCCGCTCGATGGCGCTGTGCTCGCTCGGCATGGCGCTGCATACGTTTTTCCCAAGCTGTTAGACGCTGTTCCCCTGCCTTTGAAGGGTATGGTTCGCCACGAGGGAAGATAGGGTGTCCATATCTTCCCCCCAGCTCCCACTGTCGCTTTCTATCGGCCTTCTTGGCGAGATGTCGCTGTCTCAGCGATTCCGCTTGGAGTTCACGCCGTCGCTCTTCAGTCTCAAGACCTGGGTTACTGGCTACTGGCTCCTGCGGTACCAGTTTCATTGGTTCTAGATTTGCTTCTACTAACCTTGGTGGAATTGATGGAGGTGAAGCTGGAGGCGACAGTGGTGGCCGTACGCGAATATCTTTCTTTACCGGCAAAAAGTCCACTCGTTTTTCGTGCCGCTTGGAATCTGTTCGGACCGGCCCATTGCTTGGCTCTTTCTTAACAGGCTCCTTCTTAACAGGCTCCTTCTTAACAGGCTCCTCCTTAACAGGCTCCTCCTTAACGGGCTCCTTTTTAACGGGCTCCTTCCATGGTTCAAGTGGTGGATATTTTATCGTCACCTTGTAGCCTGGTGGGAGTGGGCCGATACCCATCTCTTCTGCTACTCTTATCACCAAGTCCGGGTCGCCTCCTTGATTCTTTTCAGAACTAATCATCAAGGCCACCGCGTCAAAATCGGTATCCCCTTGGCTTCTCAAGAACTCTATCCCCTCTCTGATTTTTCTCATCTTACGCCCTTCTATTAGGTCACGCCACGCTTGGCGACGAGCTTGACGAGTTGCGGGACTAACAGGACGCTCAACCGGCCAAAGGTTTCTCGGAATTGGCCCGTGGGGCACATTTCTACGAGGAGGCATTTTGTTTAAAAAAAGAATTGTGTAATGTGTAAGTTAGGTAATTTCCTGGTTATTTCTTCCGGTATTTGTGTTGGTGTATGTCTTGATAGATATCCCGTTATCAGTTGTATGTGATAATGTAAGATGACTCTGTCTCTTGGATATTTTTAGAAGCAAAGCTACGATCTCTTCATTCATATATACTGATGGGGCCGACTAAACACGCCTGCTGTTTATCGTCGTTTATCTACAGTATAGACGTTAAGTAACTCAGGTACCTAAGTATTCACCTGTTATAGTTACAGTTGTGGTTTAAGAACTGCAGTAGAACAATGTATTTGTCACCTCGCCCTAGGAACTCCCTTGTGGAGCTACATCGATCATCTTCCACTACAAGAACCACGCGCTGGGCCACTTTTCATCAGCCATTTTTAAGCCGCAATTCCATGTTTGCAACTTCTATCTAATGGACAGGCTACTATGACCAACTCAATTGAGAGCCAGCGCTTGTAATTATTTAATAACCCCCAAGAGCTAACATCATTGCTATACATAACTCTATACCTTTAAACAAGGTGACAGAGTAGCAAAAATTCCATCAGTCACCCAAGAGCATAACAGAAATATGCCTTTTTCTATTCTGAAACTCTTATCTAAGAAAGTTGGTTATAATCACTTCATCCTTCTACTCTAGGTACCTAGCAGGTATGCTATTAACTGTTTCCAGCCTATCTTTTACCCCGCGGTTACTTAAAACATAGCATGTCCAAAAGGAAATACCCTTCTTGAGCCATTATCCATATGTGTTCGTAAAGTATAATATTGGTAGACTAGTGTCCATTCAAGATAGGCAAGTGTTCGCATATATCATACCGTAACGTTGAGGGTGACTGATTACATTGAATGAATGTAATAAGTATAGTTAAGGGACCAGTAACCTACTCTAACTACCTACCTACCTATTAAAGTAACTATCATCCACTTGAGACGTAAAACTAGAGAAAGGTATCATTCACCGAAATTCCCCGATTAACAAACCAATAAGTTAGAACAGACCTTCTCCCGCATCCCAGTCACGTTACTCCTTATTCATCTCGTAGTAACGTAAACTTAAGAGCTGCCCTCAAAAGTTACCATTGCCGACCTAAGGCCATCCGAAAAGGGCCCGAGACATGGGATCTTATATTTTTGAAGAGTCGAAAAAAGGGGGTAACTATGAAAAGACATGGGTCTGGACTTTTGTGTTTGTGGGGTTTTAAACTCAAGCAAATTGTCTGATGTTACATTGTAAATTGAATGAGCTCAGAATGCTGTAAGATGGACAGCGTATCCGTTCTAATTGTGTGCTCGATAGGTAGGCCTTCTCCCATTCTAGAACATGTCAATTTAATTGGCTCGACGTGACACCCACGTAGTGTATAGAAAGCCGTAAGCCAAGCCACCCCTGCCATCGACGGTTCCTTACAGCTGCTGCATAGCATAGCCCTGCCACGGCTGATCTTATGCTCGAATGGGCACCGGGTATTGGCACCACCACCAACTATTTTGGGTAACTGTCATACTGTAGCAGTTCCCACAGGCCACAGGCTGAATGATAGCCTCTTTCTTTTCACCGTCGTGTAGGAGATTTTGTAACGGTTAAATTAAATGATCAGCAGTCTATACCCTTACCCGTAGCACAATTGCGTCCGTAATCTGTCCACGGAGCCATCATAGTCACGTTGTGGATGGAAAGGGGGGGGGGGAGGGTATAAGTGGTGAAGCTTGGCCTCGACGTTAGATTCTTGACTGATTGTTTCATCAAGCAATCCGGACTGAAAAAAACAAAAGCAATCTGATTAGAACTCGATACCTACTCGAGAAAAAGGCTTACCTTATTAACAAGTAGCAAAGATGATGTTCAAGAACTACGCCTTAGTGTTCCTCTCCATCGCTTCCCCTCTAGCGACGGCATCAGCGCTACCAAACCACAGCTCTACAGCCCCGAGGAAGGCGTGCTGGGCTGGCCAGATTCATTACCCTTGCGACGGGTCCACGACGGGCTGTACTCCGGACGGGATCATGGTAGGCCCTAGCACTATAACGATGGCTACAATAAAAGACAGCTATATGCTAACTGTTGTCTACCTAATCTAGGTTAAATGCCAAGACTCGAGCGGCGCAATGATCTATGCCAACATGTGCGACCTGGGATCCCCAGGCAAGGGTACATGTGTCTACGACGCCGACTGCAATGCGGCCTGTAGTGCTTAGGGTACTGGATACCTGATGAAGCCACGCGTTGAACGAGGTGGTGACTATAAGAATGCCGTGGATAGGCTGGGTGGGCCTGTATAATCATCTACAGTTTGGTGTATGGCGGGAGGTGTGGGCTGCTGATTTCTATTTGAAGATTCACTTACGCTAATTAAAAGTTTACTGAAAGGTGGTGTATTAGTGCCAGGCAGTCTCTTTATGGTATTTCTTATATATAAAAGATTCACATTGTATTATGATGGTGTGACTATCTGTTTGGCATTATAAGATATTATAGATAATGGGTATAATCAAGTAGATATATGTACCTAAAGTAAGGTACCTAGCTTCGTAATCAGCACTGTTCATCTTTTATAGACTACCTCCTACCTGCATGCAAGTATATCTTAGTAATACGCATAGTGCCTGTTTTAAACCCTACCTACCTACCTTAGGTAGGTAGGTACCTAGGCTGGTATCTAGCTCAATTAGGTCAAGGGATTGCTACAATGCAGGAAATATCCGGTACCGCAATTGACTCATTCCATTCTTTCACCCCCGAATGAACAGAACAACTCACATAAATTCGCATGCTCTAACAAGTCAAGTACCAACCACACGCTGAACACATAACCTCCTTTTTCTTCTTCTCTTTTTATATTTGCAGCAATGGCAAGCCGTGTCCCAAACCCACTCGGGGAAATCGTCAGCGGTAACGCAGCTCAACGTCCGTCCCGGGACACCAGATTGGCCGGCCGATATGTGACACTAGTTGGGCTGTCCGCAGCCCATGCCGATCCGCTGTATCCACATATATCGGGACCCGAGAACGCACATCTCTGGGACTACATGTTTGACGGGCCGTACGATGATATCGATGTATACCGCTCTAGTATAAAGGCCAAGGAGCGTAGCCAGGATCCGATCTTCTATGCTATCTTATCAAACGACAAAGTTGCCCGAGTAGGAAACGATGAGGAGAGCGGTAGGGTCGTTGGTATAGCTAGTTATTTGCATATCGATTCGGGGCACCGTTCTATCGAAGTCGGTCATCTCATGTACTCGTCACAGCTACAGCGCACGCCTGGTGCCACCGAGGCGATGGTAGGTGACATCTGGCTTACTTCTCTACGCACAGCAGCATAATTCAGCGAAATACCTAAACTCGCCAGAACTAGTTAAGGAAGTGTTAACTAACTCTTCATAACAAAGTACCTGATGCTACGCCACGCGTTCGAAGACCTGGGGCACCGAAGATACGAATGGAAGTGCAATTCGCTCAACGCGCCAAGCAGCAGAGCGGCTCTACGTCTCGGGTTTACATACGAGGGGCTTTTCAGGAAGCACTTGATCGCCAAAGGTCGCAATAGGGATACTACGTGGTATTCTATCATTGATGACGAGTGGCCTAGTGTTAAGAAAGCGCTTGAGGCTTGGCTGGACCCTGCCAACTTTGACGGCGAAGGTAGACAGCGGAGGAAGTTGGAGGAGTTTAGACAATGAGGCGTTGGGACTGTTTTGAGACGCTGCTATGGATATATAGACAACCCGTCACGTATCTGCCTAAGTATAAGGCCAAATTGTTAGAAGACTAAGATCAGGTATTTAGGAGAAGCATTAGGATCTCTGAGACCGGTGGGATTAATTTGAGTAGGTATTACCTAGCAGGCTCTGGTAAGTTTATTAATACTATTAAATATTAAGTATTTTTGCACAGTTGGCTATTAAAATTAGGGGCCGTGTACATTTCACGGGGTTTATACAATGAACGAGGGTGAATGATTCAAATAAGTAACTAGGTACCTAGGTACTTACCATATTTAAAGGGGGTGAAGCCAAGAATTGCCTTCAGCTGGCAGGCAACTGCCATCCTGTCAAACATTCCTTAAATATTACAACCTACCTAACCTTAGGTACCTAGCTTAAGTTAGTAGTTACCCATACTTTGTATAATCCGACCATCATCACGCAACAATCCTCTACTCTCCAAATGAGCACCAAACTCGGGAATCCCAAACCCGAATTTGACTTGTTAATGGCCGCTATCCCTTAGACATCCAGACAGGCAGTGCAGCAACAGCAGCGGCACCTACGGCCCCTAACAATGTTGCGCACCCAGCTCAAAAGAGTCGCACTACCACCCACACCCAACCGTCTGTCCGGGGCCGGCCCGTCAAAGCGCACTCTTAGAACCGGGTCCTACATCCCGGGAGACCAGCTGCCACCCGTCCCCATCCTCAGGCCGGCACTGTGGGCGTTCGCAGCCACAGCCGCCATCTTTCTCGGATGCGCCACCTACGACGTGCGGCGAGACGTCCGGAACGCCAGGAAGAAGGGGCTTTTTACGGATGCAAACATCGCGTCGTATGCAGACCTGGAGGACGCCACGCACCGCGGCCACGCCGTGCACTCCTCCCTCTTCCGCAAGCAGCCGCCGCCGCCGCCGCCGTCGAAGTGGCACCCGCCGGGCCAGATCGGCGAGATGCTCGCGGGCCACAACGACGCGGAGAAGCTAATCCTGGGGTTCTCGGCGCTCAACATCAGTCTTGTCGGGGCGAGCTCGCTTGCGCCGGCGGCGTTCATGCAGTACTTTGCGCACACGCCTTGCTTCAGCCCCAGCTACACGCTCTTGACGTCGACGTTCGGCCACGCCGGTCTGCTGCACGCCGGGATCAACACCCTGGCCTTGCTCCAGCTGGGGCCCGAGGTTGCGCGGTCCCGCGTCTTCGAGGGGAACGGGAGCCACTTCGCGGCTTTCTACCTCTCGGCTGGCATATTCTCGTCGCTGGGGTCCCAGCTTGCGACCATCTTGCCGACCCGCACTTACAAGTTTAACCGTCTCGCGCCCGGTCTGGGGGCTAGCGGCGTGTTTATGGCTAGTGAGTACCTGTCTAACTACCTAACTACCTAACATAGACTATAGTGTCATCCCTGCTTCATCGCTGGGAGCCATCGTTTATCCAATATATATTTTAGGCACCTACTTATTAACCCGTGCTGCAGTACTCGGGGTATGGGCCACACTGCACCCCAACGCGCATCTCGGCATTATATTCCTTCCCGGGAGCTATCCCGTCCAGAACGTCCTGGCGGGTCTTGTATTGTTCGAGATGTACGGGCTGTTCGTCGGATTCCCGTACTTGCGTTTCGGACACGGCGCGCATCTCGCGGGGCTCGCGATCGGATCTGCGTATATATACTTGGACGGCAAGAAACGCCTGTGGCGACCTGCTCGGAAGCTCGCGTTTGGTGGCATGAAGCTCGCGAAGATGGTGTAGCTGGGTTTTGGGGATGCATAATGGGGTTAATACACATTGCATGTGCTAGGGGACTGGCAGGTATGGGAATATCAATGTTTGGCGAATTGAGGCTTTTATATTACTATGTTGACGCTGCTAGCTATAGTTAACCATCCCTTGTTCATTCAGGAGTATGATGCCTCTTCTAAGATTGGGCATCAGCAATATTGATAATTTATTTTACATTGTAATTATTTACGTTGTATGCATATTATAAGTCGATTAGTGAAGGACGACAGACGACTACCTCTCGCCTCCACGGCTGTCAACAGCCGCCAAAAGTTCATTTCATGTACCCGGGTACCCAATGTGGGGTACTTCGGAGCGGAACATGCCAAGTCCGATCAAGCTCGGCCAGTCGGATTGAAGCATTTCTTGATTAGCGAAGCGGCAAAAAGTAGTTCATGTGTTAACGTCAATTGACGGAAGGTGCGCAATCTTCAGATGCAATCGATGGATTGACGCCAGAGCCGACTTTCCTTTCTACCACCTCTTCCTCTCCAAGAATCCCTCTCCACTCAACCCACAACCCACAACCCACAACCTACAACCTCGTATCCATATCAGATAAGCATCATAGCTGTATCAATCCGTGATTAAAACGATGCTGTCTTCGTCGCGAAGAGCAGCCACCTTGGCTCTAAGAGGTCCGTCCCTCTTTCGAAAGCTGATAATAGTGATGCTATAATCCAACTCGCAGTATATTAACATTTCTTCATATTCAGCGAAGCCGACACCTCGTATCGCCCCTTTACAGTCTCTCGCCTCCATCTCAACCACCTCTAAGAACGATGCTACGTCCGTGACGCCCCACGGCTCTACGGGCCTCGCCCACCGTCCGCGCAGAGAAATCCCGCTCGTCAGCCAAGAGCCCAAGAAGGGCGTAATCCAATATACCCTGTACGTCATCATTCTTATTTCCGCCATGCTTTCCTATCGAGATCGGGTCAAGAGGCGAAAGGGAAGCTATGTAAAACTATGGAAAACTATGGAAAACTATGGACATACTACTACGGGAACTAAAACTAACTCGCCGTGACAGAACCACGCTCGACCAGATCGCCAACTGGGCGCGGCAATCGTCCTTCTGGCCGATGACGTTCGGACTGGCGTGCTGCGCCGTGGAGATGATGCACGTGTCGACGCCGCGATACGACCAGGACAGGCTAGGAATCATCTTCCGGGCGTCGCCGCGGCAGTCGGACATCATGATCGTGGCGGGCACGCTGACCAACAAGATGGCGCCGGCGCTGCGACAGGTGTACGATCAGATGCCGGAGCCGCGCTGGGTGGTGAGCATGGGCAGCTGCGCCAACGGCGGGGGCTACTACCACTACAGCTACAGCGTCGTGCGCGGCTGCGACCGCGTCGTCCCCGTCGACGTCTACGTCCCCGGCTGCCCGCCTACCAGCGAGGCCCTCATGTACGGCATCTTCCAGCTCCAGCGCAAGATGCGGAACACCAAGATCACGAGGATGTGGTACAGGAAGTAGGTGAGCTGGAGGGGTTGGAGATGGGGGAGACGGTAATGGGATGGGACCGGCGAGATTACCTAGCTCTGGCTCCGGCTCCGGCTCCGGCTCCGGCTGGTTCGGCCGAGTCCCGACGGCGCGGCGCGGCGATAGATCACCTTTCTCTGTTTTTGTCGAGGAGTGACGTACTGTACATAAAGATATCGCGGGCTATATACATTCACATTCGCATTCGCATGGTTTACGCAGTGGGGAGTCTTTACGCCTACCTCTTGAGAAATGCAATTGGGACCTGCCTAGCTCTACAAAAGGAAGATGTTTATTCTGGTTTAACGTTACGTTGTGTAAATCGTATAGTTTGCTTCTTATTAGCCCCGTAAGGTGTAAGGTTAAAACGGTTGGTTCATACAAGAGAAGGGATAAGTATTTGAAGAAGGTGAACTTCAGGGGTTCAATTGCCGAAGTATATCCGGTTGGTTAGTTGCGTCTCTGACTTACACCTGGGATTATGAGGTACAGAGGCCCATTAGTATAATTGTGCCAAAATTAAGAAAATGAATGTCATTAATCCTAGTTAAGGAAAGCGTAATATAGCTATTAAAAATCATATATTTGGCCATTTATAATAGGTATTTTTAATTTTATACGATTTAAATAAAAATATTTATATTACGAAATATTTTATTACTTAAAAAAATTATATTAAATATTTAATAAATAATATTATTTTAATAGGTAGTATATAAATATTGGTATTTTAAAAAGTGTAAAGATTTTTTTATTTATTTTTAATTATATTATTATATTAATTATTATATTATATTAAATTTAACAATTTATTATACGAAAATTATATAATTAATTTACCTTTAATTAAAGCTTTTTAATAATATAAGTTTTAATTAAATATATATAATATTTTAAAAATATTTAAAAATATATTTAAACGCGTATAAATGTAAAAAACCTTTTTATAAAATTTCCCGTAAAATTTCTTATAAAATTGCATTTAATAAATTAATTATTATATTATATTTATTTTAAAAATATAATATATAAAAGTTAAATTATTATTTTTACTTTAATTAAAATTTTTAAACGATATAAATATTAATTTAATATAAACTTTAAATATAAAATATTTAAATATAAAAGTAAATATATAAAAGTAATGGTAGCGTTTTTTTTTTGCAAAATATTTATATTTAATTAAATATATTTTTAAATAAATTTTAAAATATTGCATATATTGAAATAAAACGTATATAATTAAAATACTTTAATTAAAACAAAAATAAAGATATAAAGTTTTTATAATACAATTTAAAATTGAAAAAATTATAATAGTTGATGTATTAATTGTAATATAAAGTTTTACAAAGGCTTTTTTAGGTTACGCGTATTTAAATATATTTTTAAATAATTTTTAAAATATTATATATATTTAATTAAAATTTATATTATTAAAAAATCTTAATTAAAGTAAATCTAATAATATAAAATTTATATATTATATTATAAGATTTAATTTAATATTATAATTAATGTTATAAAATGTATGTAAAAAAATATTTAAATATTTATTTATTTATTTAATTAATAATTTATATTAATTATATATAATTTAATAGTTACGTGTTATATTATAAATATTATTACTAATTAATTAAATTATATTAATATAATAAATATATTTAAAAATGTTTTTTATATATAAAATTAATAAATTATTATTATTATTTTATTTTTAAAATATTAAAAATAAAATTAAATATATTATTATATTAATATATTTTAAAAATCTTTAATAGATAATAAACGATAATAAATTTATATTATAATATTAGTTAATTTTTTAATTATTTAATATTTTAATTATTTTTACGCGTATATGTTTTTTTAAATATTATATTTAAAATTAATTAATTTTTATTATAAATAATATGTTTAAAAAAATTTTATTTTTTATAAAATAGTTATTAAAAAAATTGTTATTATTTAAATATAATTTTTTAATTAATATAATTTTTAAAAATATATTTAAAAAAGCTTTTACCGTTAATAAAAAATAAAATAAAAATGTTTAAAATGTAATTTTTATATTAATTTAAATTTTAATTATTATTATTTAAATTTAAAATAAATATAAATAAATTTAAAATAGTATTAATATTAATAAACGAATAAAACAATTTAAATTTTATTTTAATATTTAAAATAATATAATTATATTTAACGTTATTATTTCCGGATATATTATTATAATTATTATTATAGCTATTATTATTATTATTAAAGAATAAAGAACAATTGTTAAAAATATTATTATTATTAAATTTATTTTCTTTTTTATTATTATTATTATTGAAATTATTATATTTATAATTATAATTATTATTAATATTAAATTTTAATTGTTTAATATATAATAAAAAGATTTAATTATTAGTATAGCGTTTATAAATAATAAGATATTTAAGATTATTATTTAACTTTATTTATTTAATATTTAACAAATAGGATTAATTTTTAAAATATTTAATATTATTATTTAATTTTATTTAACCTTAATATTTATTATTGTTTTTTTTGATATAGTTATAATTTTTAAAGATTTATTTATAAAAATGTTTTTTATTAGTAAGTTTTTAATTATTAATAATTTTAGTTATTAAAGGAATTAATTATTTTATTATTTTTATTTTTTATTTTTATATTAAATTATTTTATTTATTTATTTTAAAATTAAATATAAAATATAATTTATTATTAACGTTATTAATAATTAATTTAATAACGTTTTTAATAAAAAGAATTTAAGTAAATTAAGTAAATATTAATTTAATAAGAATATAAAAGAATAGGTAATAAAAGCAATTATAAAATAAAACGTATATTTTTATATTTATATTATAATATTTTTTAAATATAATAAAAAGATACGATATAAATTTATATTAGTTTTGTAACAAAATATTAGGTTTTAATATAAGGATAAAAAAGTTATTATTTTATAATAAATAATAATTTTTATAAAGCAAGATTTTATTGTTTAAGGTTTAATAAATAATATTTAAATTTTCTTTATTAATAAATTAACATATTTAATTGGTTTTTAATTATATTTAAATAATGTTAAATATTATATAAATTAATTTAAATTTATTTAATTATATTATAATAATATATGTAATTTATTTTAAATTAAAGAAAAAATCGATGCGGCAATTTAAGCTATTATTTATTACGTCTTTTTAAAGTTAAGGTATAAATTTAAGGAAAATTTAATTATAAAAATTAAGAATAATGGAATATAATTAAATATTTATAATAAAAATTAATATTAAAAATTTAAAAATGATTTAATATAATAGTAAAAATTTACAATTAAAATTAATATAATTAAATTTAAAGATATAAAAATAATAAATATTAATAAATATAATATAGTTTTAAGGTATATATTATTAAGTAGTAAATAAATTATCACAAAAACGACGCCGTAATCGCTTATAAGAAATTACGCCTTATATATAGTGCAACACACCTCCCCAAATAATTATTATATAATGAGGATTACCTGAATCGCAGCACTTAACGTCTTTATAACTCTTTATAACATTAGTTCTTACTTTTAGCTCTTTAAAGTCTTTAATATCGTAAGTAACTGTTAGCTGTTAACTAAACGTACCTTTACCTATAACGCGATGGCGTTGCATCTAACGCGGTATTATACGATATTTTTAATTCGATTTAAACCTGCGCTTTATTGCTAGTATAAATCTAGCTCTAAGGTTTAATCAGGTCTAGGATTAGCGTAATTACTGGATGTAAAGAATTGTGGGCTTTTCTACTGCACGAACCGGGCTCATAACTGTCAATTACGAAAAACGACGCCGTAATTGCTCATAAGAAATTACGCTTTATATATAGTGTAACATAAATTTAAAAAGGTGAAAAAGAATAGTTTAATAATATAATTTTTATTTATATTTTAAATATTTTTAATAATAATATAATAAATATAATAAATTATAATATAGTATAAAATATTATTATTAATTGTACGTAAGTTAAATAATAAATATAATGGTTTATATTTTAAATAAAAGATTTAAACTATTTTTTAAATTTTATTAAATTAATTATTGTTAAGAAGTGATATAAGTAAATATTAAAGTTGTAAATTTATTTTAATATAAAAAATATAATAAAATAAAAAATATAAAAAATAAAATAAAAAAGGTAAAAAATTATAATAAAGTTTAATTAAAAAAAATAATATTATAATAATTATAAAATTAAGTTATATTATTAATAAATTATTAATATTTCCGAAATGTTTTTCCGTAATATAATTTACGTAAAATGCGTTTAATAAACGTTAGTTTTAATAATATTAATTTTATTTATTTATTAAAATAAAAATATAAAATAAAAAAAATTATAAAATATTTATTT
>JAJKLB010000023.1:0-238625 GCA_022432525.1 Daldinia grandis | reverse complement strand
AAATATAGTAAAATAATTAATAGTAAAGTTATTGTAATAATTTTAATAATATTTTATCTTTTTTAATTTAATAATTTAATTAGGATGTTTTGTAATGTTATTATAATTTTATTATAGTAGGTTTTAATTTAATAGGTTTTATTTTACGTATTTATAACGTTATTGGTTAATTTTATATAAATGTAGGATAACTTGGTTAGTAATTACTTTATTTTAGTATTTATTTATATTTTTGCCGTTTTTTTCGGAAAATATTATGTTAATATATTTGTATATTTTATTATAATAAATGTGTTATTTTTTCTATTTTTATATTTTTATATCTATATTTATAGGTTTTTTTTTTATTAATTTCTTTTTAACTAATTATTTTGTTTTTTAATTTTTATTTGTATAAATCTTTTATTGGCTATTGTTTTGGTAAAATATTATCTTTTTTTATTTAAAATACTGTTATTTTAATTAGGTTATATTAAGTTGTATAATATATTATAGTAAATTTTAATAATAAATTATTATTAAAATTTTTAAATTTAAGGTTTTCTTAATTTCTTTATTTTTTTTTAAATTATTTGCAAAATATTTAAAATTAGGTTTAAAGATCTATTTTTATCTTTATTAATTAATTTTTAGCGGTTCTTTTAAGATTAAGGTTGCAGGTTTAAGTTCTATAGTGGTTACTATTAAATAAGAGCTATATTTCCTGAAAAATATGGTTTATTATTTTAATTATTTAGATTTATAAATAAACCTAAAATAATTAATAATGGTATTATATTTTTTATAAAATTTATAATAGATTGATTAAAAAATAAAGATCTTAGATAATACGATTAAAATAAAAAATTGTAAATAATAGTAATTTATTTAAAAATGGTAATAATTAAGATTGTGTCGCACGGGATTAGTCATAGCCGTTGTGGCGGCTACGCCGCCACCACAGCTAAGGGAAGCTGTGGCCTTAGCCACAGCTATTATGTAATCAGTTAGCTATATAAGGTGTGCGCTTCGCGCATACCTACTTAGAACAATCAGACAACTTTCTATCACTAAATCTTATACATGCTTTGAAGAATCTAATCCTTTAATAGATTGGAATTTAATTATATGGCTAAGAAAAGATGTTGTTAAATATTTTTTAATAAATTAATTAAAAGGAATGTATGAGATAGGATCTTATAAAGATCTGTGTTAAAAAAGGTTATGTAATATTATCTTATAATATCCTTGTAATATAGCATTAATTTATTATATTAATAATGTTATAGGTAATATTTAAACGGATGGAAATTTATAAACTTTAAATTATCGATAATTTTATTTTTAAAATTACTTTTTTAACCGTATATATATTTATTATATAGTTAAAAGTTAATATTTACGTTAATAAGTGAAATAAATATTTTATTTGTTTATAACGAAATTGGAAAAATGCGGTAATAGGTTGGTTTTAAGAAAATTACTTTTTATTTAATCTTGATTTTATTTTATAATAGGGATTAAAAGTTAATATTAAATTTTTTATCGAAATTAAAATTGCGATTAAAAACGATAATATTAATTAATATTTTTTTTTAAATATGTTAAAATGGTATAAAAATTATTTTAAAAATATTTAATTAAATTATATAAAAAAGAATAATTATAATTATTTATTTATTTAAATATATAATAAATTTTGTATAATAATTTAAATATAATTTAATAATAATAATTTTTTAAATTTAATCTTTTTATTATTTCTTTTGCAAAATAACTTTATCGAATTAAAAAAAAAGTTAATAAAATTTTAAAATTTTACAATCGAAAATAAAATTAAAAAAAGTTTATAAAAAGTAAATTTATAAAAATAATAAATTTATAAAAAAATAGTTTTCCTTATAAATATATTAAATATAAATAAAATAAAAGTTTATATAAATAATAAAAATTATTTAAATCTTAAAGATTAATAAAATTTAAATTTAAGATTAGATAATAATAATAACAATAATAATAATAATAATAGAAAATTATAAATTATATAATAATAATTATAGTAATAAGATATAATTAAATTTAATATTTAATATAAAATAATTAACAAATAATAAATAATTATTATTTATTATTATATAAATATTTAATTATAAAATATTTATTAAAAGTAATAAATTTATTATATTAAATTAATGTTTTATATATAAATATTTTTCATTAATTTTTTTTAAAACGATAAATAGGGATAAATTTATTAATATAAGAAAATATTTAAGTAAAAATCTATTATATAAAGTTATTTTTAGGAACGTTTTTAAAATTGTTAATATAATTATTAATAATTATTAAAGTTGGGGATACTTTTCGATTTTTTTTAATATTTATAACTATAAAGCTCGTATAATAAGTTAATTAAAAAGTTAGCAACTATAATAACCTTAAGAAAAATAATAAAAATATAAAAAATAATAATAATCGATTATAGATAAATTTAATATATTTTAACGTTATAAATTATAGGAAAGGAAAAATATAAATTAAAAACCTAAATATTATTTTAATAAAAATAAATAATTTATTATTTTTGTAATTTATTTTAAAAAGTTAAAAAAGATTATAAAAATAATTAGAACTAGTTAATATAGAGGCGGATATTTTATATTTCTTTTTTTTATTTTAGGTTTAAATAAAAAAATTATTATTTTATATTTTATATTTAATAATAAGGTTGGTAAGGTTAAACTTTTTAATTTTAATTAATATAATATTTCCACCCTTACTATTATTATTCTTAATTTTAATTAACGTAATATTTCCACCTTTATTATTATTATTTTTAATTTTTATATAAATATTAAAGGAAGTTAATTTATTTTTAAACTTAAAAACTATTTATATATTTTAATATATAATAAAAATCTTTTAATATTTTTTACCGTTTTGCAATTTTATTAAAGAAAAATTATCCTATATTATATAAACATTTTATATATTTTACATTTTCTTATTTAAATTTATAAAAACTTTTTTTATAAAATTTTTATAAAAAATAATAAAATATTTTTTATTTAAATCTTTTTTACGTTTAAAGTTTTAGTTAATATATTTTTTTTATTAATTATTAATATTAATAATTTTATTTAATTAAATAATAATATTATAATTATAAAAAATTTTTAAAAAATTATAAATAAAAATAAGGTAAAAAACGTTATTATTTTTATCCAAAACCCATTTTATATAATATATATTAATATTAAAATAATATTATATATAAGTTAAAGATAAAACTTTTTTTACAAACCTATTTTATATAATATTAAAATATTTTATTATTTTTATAAAAAAATTTAAAATTAACTATTTTATTATTTTGAATAAAGTAAATATTTATGTTATAAAAATTAAATTATATTTAGTTTTTAATATAAATAAAGGAAAAACGGGGCGTTAATAAATTAAAAAAATTTTATTAGTTATTATAAGGTTATTAATTTTTTATAACTTATTATAGGAGATTTTTTTAATAAATATTATAGAAGATTTAATAAAATTTTTATTATTATTAATAATAATAATA
Source organism: Daldinia grandis (assembly GCA_022432525.1). Taxonomy (NCBI): domain Eukaryota; kingdom Fungi; phylum Ascomycota; class Sordariomycetes; order Xylariales; family Hypoxylaceae; genus Daldinia; species Daldinia grandis. The sequence continues at coordinate 235,066 of JAJKLB010000023.1, read as the reverse complement.
CCTTTCCTTAAATCTTTATTACGGGTATGTATTATATAAGAAAAAGATATACCATAGAATTGGTAAAATTTAATATTGGTTTTTACTATATTAGTATAGGAAGCGTTATATGTTTTTAAAGTTGTATAAATATTAGATATTTTATTAGATATTAATATAATTGTTGTAAAAAATAAGAATATAATAAAGGTAAATAAGGTAAAGAATAAATATGGTTATTATATAAGAATATAAAAAAAAAAAAAAAAAGGGAAATAAATAATTTATATAATAATATAATATATATCCCTTTTTACGTTTTTTATTCTTATATACTTTTTTTTTATTTTTTCTTTTTTTTTTTTTTATTTTTTCCCTTTATATATAAATAAAATAAGGTAAATAAATTAAAAGACGCGGATAAATATTATATATAAATAAGAATTAAATAATAATAACAATATGATATGTAATAATTAAAAAAATTATAAAAGTTATTAATTTTGTATAATAATTGGAATAAATATGTTATTATATATTATTATATTTTTTTAAGTATTAGTAAGATATGGTGGAATAAGCCTATTAAAATATATTTAATTATAATTTTTTTTAATTTAAATATAAGGTTTTTTATTTAAATTTATTTATATAATAAACGTTATTTTAATTATATATATAATTAAAATATTTTTAAAAAAAATTTAAATAAGTAAAAATATTAAATAATATTTTTAACGTAATTGATTTAAAATTATTACCTTTTAAATTAAATTTATTATTATATTAAATAAATTTAAAATAATTGTTAAATAAGGTTATTATAAATATGTTAAATTAATTAAATTAATTATATTTTTAACCTATTTTATTGTGTTTTGTTAATATTTAAGGAGATATTATATAAAGTATAAATAAATATATTAATATACGATAATAATATTAATAATATAATTATTATTGTTATATTATTTTTATTATATAAAATTTAATAGTTTTAAAAAAATAAATCTGTTAAAAATAAATATGTAATAATTGTGATAAAATTAAAGATTATTAAAAGATAAAAACCGGTAAATATATTTATATTATAATATTATTTAATTTTTATTAAAATTTAAGTCGTTTAACGTTATAAAAATTATATACATTTTTAATTAAATTTATTTTATTTAAATTATTTATGTTATTTTTAATAGTTTAATATTTAAAAAATAATTTAATTAAAAATAATCTTTTGTTAATATTTAAATTAATTAAAATATAAAATATTAATTATTATATAAAATTATAATTATAATTATTTTAAAAATATTATTTTTTTTAATAATAATTTCCGTTTTTTATTTGATATTATTATTATTTATTATATTTTAACATTTATTTGTTAATTTTTAATTTCATTTTTTAAAATTTATAAAAAATTTTAAAAAATAAAATTTTTAATAAAAATTAATAAAAACTATTTAAAAATAAAAATTTTAATTAAATCGAACCATATTTATTTAAATTTATAATAATATATGTTTAAACCCAATTTTTTTAATCGTTTAAAATTTTAAAAATTTTAATTTTTTAATTAATTATTATAAATATTTACGTTAAATAAAAATAAATAATAAATTTCATTTTTTTATTTTTTATTATAAATATTATAAAAATATATATAGAATTTTTTATAATTAATTTTTTTAAATAAAAAAATTATTAATTAAATTAATATTAAATTTAAATTTAATTTTATATTATTTTTATTATAATATAAAAAATAATAATAATTAAGATAAATTAATCGATATTAATTATTATATTGTTTAATTTTTAAATTTTATTAAAATAAATAATTATTTAAATTATTAATTTTAATTATGTTAATTTTAATAATTTATTTATATATTATTATTAATATAATATAAATTTAATTAAAAATTTAAATAATAAATTAAATATTATAATAAAAGATTTTATATTTAAATTAATTATAATATTAAAAAATTTATTAATAATTTTATATAAAAATTTTTTAATAAAATTTAATTAAATAAAAAAATAATAATATGAATTAATATTAAAAAGATTATTAAATTTATAAATGTTAAAAAATTAATAATAGAATTTAATTTTATTAAAATGGAAAAAATTTTGTAAAAAAAACCCGATTTTACTTATTTTTGTTTTGGATTTCATTTTGTATTAGTTTTTTTTTTTTTTTTTTTTTTTTTTTTTTTTAAGAAATCCGATTGATTTAAAAATGTTGTGGCTAAAAAGTTATAACGTAAAAATGAAGGTTATTTATAATATTTAGGTATTTAGGTATATTCTTAACCTTAATATTATAATCTCTTTTTTTAACGGTTAACTATTTTTTTAACTATTTATTTATTTATTATTAATATATTAGATAGTTTAAAGTAGAAGGTATTAACCTTAAGAGGTTATATCTTTTTATATATTATATATAAATAAAGATAGATATTAATTTTATTCTTGCGTTATAATTATTAATTATATAAATAATATTATTTATTTCTTTTCGTTTTTTAAAATAAATAAATATTTAAATTTTATTTAATAAATAATATTATATTATTTTAAATCTTTTAATTAATTATTTATTCGAGAAATAATATTATATTTATAATATAATGTGGCTTATAAAAAAGTAAAAAACTTTTCTACGCGTTTTTACATTTAATTGGTTAAAAATTATTTTTTTTTTTAATATAATTTATTAAATTTATTTATAATTAAAGGTTATAAATAAATCGAATAAAATTAATTTATAATTTCTATTAAAAATATTATTTTTTAAAATAATAAATAATTTAATAAATAAATTATTAATTAAGGGATAAAATATAAGTTAAAATATTTAAAAATATAAAGAAATAATATAATATTAAAATATTTTTAAAATTTTATAACAATTTTATTTTAAAATATTAAATTTAAAATTTAAAAATAAACTATAATTATAATATTATTTAAATTAATTTTTTATTTTATTATAAATTACCTATTATTATTTTAAAGATATTTTAATATATTTATTAAACTACCAATTTATCAAAATGTTAATAATAAAAAGTACTTCCGCCTTACATTTATAACAAGTAAATATATTTTTTATATTAAATATATAAATTTTATTATATATATATAAGTATTTAATATATTAATTTGGATCAAATTTTAACTTAAAATATTTTTTATAAAAAAATTAACGTTATAAATATAAACTAAATTGGTGTAAAGGTATTAAATATATTAAATATTAAGATAAATATTCCTTAAACGCCTTTAGATTTTAAACTCCTTTTTAATATAAATTCGTTACCTTTTATTAAGCCATTTAAGAAAAAGAAAATAATAAAAGATAAGAAAGTTTAAAAATTAGAAGAATTTTTTTTATATAAATTTTTTCTATTAATTTAAAAAAATATTATAATAATATTAAATTTAAATAAAAATATTATCTATTTTTAAAAGGTAGGTTTTAATAAAAGGCATTATTATATAAATTAAAAATTTATTAATATTAAAATTTGCTATAAATATTATTTATAAAAGTATTTTTTAATTTTTGGTAACTTTATAATAATAAACTAAATTATTTATAAAAAATATTTTAGATTAAACCTATTTTTTAAAATATTTAAAAAGTTTTATTTATATCTCCTAAATATTTTTAAAAATTTAAAATATAAATTTTTATTTAAATAATTATTTATATATTTATATTTTTATTTTCCTTATCTACTATTATATTAATTATTATAAAATTATATATATTGTTTTATAAAAAATTATCCTAAAAAAATAGCCTTATTATATATTAATTAAAAAACTTTTCGTAAATAACTTAAAACTAAAATAAATTTAAACATTTTTCGAATAATTTATAATACTAAAATTGCCAAAATTATTAATTATTAGCGTATATTTGCCAATAAAACGCAACTTCTTTATTAATATTTTTAATAAATTTTTTATATATTTATTTATAAATTATATAAAGTTATTAAAATAAAAATAATTTTTAACCCAAATTTTAAATAATTTCTTAACTATCCCAAAGAAATTAAATAGAACGTTAATTATAATTAACGTAACGTAATTAAAGTAATATTTAATAATATATATAAAATTAAGAAATTTAAATATATTAAATTAAACGTTTTTATATAAGCTTAAACTATTTTAATATATATATAATTAAATAATTTAATATTATAAAGATAGACTTTATAATTAATTAAAGATAATATTAACTGTACCCTATTATTAATACCTTTTAATAGAAGTTTAATAATTTTTTTAATAAATAATATTTTTTTTAAACTATTTATATTTAATTATAAGGATAATAATAAAAATAATTAAAAAAAGTTAGTAATTAATTAATTTGATAACTTTAAATTTTAAGTTATTAAACCAATATTAATTATAAGAAGAAAACTTATATCGGATATAAATATTAACCTATAATTATTTATTAAATAGTAGATATAAATTAGAAATTATAATAATATTAATTATAAAGATATAATAAAGGTAAAATAAATAGTGTTAAAAGTATTAATATTTGATATTTTTAAAAAATTAAATTAATATAAGATTATTTATTATTAATATTTAGGTTTATAACTTTTAATTAAAATAATTAAGTTAATTTAATAAAAATTATTAATAAGGAATTTTAATATATTATAAAATTTTTATAAAATAAATATTTTATAATTTTTTTTATATTATATTTTTATTTTAATAAATAAATAAAATTAATACTGTTAAAATTGGCGTTTATTAAATATACCTTATATAAATCATATTATAAGGAAATATTTTGGGAATATTAATAATCTACTAATAATATAACTTAATTTTATAATTATTATAACGTTATTTTTTTTAATTAAATTTTATTATAATTTTTTACCTTTTCTATTTCATTTTTTATATTTCTTATCTTATTATATTTTCTATATTAAAATAAATTTATAACCTTAATATTTATTTATATTATTTTTTAATAATAATTAATTTAATAAAATTTAAAAAATGGTTTAAATTTTCCATTTAAAATATAAGCCACCATATTTATTACTTAATTTACATGTAATTAATAATAGTATTCTATATTATATTATAATTTATTATATTTATTATATTATTACTAAAAATATTTAAAATATAAATAAAAGTTATATTATTAAACCGTTCTTTTCTACCTTTTTAAATTTATCTATTATTTAATAATATATATTTTAAAATTATATTATATTTATTAATATTTATTATTTCTATATCCCTAAATTTAATTATATTAATTTTAATTATAAATTTCTACTATTATATTAAATTATTTTTAGATTCTTAATATTAATTTTTATTATAAATATTTAATTATATTTTATTATTCTTAATTTTTATGATTAAGTTTTTCCTAAATCTATACCTCAGTTTTAAAAAAACGTAGTAAATAATAATCCAAATTATTACATTAATTTTTTTTTAACCCAAAATAAGCCAAATATATTATTACAATATAATTAAACAAATTTAAATTAGCCTATATAATATTTAATATTATTTAAACATAATTAAAAATCAACTAAATATATCAATTTATTAACAAAGAAAATTTAAATATTATTTATTAAACCCTAAACAATAAAATCTTATTTTATAAAAACTATTATTTATTATAAAATAATAATTTTCTTATTTTTATATTAAAATTTGATATTTTATTATAAAATTAATATAAACTTATATTATATCTTTTTATTATATCTAAAAAATATTATAATATAAATATAAAGATGTATGTTTTATTCCATAATTACCTTTACTACCTATTCTTTTATATTTCTATCAAATTAATATTTATTCAATTTATTTAAATTTTTTTTATTAAGAATATTATTAAATTATTTACTAATAACATTAATAATAAATTATATTTTATATTTAACCTTAAAATAGATGAATAGGGTAATTTAATATAAAGGTAAGAAATAAAAACGGTAAAATAATTAGTTTTTTTAATAATTAAGGTTATTAATAGTCAGAGGCTTACTGGTAAAAAACGTCCTTATAGGCAGATTTCTAAAAGTTATAACTATATCGAAAAAGATAATAATAAATATTGGGATTAGATGGAATTAAATAATAATATTAAATATCCTAAAAACTAATTCTATTTACTAAATATTGGATGAATAGAGTTAAATAATAATCTTAAATATTTTATTATTTATAAACATTACGCCAATAATTAGATCTTTTTACTATATATTAAATAGTTAGAATTTAATATTAATAATAATTATAATTATAAATATAATAATTTTAGTAATAATAATAATAAGAAAGAAAACAAATTTAATAATAATAATATTTTTAATAATCGTTCTTTATTCTTTAACAATAATAATAACGGTTATAATAATAACTATAATAACGTATTTAAAAATAATAACATCAAATATAACTATATTATTTTAAATATTAAAATAAAATTTAAATCGTTTTATCCGCCTATTAATATCAATATTATTTTAAATTTATTTATATTTATTTTAAATTTAAATAGTAATAATTAAAATCCAAATTAATATAAAAATTACGTTTTAGGTATTTTTATTTTGTTTCTTATTAATAATAAAAACTCTTTTAAATATATTTCCAAAGATTATATTAATTAAAAAATTATATTTAAACAATAATAATTTTTTTAATAACTATTTTATAAAAGGTAAGGTTTTTTTAAATATATCATTTATAATAAAGATTAATTAGTTTTGGATATAATATTTAAAAAAATATATACATATAAAGATAATTAAAATATTAGGTAATTAAAAAGTTAATTAATATTATAATATAAATTTATTATTGTTTATTATCTATTAAAAATTTTTAAAATATATTAATATAATAATATATTTAATTTTACCTTTAATATTTTAAAAAATTTTTATTTTAAAAATAAAATAATAATAATAACCCATTAATTTTATATATAAAAAACATTTTTAAATATATTCGTTATATTAATATAGTTTAATTAATTAATAATAATATTTATAATATAATATATAATTATTAAATCATGTATAATTAATATAAATTATTAATTAAATAAATAAATAAATATTTAAATATTTCCCTATATATATTTTATAACATTAACTATAATATTAGATTAAATCTTATAATATAATATATAAATTTTATATTATTAAATTTACCTTAATTAAAATTTTTTAATAATATAAATTTTAATTAAATATATACAATATTTTAAAAATTATTTAAAAATATATTTAAATATACGCAATTTAAAAGAACTTTCGTAAAACCTTATACCATAACCAATACATTAACTATCATAACCTTTCCAATCTTAAATTATATTATAAAAATTTTATATCTTTATTTTCGTTTTAATTAAAATATCTTAATTATATATATTTTATTTTAATATATATAATATTTTAAAGTTTATTTAAAAATATATTTAATTAAATATAAATATTTTATAAAAAAGGGACGCCATTATCACCACCTCTATATATCTACCTTTACGTTTAAATATTTTATATTTAAAACCTACGCCAAATTAATATTTATATCGTTTAAAAATTTTAATTAAAATAAAAATAACAATTTAACTTTTATATATTACATTTTTAAAACAAATATAATATAATAGTTAATTTATTAAATATAACTCTATAAAAAACTTTATAAAAAATTCTATAAAAAGGTTTTTTATATTTACACACGTTTAAATATATTTTTAAATACTTTTAAAATATTACATATATTTAATTAAAATTTATATTATTAAAAAACTTTAATTAAAAATAAACCAATTATATAATTTTCGTATAATAGATTATTAAATTTAATACAATATAATAATTAACGTAATAATATAATTAAAAATAAATAAAAAAATCTTTACACTTTTTAAAATACCAATACCTATATATTACCTATTAAAATAACATTACTTATTAAATATTTAATATAATTTTTTTAAACAATAAAATATTTTATAATATAAATATTTTTATTTAAATTGTATAAAATTAAAAATACCTATTATAAATAGCTAAATATATGATTTTTAATAGCTATACTACACTTTCTTTAATTAGGATTAGTGATACTCATTTTCTTAATTTTGGCACAGTTATACTAATGGGCCTCCGTAGTTAAGCTTAATCTTACCCTAGAAAACTCGATCCTACCAACGGCGACAAGGTAGAATGCTGACATGTGCCGGGCCGACAGTTGAACAATCCCGGTCCAATCAAAGGAGTCAGGTCTGGTAGGAAGAACAGTTCGTACGCCGAAGATGGGGGTTTGCATCCTTCTTGTGGCGTTGTGTGGGTGTAAGAGCAGGTAGAGCTCGTCTTTGAGGTGGGAGATCCAGGTAACTAAGATCTAAGTAAGAGTAATGGCGTTTATGTGCCGATGAGGCTGAACTTGTGGAACGAACGTACTTGCGAGTCTCTTTCACCTTTGAGATGTCTCGAATTGGGCCCGAATTGGGTTGAGCCACGGCTTTTGAAGCTGACCTAGTTCCTTATGGTAGAGCACCATGTGGTACTATTACGACAATGTACATTGCTACTACTAGGTAGCTCGTTTATTTCCCTTACGTCTTGAAGGCTGCCGGAGAGACCGGCTTTGTGGACTCGGCAGCTGAATAATGTGGTGTTTGTGCCCCTCCAACGAGCACCAAGTAGAGCTGACCAACTCTGTTTTGTATGGCACCTAGCCGCACTTCACGGTGCCCTGGAACAGTTTAGGGGTGGGTATTCCCATCTTGACCAAGATTATTGAGGTAGCGGCGTTTTACTAGCTGTATGCATAAAAACGTTAAAGAGCTAACCTAACAGTTTAATTACGAATAAATTATACGTGCTCGACATATACCGCCAGTCCACGATGCTGGCTTAAAACCTATTAGAATCACCACTGACTTATCTCGTCATATCTCATTACCCTGCATCATGGTCCACTGCATATTCACATTTACTACCCTCGCCTATTTATAATCATTAAGTTACGGCCCAGACGACTGGTAGCATGTTCCATCAAGCTTTGTGGGACCCATCAATGTGCTGGACTAAGATATTGGTGAGAGTCGGGCCGTCTTGGCGACCCTCGCTACTCCTGCGTCAACGGACATGGGATAAATGCTCCCCCACTACAGCCGTAAAAGTTTTAATGTCTTGCTTCCATCCCCTCCAAACTTCAGCTTTGGACAAGATACCTCGTTCTGGGTAGCATTATTGCGCACCGCATGGAAGTAACCCATCTTTAGGTACCCTAGGCAGGCAAGTAGCACGTGGCCCTGCGTAGGCCTTTCGAATTCGTACGTAAAAGGTTAGTTCAGTTGCTGCGCAGTGTTAGGATCACTCGTGGTCTTGGCTCAAGTCAATCCTTTGGATGAACGACGAGACGACGAGACGACAAGATGACGAAATTCGTCAGCTGTGTCGTAGTTTTGGAACATTCAAAGACATGGTCTTAATTATTATTGTACTCATTTCCACTCATCGGCTAGAAATCCTTTACTGTGGTATTACATGGCGCACTTTGTACATGTGTAGAGATTTCAATCTGCTTAGGCTGACCAGTGGCAGCGTAAGGAACCGGGCTTTCCAGATACCCTTGCTCTAGCGACCTTGTATCTATACATGCGGCAGCCTTCACGATCCACCTAAGCCATCCGTATTTCGTATGTATGGGTACTCTCCCCCACGGTCTGACTGGCATTAGTTTCATGTAGTTCCCGCCTTCATCGGTGTAGATCCCTAGGTCCCCTGCATCCTTAGTCCTTCGTGACTAGCTTTAATTCTCTAAGCGGAAAATGAGGAGATTATCATAGAGAATGCAATTGTCTAAACTAAAGGAGGGTGGTAGAGATAAAAATAAGCAAAGCAAAAAAAACCCTTTCCAACAGAGACATGGAATATCAGAGGCTACCTAGGTATGCAGTGCAACACATATATTCCCATATCGACGATCGAGTCGCCATACTATTTCTCAAATAAGCTAATGGGGCCAACTGCCGCGGATATCCATGGTTCGATCGCAAATCTGCGCCTCCCGTCAGCATCGTTAGAGCCAGTGGTTGGCCGCTTGGCGTTTCCACTCTCCCATCGTATTTATCCTAGAAAATACGCACGGAGCGCGCGCGAATCAAGGCCACTTTCTTTCCCCAGGTCTTTTCAACTCCATAGCTCATAACCTTAATACACATCGTCGCGCGAGAAACCCTGGGGCTTCTCAGCCCTGCCAAATGTCCGGCCCGCTGCTATTCTTCGACGGCCTATCTTGAGATATATCATCTCGCGTCCCATAGGGCGGCCGGCATCTGGTTCTCGAAGATGCCGTCGGTTTTCCGTCGCGCCGCTGTGGATGCCGCGCCCTCGCCGCCGACTGGGATCGTCGTCACAGACTCGGATAAGAACCCTATCCTACAGATGATCACTTGGCTACTGATCGCGTTGACCTCGCTTATGCTTTGCTTCCGTTTCTTAACGAAGTTTTTCCTGAAAACGAATCAACGGTTTGGATGGGAAGAGGCGCTCATCGCTTTGGCATTTGTACGTTAACTTGCGTCTCAACGAGGGGATAGCTTTCAGTTGGATTAACATCGTGATAACCAGTTCGCTGGTCTTGGCGAATCTGTGACGCTCCTCGTCCCCGAGGGGAAAATATTCGGAAAGGCGCGAAGCCTCATTACCGACGACGAATTTGCAGCAGGTCTTAAAGTATGCAACTCTCGTGAAACGTTTCGACTTGATATTGAAGCTAACCGCGCATATTTAGGTGCAATACGCCGGGCAGTTGTTGTATATCCTCGCTCTCGGACTTGCGAAGCTCTCGGTTTGCATAGGATTATCTACCTTGTCCCCAGAAACGGGACATCGTCGTCTTACGTTTGTCTTTATTGTTACCGTCATAATTTGGTCGCTTGTAGCTTTCATCGGGACAGCTTTTCAGTGCGGGGGCCACGGCCCTTGGGAAAGCGAAGACTCTAGTTGTATTGATAGGGTGAGAAACCAGCTGATGGGTGCTGTAGAATCTATATTGAAGACTTATTGCTAATGAGACATATAGATAGCATTTCTAGAATACGTGGACATCACAAATATTCTAACGGACGCTTCACTCATCGCCCTTCCGGCAATCGTCATATATCCGCTCAAACTTTCGGCTAGGACACGAATCATAGCTCTTAGCTTCTTCTCCGTGAGAATATTGTTAGTCTCACTCATATCTCATCTCATCTCATCTCTATGGGCTTCGTTCGAGCATCGCTAACAAGTTTGAAGTGCCATTGCAGCGACGGTTTGCCAACTCATCTATCTTCCCCGCCTTGCCGAAGATGATTATACGCTCCGAGGATTCCCATATTACCTTTGCATGCAATTCGTCCAGTTCGCAAGCATATCGGCTGCCTGCGCTGCCTACTTCTGGCCCTTCCTCCGATCGCTGCGAAGCGGATTCATATCAGCCAACAACAGAGCCTTGACTTCCGACTTCGCGCTCGCCAAGCTGCGCGTGACTCCTCCCAGCGGCGCAAATACGTCTGACCTAGGGTCAGGAGGCTCCTCTCAAAATAGGGATCGAAGTAACTACATCAAAATCACCACCGACAATACGGTAACTACGGCTGCGAGACCCCATGAGCAACCACGACAAAAACATTTCGGAAGCGAGAGGTATTTGAGGGATTGGTGATAGGAGTGATAGGAGCGAGGAAGCAACTATATGACATTAATTATTAATTAATAGCGGTAGATTTATCCTCTGGATCTCTAGAATCTGGGGGTGGCACGAGTGGAACCATAAGGCGTCATCAGAATCTGAGGCGTCAGCTAGATCGAGCGGAAGGATCCGAATTCAATGGTGAACGGTCATCCCACCCGTGTCCTATCTGCCTAGGTCGTACCAGTCACATATGGACATAGGTATTCTTCGAAAGCAAGGGACCTTGTCTCGACTGATCACCTAATACGTGAGATAATACGTTACCAAGTAGCTCAGGCGCCCTATACACGGTATGTATAGGACAGATTGCGACGGCCCTATGTCCAGTTACAATTTTCAACTACTAAGACGTTTAAAGGCACGATATTTTCCTCCGGCGTATCGCATAAATCATAACTCCCTCGCTAAGACAGATGGGTAAGGGATAGGCCCTAGGTATAGCATTCTGCCGAGAGATGCTTGCGCACGATGGTATCTAAGCTGGACTTGCCATACGCTATCCAGATTGTTAAGCCAATTACGGTACATAGCGCGGGAATGGCGGGCATTAGAGTCGTTCAAATGGCCTAGGATTGTGTATTACTGAAGGGCGGTAAAGCATATACGGGGAATTATTCACCCTTGAGATACACATGGTTCGGAATCCGGTGAATAGGTACCTGCTGGTGAAGGAGCCGCATTTGGATCAACTTTTGAGGCCAACTGGTACTTTGTATATAAATACTAACTGCCTCAAATACTCTTTCTCGGTGGTTGGACACCAATGCTACGAGTTTCAGGGTTTGCTCGTAGATATGAATAAGTGCCCTTCAAGTTGGCGATGAAATAATAGTAACACCAGCTATATATCGCCAGCCTCAACAGAGGGTATCATGAATGTCCAAGAGACAAAGTTGTGAAATTGTATTCTTGGCAATTGCGAACCCCTTTGGCATAATTATCGCTCGGTTCGTACATAATCCCAATAGACACGATCGTCTAGGTGTACCCAGTGCCACGCTATCCAGCCTAGTAGTAGCACAGACTACCTACCTAGGTAGGTACCTATGTATGTCATACATATTTACTCAACGCTATAGCGCTTTCTATTGCGATTACGTATAATCTCAATAAGAAGTAACGAGATGGAGAGACCCGAATATTTCCTTGCTCTAGTATCGAACGATACAAGTCACATATGACTACGATTATGCAACTCCAGGAATCTTGTGCTATTTCTATCCCCTTAGTTGATGATCCGCGGCCATTGCCGGCCGTATACATCCCCGCTGTATGATATTTCGCCGGTACTATATGCCAATAACTACTCGTCCAAACTACGGCATAGCCCTGCGTGCTTAACCGGTTTAACTAGGACACGTGTAGCCGTACGCGATCACATACCACATATATCGTATGGCTTCTGTACAACAACAGTAACACTCTCGGTTCCGGTAGGAGGGTAGTCTGGGGTAAGTACCTGTCTGTATAATGTAACAATTTCAATTTTCACGTCGTAATTTATTCCAAGCTACCAGGGGGTCACCTTCAAATGAATACAGTGAAGATTGGGAAAGCAAATCAGCTGTTGCCTAGAAAATTATGAACTTGGGTACTCTAGATGTGAAGCTTGTCTAGAAGAAATATCTATTCCCTGTCTAATCTCGCGGTACGATACCAGTCCGTATTGTTTGAAGTGCAAGTAAACCCTGCTATCGCTTCTTCTAGGGGATTTTCTTGCAGTTATTGTCTGAGAGCATATAATCTGTAAGCCATGGGCAAATATCTATGGGGTACAACACCTAAAGATATCCAAGAGAATGGTTAATCTGATAAATAGACTGGGTACTGCGATCATGGCTGTTGAGAATTATACAGTTAATTGATATGTTAGCGTTAAATTGCTAGTCTAAATCGCGTAGAGGCGGTAGTCAAGTTACTGTAAGGATACGGAGTATATTTACTGATTCAGTCTACATCCGGCGACTCCAGGTCAAACCCCTGATGGACTTCCTCACTCTCTTCACTCTTTTGCTCGTACCGTTTTGCATTCGATTCTGAAGGTTCTTCCTTAGATTCGGCACCCTCTTTGCCTTCACCAGACGGCTCTTCCTTCTTAGATGGTCTAACACGCATCTCTACGCGTAACAGTTCTATATCTAGTACTAGGGCGTCACTCTTTACTTTTGACTTTAGATTATCTTCATCGACGTCAAAGTATAATGCCCAAAATTCGCCCTCCTTGACGGCAAGGAAACCTTCCCAGCCAGAAAATGTCAACCTGCGGTCCTGTCGAGAGCAATCGAACGGCCCGGGCCAATTGGGCTGTGCGGATGGACGAGTGCCGAACTTGATCTCATATGTATTTCGATCGATGTATATCCAATTCATAATTGGTGGCTCGTCGCAGATCGTCGACACGAGGCCAGAGTACTTGGAATCAGGGTACGGAAGGAAATATCCAGCAAACGGATGACCGAATGCCTGGTCATGTTCGGTGCCTGTATCAATGTATAGCTATTGGAGACTTGTTAACTTAAGCAGGTTTTCTGAAGGGACTCGGAAGCTGGCTTACCTTGTCACCGGATAGAACTACACGTCTCCCTTCTAGCATGGGGCTATATTGAGACGACTTAGGACACCGTACTATTAGATTGTTCTTTCGGCTTCGGTGCTCCTTTCTCTTGGAATCCGACTGAATCTGTCGGATGGCTTCGGAAGTGCCCACGACGGCAGAGAAAGCGACGAGAAATGTGAGGGGTTGCGACATAGTTGCTATTATGATTGAGCGTTTCACGGCGTTAAACCAAATTCAACTGAACGCGGGGTATATATGCTTTCATTGAGTTCATATCTATGTTCGTGGATAGCCGAGACGATAGCCTTGTCGGTAGGACTTGAGTATCTGTGCGAGGCAATACAGCAGATCTCCTAATGATCTTTGCCCGCCCACGGAAGTATTGATACCCAACCGCTATGCTACTCGGGAGTAACCCGGGCTGGATTCATGCGCTAACGATGCGCCTTTCGTTGGAAAGAAAAGAGGCACGGTGTAAATACTAGTTAGTAGACATCATCAAAAGTTTTCCGGACTTGCCTCCGTTTCCTCTATTTCGTCATAGAGCGACCTCGACGGTGAACTGTCATGCATTGCAGGTGCCGAAGTGTAACTCTCAGAGCCCATTTTATCTTGAATCGTATGATTAGTAGGCATACACGGTCTTCTCCATTGCTAAGGCAGGCCTATCCTCTTGTCGAAATTACGAATAGAGGATCTGGGATACGACGCCCAACACGTCAGGATCTCATGAGGCTTGGATGACTTTACGGAGGTGAGTTCGCACAACAGTCGTCATAGTTCAGAATCTAACCGACAGGTGATGATCTTGTAGCTCACCTCTTAGTCAATACAACCTGCGGCTATACATAATTGCCACCTTGGAAAGGTTGAGGATATGTATAAAAAGCTTCTTCCGGCCGCTTGTGACAAGTAATATTCAGCTTAAAGAAGCAGACAGGTCACGATTTTTAGAAGAGAACTTCGACTGCCTAGAATATTTGCCTAGAAGCAATTAGCCCACCCGCTACTTGGTTCAAAAACCATCCATTCTATTTCTATTACGAAGACTTGTCTGGTGAACTTTCTTTTGTCAGATTCGAAAGCAATACCCATCCCTATCAAAAGGGGATAAAGTAAGTATTCCTGAAGTCATAAACTAACCTTCCAGTGGCTAACAATTTCTAAGAATCAACCGATAAAAACCATAGAAAATCATCATGTCTTCGTCAGTGATCTCAACCCGTACAGCTAGTATTCTTGGATTAACATTTATTCATCCATAGGACTGGAGCCCCCGTCACCACTGCTGGAAACTCGTTCGCTGGAGCGGAACGATATGCCGGCGGAGCCTTGAAGAGTAGTCTTCCCATGCCAGGACTATCCGGCAGTGCTAACGGGCCAGTTGGTATGTTATTCATACCGGAAATCTGGCTATAAGTAGCGTCACCCATTGTCGTGCTAATATTATTACGCCAGGAAACCTTCTCAAGGGCCCCGTTGATGATACCGGTAAGCTAAAGGATGCCGCCCTCTTGGTCGGAATCAAGCTGGATCTAGAGGCTGAAGTACACGCTACGGCTAGGGTCCGTGGTGATATTGTGGTTGGGCTATATTGAAGCAGAGTTTGGTAGCGAGATATGCCATGGCGACGTTAAAATAGGTTACAGAGTCGTCTGTCGGAGTATCAAGTTTTATTGCCTTTCGGACTGTCAACACACTTCGGCAGCTTACCTGTCTGTCATCAGCATACAATTCTGGGCCGTTGAGCCTAAAGGTTTTCTAGCCGCGACTACTACGTCGCTCGCATTCACCTTCACTTGAGGATTGTTTAAGTCGGTTTACTTTCATGATAGTACATGTCACTCCTTTAATACAATTCGTCCAAGTTCTCTGCTATGGTCGCTTCGTGGTGAAATGACAAAGTAAAATTCTGGAGTGGAATAACCCAAGAAGAAAAGTTGATGTATTAGCTTAGTTTTTATCTATTAATCTCCTTCAACTAGGTGGGTTTCTAGGGGTAGATGTGGAGGAAGGTCGACCACAAGAGCCGTTTTGCTTGGTTTAAATTCCCCCCTATTCCTATACTCGAGGGCTCGGCACGCTAGCATCGCGTGATCGGTCCCTCAAGGTACTTTATTGATTATAGAATAACATATAATCCTTTGTAAACCCAATCTCTTAGAAAGATCGATGTTCTAAATGGTCTAGGAATATAAGATACGAAATGACAGGAGGAACAAAAGCAATCGTAATCGTGGGCAATATATTCTATACTAGACTATCTAGAAAACCTACTAATTCATTATTAAGCGGGAGTATTTGGCCTTTCGACAGCAGCTGGTTTGCGTGCACGAGGTAGGTATCAGAACCAGGTATCAGAACCAGGAAACGAACCTTAGTAGCTCATTGACCCCTAGGGTATAATGTTAATGTCTTCGATTAACACCGATATAATGAAACGAAATACAAACCTGGACGTGATGACCTAGTACAGACCGCACTGGTTAACGACAACAAGATTGTAAGCAGCCCAGATACCCAGATAGTTAGGGTTAATAGTTCCAAGCCTCATATGGAACAAAGTTACATTCCCAACGCCTGGCCATGGAGAGCCGCGAAGCTTGGATTTCGTTAAATACGTCACGTAAAGGTTCTAATGACAATAGTGATCTTTTTTTCAACTGCGGCATGCTTCGTGTACGGCCCTCTGATAAGTTGAGAGCCCTTGAGAAAGAAACAGTTGCAAATATGCAGCGTGAGCGGTTGCGGGGCACTCAATTCGTCAAAAGCAATCAGTCAGGATTCTAGATGATACATCTAACCTAGAACAAAGAACACTTATGTATATACGGCTCCTCAGATAGGATAGAGTTCCTCGCGGAACAACGAGGTTGTTACCACACTCTTTAGTCCCGCATCGTGACAGTATTGGCCTGGATGCTTTATAGTACGAGGCTGGGAACGGGATATACGTGCGCCCTCTCGTGTGTGCCTTGTTTTGTTGGATGCATTATCGAGGTAAGCACTGAAGCTTTCGGAATATGTAGGATTTATTTACTTACGGTCCTAGCTGGCTGCACCTTGGGACAACAAGATAGCTCTTGTTGTTGGCACGCAAATATCTACATTCAAGCTTTCATATCTCCCAGGCCTCTCATGGGGAGGGACGACTACTATAGGACATACTAAGAAGTTATCCCTGTTGGCCTACTGCGTTGTTGCTATATCAGTGGCCAACATGATCTCGCCACAGTGAGTCAGATTCTAGAATTCTTGTTACAAATGCTTACAATACCTAGGTAGGTACGTTTAGGTTCTGGCAACCTCGGTACAAACCGCGCTACACGTTACCTTGGGCTTTCATGGCGGCTTTCTGGTTGGTGTCACTGGCGATGTGCATATGGATTCGATTTCACCTCCAACGCGAGAACGAACGAAGACCAAGCCTGCTTGAGAAAAAGGGTAGCGACGAGGAGAATGAAGTGCTTAATGCTGGCAGTTAGACTATCCTGATAAATGATGAATACCTACCTAGACAAGACGGATAAAGAGAACCTCAAGTTTATTTCTCCACTGTAGGCAAGGAGGTAGCTAGGCTATGGCTTGGCAGTCTAGATGATGTATCTGGGAAATTATGTTGCCTCAAGCTCCTGCCACCACAAGCTCGATGGTGGCTCGTAATAGACGTTATAGGAGTAGGATGGCCGCATGCACATATTATGGTGCCGGTACACAAACTAGTCGCCTATAGCGACCCACGACACCCCACAGGAATATATCACTGTATCGCCCCAGCCATGTACATTGACTTTAAACCCTTTTGAATCTATGTCTGTCGGATAGACGGACACTCTAAAGTTTGCATCTCTAGACACGTCGGCTGACGACATCCCAGTCGTCACCTTTGGGGCAGATTTGAACTCCTTTTCGAACCAAATTCGCCCTTTGGTTTCGTTCGAAGGATTTTCCCATGAACGAACCTCTCCCGTGTTCCACAAACCGCACTCAACTCGAGGTCCCCGAGAGGATGCCAACTTAGCGGAGAGGTCATCAACCTTTTGCGATAAAGCTGCAAGCTGGGCCGTCAACTCGGCTACGGTATCATTGGGCTTCTCAGTATTCTTTCCCTTGGTCGGTTCCGTGCTTCTCGGCTCGGACCCTTCTGCTCCTGCGGTTCCAGGGTTCGACCCGTTGTTGCCAAAAACGTTGACTGTCACTTGAGGGCGGAAGAGAATGCGCTTCTTATCGCCCCGATGCTGGCTATCTTTGTGAACTTCTCCTTGGTATAGATCTTCGTGGTCAACTGAGACAAACTGATCATCTGCACCCACGGAAACGTAGTCGTCAGGCCATGTTAATTGAATCTGTTGCGAAGCACTCGGCGGCGTTGCCTCCTGCTTTTTTCTAAAAGGTAAGCCAACCATCTTATCCATCTAAGAAGATGTTAGCTCAGATGCTCAAAGAACTTCCAGAGTTCCATATTCTCTTTACGTACCTAGTGCTGTTTTTAGTGTGTAAGTAGTGTGAAGCTTAGGTAGGTGTTAGGTATGAGTGTGGATTTGAACTAATCTATGTGAGGAATGGTGCGGGGAAATGTTGAGCTTAAAAATAAACCTGGGAAACGCGCAAGGACCACATTATTTGAACCTAGGTACCTAGGTACCTTAGGCAATCTGAATGCAAACAGATACGTATCAACTACCAGTTATCTCGATGGCTTTCTTTTTTGCACAGACCACTCCCAGTAAGTTCAAGCATCGGAGGGATAGTTCGAACCCCGAGGCGGGGGAGTAAAGAATTGAACTATCGAACTATTGAATTAAGAGAAGGGAAAAGGGAGCAAGGTACCTTAGGCACCTAGGTTACATATGTTTATTGTTGTCTCTTCTTATTGGTCCAAATGCACTTACCATCCCTGATTGGGTAATTTGGTACTTGGGTTAGGAGGTACCTAGGTACGGCTAGCAAGACTATACCTCTACTTCCAAAGGGATTACTAAATTTATTAGATTCCACTTTGTACAATATACAATATGTATGTTATTTTTAATATCTTCACCTTTGCATCGTTACTACTTTAGCTAATACAAGTAACTATTATGAGTAAACTGTCTCTAGCATTCGCTACCTCTTAGCCTTATTTTTACCTCTATAGGCTTCTTCTCGAGAAGTAGAAACACACGAAGATCCTCCTAATTTAACTTCTTTTCGCTTACCACCTTAAAGTCAAACATCCAGAGAAGTTTAGAAATAATCAGTCGTAGCTCTGCAGATTGCCATCGCTAGATTCCGACCCAGACAATTGCTTGCTCCGACGCTGAATGGCTGTGCTGCCCCACGAAAGTCCTTAGAATAAGGAGATATATCGTCAGAATAAATTTCGGGAAGCCGACGTCCTGTAAGAAAGAACAGTGCGGAATGAAAGTAACATGGGTCTCTATTCATCGTATAGACTTGGATAAATACTGCTACCTACCTAGGTACCTACCTATATAAGTAAAATTAGTCAAAAGCAAGGCCTTAGTTTATTCACAGAAGTATATCACTCACTCCTTCTAGAAGCCATATACCACACACCTTGCTACCACCTTTAGGAACCCGCCCTTGGCAGGATCCATGGAACTTGGGGGCATAGCTGGAAGCCCTCATTGATCACAGCATTTAGATATGGAAGACCATGTAAGGCATCAAGCGTGATATCTCCTTCACTATGGAATTGGTAGCGTATCTCAGACACCAGTATACTTAACTTATCTAGACAATTAACTAGGTAGATAATTCATAATGACGATATTTAAAGTAGCTGTAGTTTCACTGCTAGCAGTAGTTAGTATCATGAATATAGGATTAATTCCGCCAATTACTAGCTCCTCTACTTCGGTTCCTTGGTCACATCCGACAGGATATCGGGACATTTCACTTCGAGATTGAGACGTAAATCGACCTTATTAGCAATACGCTGGTAATGACCCATCTGTATCTTCATCAGAGAAGAAGGGATGGACTTGAGCAGGATAGATTCGATCAAATGATGATACCATGCAGATGCAACCCATGCGGCAGCTTTCACGGTGCTAAAGAGTAATTTGGTCTATAGGTGATATCTAGAGCTAAGGCCTTCGATTATATTAAATGTCGTGAAGTTTTACTAGGGAGTAAGGTTAATTTGAGACTCTTCGCTCGCCCGTGCGCATTCACATAGGCGATCGACAAGTAGGTTGACGTACTGATGCAAGATAGGTTCTTGATCTCGTAAAGCTCGTGAGGTGAACCCTGGTGCTAGGAGTTTTCGAATATGAGCGTGCTTGTCAGAATTAATCGCACTTAGAATTGTACCTGGGAGGCCTAGTTACGTCTCCCATCAAATATGGTCCTTTAAAAATGGCCTGCTCACGATAATGTCCACATATAGCTGCAATACCCGCTGGTACAGTACCAGTGCATGTGGTATTCGAGGCCAATGATAAACTTCAATCTTGGATACAATCAAATAACTATCGAAATTGTGTGCATGACGGCGTACCGTAGTCGAAAACTAATAGAAATAAAAACACGCATAGACTGACACTGACATCATATTGGCCTGATGTAACTCAGCTGTGAAAAGCTACCGGGAATGACCCCACGAATGAGCGACGCTTCAATTCCAATAAGGCATTTTCTTTCAGGATCAGCGGGGTCAGCCCAGACCGAATGCGCCCGACACGATGGTTCGATGGTCCCACACGATGTCAGCCCATCATCGCCCATCATCGCTTCATTCCTACATAGTGTTACGGAAAGAAAAGAATTGATATTTCCTTTTTCCATATTCGTTCAGGTATTTTATAAAATTCAAATTCCATTGCTATTTTCTCTTACAGCTCAGCTTCTTTACCAAGTGTAGAACTTTTGCTTCTTCTTTAACACCACCGAGTTTAGAATTCGTTACCCATTCTAGCACGAAATTCAGCTTCAAGGATTAACATTCTCCACAATGGGGCCCTCAGCACGTCCCCGGCAGCATATCGATCGAAAAGATCTATATACGAATCTCGAGGCGCGAATACAATATCTCCACTCATTTATTGATTTCAGTTCAAGTACGAAGCCCAATGTTTACTCTTTACGAATTCTTATATTAACAGTGTGGAAGATGATATCGAGGCCTTGATGACAGGCTCGAGGTACATAAAGCAGCTTATCCCTGCCATCGTCAACATTGTCTACCAGAAACTTCTGCAGTATGACATTACGACGCGAGCCCTAGAAACCCGGAGTACGAGCTATGAGGGACCGGTAGATGAGAATCTGGACGAAAACAGCCCCCAAATATTACATCGTAAAATGTTCTTAAGGGCCTATCTATCGAAGTTATGTTCGGACCCCAGCACAATGGAATTTTGGGAGTATCTGGACAAAGTGGGGTGAGTGGCATCTATCTACACACGCTTGATCAAATATCAAGGTCTTCTAACGATAAATTCTAGTATGATGCATACTGGCCGTGGGCGTGAACATCCCTTGCACGTCGAATATGTACATATTGGGGCATGTCTCGCCTTCATCCAAGACACCTTTACAGAGGCTCTTCTTTCGCATCCGCGCTTACGGACGGACAAGAAGATTGCTCTAGTAAAGGCGATCGGAAAGGTCATCTGGGTCCAGAACGACCTTTTCGCGAAGTGGTATGTGCGTGACGGCGACGAGTTCGCGGATGAGATAGAGAAGCAAAGAGTCGAACCGGAGGGGTTCCTGCACGGGAAGAAGATATTGGAGGACATCGAGGAAGGCGTTCCATCGTCTCCATCGTGTCCTTTCACCGGCTTTTCTGCCGCAGCAAAGGCAGACGCATGCAATGGATGCGGAGAGAATAACGAGAAAGAGAATGGGTGTTCATCAGCATTACCTATACGATCGCATATCGAAACGAATTAAGGTTATACATCACGACCAGTGCCGTGAATTCATCTTCTAGCTTTGGGTTTACGCGGGCTTGCAATTCTGGGGCAAGGAACTAGGTCGTTGGCATACGGTGGCGTCGAGGATAGTCGGATTAATGGAATCATATGGGCATCATCATGGCGACATCATAGCAGCGTAAATGTACATATTTTCATTATAGGTGCTCAGGCCGGACATAAGCTCTTCAATTTTACAATACGAAGTTTCGTGATATACTTGTGAGTGATGCCAGACGTGGGGAATGTCCGGATCAAAGGTAACTATTGAGAGTTCAGACAACTTAAATGACCACTAGAAACCAATACAGACTGCCCGATGACGTGACAAACGAGAAAACGATAATAAGTTACCTGAATAACGGAATTGGAAAATAAATCCCAGAGCAAAGAGCAATACATCCACATCCTGTACCGCATTAGCTGCCTTCCGTAAGTATTCCCTCAGGTATGACCTCCTTTTCTAGGTAAGCAATCGTACATCAATACATACCATATTAGTATCACTACATTGTTACCACGTTATACCACAACTTCCCTGACAGCCCTCGCGAGGTAACCCTGGTACTCTTTACCATGTGTGGGTGGAAGGGTGGGGGTTCCTTTTAGCAACCGCCTTCCTAATGTCGAGGCTTCATGTCGCCGTCTTTAGCTATAGGCTCACCGAGATGCCCGGCGGCGGAGTCCCAACCTGGAATATGGTAGGCGCTACCGCAAGTTGTAGCATATCATAGATCGTGTTTATCGCATTTTGAGGATTCGCCCAGTTTTATCAATTTATTGGACGCCCAAAAGAATTATAATGACCTATGTAGAGGTGACCCTATCTGACCCCTTTTCCCCCTTACAATAAGCTTTCGATCTTGCTCGCACGGGCCGGCCGCATCCACACCGATGTCCTGTGTGCCCTGGACGAGCATCACTCCGTAATAGGAACAGGCCCTAATGAAAATGAGCATCTACGTGATACTACAGAATTATAATTAGACAGTCTTCGTCGCCGTGGCCGGGCTTCACGGCCCGAATAGGCGTACAAAGCGACGGGACTACCCGAGACCCGAGGGTAGGAACGGTAGGAACGGTAGGGCCGAGGTGCAACATGTGAAACATGGGGAACAAGGGGAACATGGAAAAAAAGTAATAATGTATCTTACAGATGCTTGCGAAGTCCCAATGTAAGATGCGTATGACCACTGAGCTCGAACGATATCTCTCCGGAGATTCGCTGCTGTGCCGAGTCCCTTCAAGCACTACCGATCAAACCCCTTCCGCCGTTCTTAAATATATCATCTAATTCTCAGGAACTTCTCAGAAGTATGGGTTCTGGCTCGGTAATGCCGCCTGATTAATTCCTGCCCTGGAGCGTGAAGTTATAGCCCATTCAGCTTCTGTCTTAATATTTGCAGCAGATAGATAACGACAATTAGGACGCACTAGTTGGTAACTGTTGTTGGTTCGAAATAGGGGATCGGAATACCATAGAGTGGGCTGGCCTCCCAGGAGCTTGCTATTAGTTCCTAGGGTGAGCACATAATCCCGTTGACTTATTAGACTCTTCACTAATAATTAAACGTGCCGTATTATGTGGCTTTCTGTTTAATAGGAGAAAATATCGCTGACACAATACATCTCGAATACTCTATTCATGTCTATACCTATGTTACTCCGTGTCTATGTTCCTCTAATGTGTTCTAAACTCTAAGAGCAGTTCGTTGCGATTGGTACTGAACCTTCAATTCTCCAACCAAAGTCTATTGGGCCCATTTCATAACTCCAGGGTTGCTCGGGTCGTTTTCTACATATTGGCAAGTACGGGATGTTTCCCACAATGAACCCATAAATGAGTGTTCGTCGCTGTGGTAAAGATCGCCGAGAAGCGGCTTAATTGCTCTGGTGGCTTCTTCGGCGTGATAGAAAGGGATTCGCCTATTGAATTATCAGTTAGCTTCATGCCTAATAAGTAACGCAAGACCAATCTCTACTTACGAGAATAGGTGGTGCACGACGTGAGTATCGATAATGCCATGGAATATGTGGCGGCCAATGAAGCCAAAATCACGATCGACAGTAGCTAGAGCTCCGGCCACAAAGGTCCATCGGTCACCGTCATAATGAGGGACGTCTTTGTGAGTATGGTGAAGATAGGTAATAGCAACTGGGGATAACGTTAGCTGGTTACTCGAAGAATACCACAATGTTGAAATCCATAACGTACCTAGCCAATGGTTCACCCAGAGATACGGAACTCCGTATAAAAGGAACACGGTTTGCCAACCAAGAGCCAATGAGCTGTAGTAAAGGCCTGCAGCTAAAAGTGCAAGGCCCAAATCCGAAATAAGAATGTAGAGAGCTTCCTGAGGGCGGAATACTCCGCTGAAAGGATCCAAGTGGCTGCGCCTCCACCATTTGGCCTCTAGGTTCTGCATGCTATCATCTCCGGACGTGACGTTGAGAAGCATATACACCTGCCATCCTCCGAGTTGCTGGCCGAGTAGGCGAATTAGATTCACCAGAGGTGCATCCTCTAGAACCTCGCAGTTGACGAAAGAGTTCACAGCATCTCCTAGCGATCGAACGAACCAGGAGGGCTTCGTCTGCGGAACGAAAGCCATATCCTTCTGCATATGGCCGGTGAAGCGGTGATGCCGAGCGTGCGAGAACTTCCACGAGAAGTAAGGCACACCCAAGGCGCAGTGTAAAACCCAGCCAACCGTGTCATTAAGACCTCGATGGACTGAAAAAGCGCCGTGCCCGCACTCGTGCGCTAAGATCCAGAGCCCGACACCGACAAGACCTTGGAGGAATCCGTAGACAACCCATAGAGAGGTACGGTAGGCTGGATTAGATACAGAGGGGATGTACGTCACGGCTCCGTAGGTAAGTGCGCCAGCCATCACCAGATCCCGCGCAACATAGGATAGCGATCTCCATGTTGAAGGCTGGAAGCAGTGGGGAGGAATAGCCTTTCGGATAGTGTTAATGTCTGGCAATGCTGGCTGCTCTGCCTTGGTTTTCTGTGCTAAAATGTTAGCATCGAGTCTTCTATCTGTCGTGTCTATCTTCACGTACCAACTGCACTACGCGAGACCTCGCGACAGGTGCTTCAATCTGGGTAGTAACCGTCGACATGATGGGATCTGCTTTAAGCCGATAGCAGTATGGACCAGCTTAAGCGAGTTTTCAGTATTCTCAGCCGAAGACTCGTCGAATGACCTGCAATTCACCTGTCTCTGGAGAACATTGGGTAGAAGGAGAGAAGAACTTCAGGGTCTTGTGTCTGCGTTTTGAATGTTTGCAAAAATTTTCGCCGGGGCAGGCTTATTGTTAGTGGCATTACCTTTTAACCCCATATCTACCTAGTCTAGGGTTAGGAAAAAAAGGGGTGGCCTGCCTTTTGAATAATGCTCCACTAAGCCTTTTACAAGCTACACGTGGGGGTCTGGAACGTAAATCTTCGTTGAGATGAGCCTCAACACAGTTCAAGGCCCGCTTCAGAATGGATAAGGGGTCCTGGGGTTTCGATCTTGGAAGCGGGTCTAGCTCAACATCCAAATCTGGTCCCCAGTTTGCACGGTTCGTACGTTGGTGAAAGTCAAGAGCACTAGTCCCAATCTATCTAATTTCCCCTTTTAGATCCAGGGGCCTTAAGAGAGATATCCCTGTTGCACGGTTTTAAAAAGCATGTGTACGAGGCTTTTAACCAATGGAAGCTGATTTAAAAAACCGAGGTGGATATACTAAGACCCTTGTTACACCACACTGGTTATTAAGATAAACACATGAAAATTCCTGCAAACGGATGGTCAAAATAGATCCCATTCATCTCTCCATTTAAAATCTACACGTGTCCGTCCAATACGTTGCAGTAGTATTCTTATTATTATTAAAATCTTTTTTTTTTTTTTTTTTTTTTTAAGAAATTGTCTCATTCAAACGAATGTAACGCGAATCAGTCTATCCATCAATAGAATAACAATGATCTTTATAACTAGGTAGGTAACTATATCGTAAGAGCTAAGAGTAAGGAGTTAGATGGGCTTCCTATACACACTGAAACCAGGTATTCTCTTGACCGCTTTCTTTGCTAACCCGTAGAACCAAGCTGTCGTTTAAAAGGCGGGCTGATGAATTTAACTCTGAATTTACTCAAGTACCATTACACTCAGTAATTCCTTCTAAACTTATGAGCATCGGGGGTTAAAATACACGGATTATTCAGCTGAAAACTGCTCACTGACTGTTGTCTCAACCATGAGACATTGCAAAGTGTCGGTGACCATTCCAGTAATATTTAGAAGAAATCTTTTAAAAGCAAGAGACGAGGGAAAGCATACTTTGCTCAGTAAAGTACTTGTCTCGCCAATCAGACTTCTTCATGCTTGTTTGCGTTAGGCTATGTATGCTCTTATCATATGCAGATAAAAACAACCAAGATCCATCTAACCCTTTAGCTCGCTACCAAGGCTTGCTGGCGAGATTCACGCTAAGATACGTATGTTTTTAATGGAGAAATAACCGAGTACCCCTTTTTGATACGCAGAGCTGGCGGGGTTGAGACCAGATCCCTGTTTATACTCCTCTTCATAAGCCGAGACTAGAACTTTTCCATTATATGATGATCGATTGTTGCCGGCATGATCTTTGAAAGAATCTGAAATGCCCATCATCGAGACATATCAACACTCTCAAAGGCTAAAACAACGGTGCCCGTTCTACCTTCACACGGTGCTTTTAATCGAACCAATATATTTTTTATATTTTCTGTTGGAATTAATGCCCCTTGGTTGATATTTTATATGATAACCCCACCATACCCTCTCAGTTTCTGTCTCGGTTCACCGACTTTACTGCCTACCCAATAGAACCCAACCACTTCTAATATCCACGTCATACGATGCTGGCGCAAGGCATGGGCCTCAGCGACAACGCAATGAGGTTGACAAAACTAGTAGCCGAATTCAATTTAGGGATCATTCGATAGAATCAATCCTTTTGATCAGTCACCTTGTATGTTTAGGCGCTGTTTAATATCTACTAAGCATAGGATTCGTCTTCTTAAGCTAAGCCCTACTATAATGTCCACGAAGGTACATTAGAGATATCAACCTAGGTAGGTAGGTATTCTAAAACAAGTTTTTTCCTTTTTATAAAAAAAAAAGTGTGGGTTTAGAAGAGACAATATTCCAACCTTGTAATAGGCCTAATAAACCAAGCCTATAGTTAGTTGTTAGGCATCAAAAAGGCCCACCACGACCAGTTGTTGACAAAGACAAGCTGTTAGTGGATATGCGGTAATTCGGCACGAGTTGAGGCAGGCACTGATAACTGAGCATTTTGATATTACTGACTATTGATTTAGGTAATGTGAACCATGGTTAATATAAGAAAATGGTAGATATAACAACTATTTTGTAAATTTTGTGCATTTACTTGCCGAGCCTAGTAGGCTATATCTGTGGGTTAAATTCCACTTACATAGTTCTCGACAATCCCCTCTGAGTATTTAAATATCGGTTAGCCATATATAGCGGTGTCAGATTGTGCGTTATGTAGGTCTGACGAAGAGAAATAACGTGCACTTAGAAAGGGATATAAGTCATTACTCGTGAGAATAGACATTCAAAGAACAGTCGCAACCCAGTATAACTATATTAATTATTATTCTCGTATATGATTAGGAACAGGTTTGCAACATAACTCGAAAATTATAATATATCGTGGCGACGCCCTTCGTGAGAAGGGCTACGTGTGGCCAAAAGGCATAAAAATGGCTTAGATTTAAACAAGAGACCGTTTAAACCCCTATTGACAACCTACGTGAATTATGGCTGGAAAAAAAAGGGAGACCTGATATTTGCCAAAATGTGTATGACACTTTCAAGCCAAGGAGAGCCTAAAGACGAAGGCCGTAATAACAAGTGAGGGAGAAGACGAGCAATGCACAGAGTTCTAATGAAAAGAATACATTATATATTGCGAGAAAAATATGGATCGTCACAGCTATAATGAAAATATAGGGGGAGGTGCTTCATTGCTGATCGCATACACTGCTTTGTTATTTGGGTGTATCGTCGAAGAGGTGGTCTTTTTGGTCGTCAGGTGAGAAACCAGAACTACCTACCTAACCTAAGACATCGGGGACTTTGACTTAACTACTTCAATAAAGAGTACCTATTCAGCTTACTTTATAATATAGTCTACCATGTTTTACGTTGATTTCTATAGCTATTTTAAAAGTCTCATTGGATTAAGTAGTTAGTTGATTGGTAGTGATCGTTCATAGTACCTATGTGAAGATTTCGCTAACCATAGACCTAAGAGATGTTAATTTGTTAGTTATTTATTACAACTGAGTTCTTTGAGGTACCTACTGCATGATATGATGCCCAGTAACACATATTAGCATAATTAATTTGCAAGTTAACTCCAATGCCTGTATTCAGACCTATAGTACTGGATCGACCAACTATTCGATCGCATGATTTGTGACGTTAGGTTTGGAGATATGTAACCCCTCCAGCTAATGATAGATCATATTTGCTACATGTGCAGCAGAATGCAGCCTACCGCTTCTCAACAGGTAAATATAACCATACTTTCCCCGCCTCAATGGAGCACTGTTGGTACATCTATCTTTACTCCTCCTAGCTGCGTTTAGAATTTACCAAGACAATGAGCCATACATTTCATTGGGGCCTAGACGGCCTGGATAAGCCTCGCTTTGAGGCGTACACCAAGATATTGAGCCTTCGCAATGGAGGACAGATAGATGATCCTATTGTGTTTGATGCCTATGAAACAGGCCCCGATATGATGGAGCCACCAGAAGACGACGATTCCATTACGGGACAACCGTTGACCAACTTCGACGATAATAGGCTCAGGCGCGCATTTCTTGATCGATTATCCGAGATTCTATCACATACTAGAGGTGGATACCAAGTAGCTGCTTCATTGATGATAGAAAACCTGGGAGCCCCCGAGATTACCGTCGCTAAGAACTCCGGGCTAAAGCAAGCGGATAAAGACTTTATAATGGCCCTAGAGAAGGTCCTAGTGCGCATGGTGGGCTGTCCAAGTGTGTCTCTTCTCAGGGGGTGTAGCTTTACCTTGATACTTATTAGATCATATAGTTCCGCCCCAAGACGCAACCGAGTTGTGGGAGTTGATACTAACTCAATACACATCGAGAGTAAAGGGATATATATCAGACTTGCAGAAATGCCTGAACCAAGGCCAGATCCACCTGATGAAGCAGTCCGGTTCGGATATCACTAGAACCCTTGCAGTGCAGATCGAGGCACTATCTGCGGTCTTGAACCAAGTACCGCATAACTTAAGTAAGGTTGTTCTTGAGGCATATCGCATACGGGTCCTCCATGAAATCCCCATTTTTGAGACAATTCAACCAGAGAAACCATCGATCGGCCGGCAAATTGGCGACTTGGTCTATCTATTGAGCCGACCTCACGTAGCCTTCCGAACATTTGTCCGAGCCACCGAAAGGATTGAAGGGTTTGACAAGTTGCGTATACGATGGGTAGAGTTCACGTCCCTCACAAAAAAGGTGCCACCTATCAAGAAACAACCTGTGGTTCCTCCTTGGACCGTTGGTCAAGTCTTCAAGTCGCTCGGCTTGAGATTTAATGACGCAGAGGCAAGCGTCTTGATGAATTCAGGGGCGTACAAGCCATCGAAATGGACTAGGGATAAACTAGTGAATAGATTTGGCAAGCTCAAGCCGACCGAGAATAATGTCCACGCCGAAGTCCAGCTAGTGTTGGACTTATCTAAGAGGGGTGCACAGCTGGATCATGCGTTCAAATACGTCGGTTGCAGTAAACGGTCCTGCCTACTCTGTCACAGTTTCCTTTCAACAATCGGATTTGCTTGTCGGGGTTGTCACGGAAAAGTCTACGAGCTGTGGACTATACCCGAGCTTGACGGGCTTAGCGAAGGCTCCCTCGCACTGATTTCTAGGGCAGTCAAGAAGCTACAAATCCAAGTCGCAAAGTCCCTTCAGCATGATACGAAGCCTAGACCTCATGTAAAAGAGTCAACTATCGGAGGTTCCTCTATTGCAACTGTTGTGCCGCATACTGAAAACCAACACTTGGCGACACTGATAAGGGATCATCTGAAAACGGATAGAGAGCATTCTGTCTTGAAAGCACCTACAATAGGGTAAGAATGATGTTCCAGAAATATAGGTTGGTTGGATATCTAACAACCTCTATTCGTCTAGGTCGGTCTCACCGCAAAATGAGGACACTCTCGATGAGACTCCTCCTCGATCACAGCTTCCAGTGGAACACGATACTGAGGGCGAATGTGGGACGTGCGAAAATATAACATCACGACACTGTACCCTCTGCGATAGAGATTGGTACTGTAGTGAGTATTGCCAGAGCCAAATGGGAATTCATCACATCTTCTATTGTAATTTTCGGCCACTCACCACAGCAGATTATCTATGTTTGAACTGCTTCTCGGATGAGATGCCAGATGACCCCGGGGTATTGGATGACTTTGGATTTAGTCGCTGCAAGACTCGGGACGAGCAATCACATCTGCTTGGTGTCTACATCGGGTTGTTCAAGTATTTCGACATTCGTAGCGAGACCGTTGACGCCTGGAGAAGGGATGGGGTTCTCTTGGATCAGATTGCGCAGGCATACAATGAGATACCAGAGATATCGCGTGGGAAGTATTTCCCGTGGCTTCTTCGCAACACCCACCTGCTAAGCCAAGACAAGGCAGTTGAGTCGAGCCAAGAATCTCCTAAATCTTACCTAGAAAGAGTGTTTGAAGAAGCGAGGCAATATCTCACGGGCCAAGACAGCGGAAAGACCCTGGAACAACTGGAACCGTTTGATAAGCGACGATGTTTTGTTTTCTTCGCCTTAACACTTGAAAACGCCAACCCATCGCCCATAGAACATGGTCTAGACCTCTGGCATCACTTCGGATTCGCCACATGCATCGGTCGCGACCTAACTCCTGAAGGGATCCAACATGCTGAGGGAGGGCTCGGTGGTTTATATTCTTTGCTATTGTGTGGACACAAGCCCAGAAGGGCTTACTGCAAAAGTCTTGGAATCCCATACGACGGCCCTCCCGATCCACCAATATGCTCGTTTGACGAGTTTTATAGGGCTTGGAGTTCCTGCACATTACCTTCTGTCTTTGACAAGTACGGATATGGCGATAGGATCGATCATAGTTGGCCCCTGTTGAGAAAATTCCTGTCGTCCAAGCCGGTGAGACGTGCACATATTTGGAGGTTGCTGCAGTACATAGCAATCGGCGAACTTAATGCCATTGACTCGATGCCAGAGCTGAAGGATGCAGCAAAGTCCTACGGGATTTCCCCGCATGTGGAGACAAGAGAACGGCTCGGCCTGTACGAATTCTATCGCCGGTTATTGGGTGCTGTTGACCCTCTATGTCTCGATGAGGCATGCGAGCAAGGTAGATTGTTAAGATTTGCCCTTGAGCACTTAGGAGCAGATGTGGGCACGAAAGTCAAGTCATCGTTGGTTAGGCTAGACCTTTCGAAAAGGACCAGGGGCTAGATGAATGTGATGAGTATTGATTGAAAGTCCCGTGTGAGATATATTTCATCATTAATTCAAATTAAATAGTCTTTGAATGTCATTTCGTGGATCGCTATGACCTCAATCTTTCTTCCACTCTTGAAGTAAGATATATTTAGTACCTAACGACTTGATCGTAATGGCGTCAAAGGAAACATAGTCTAACCGCCGGAGAGTACCCTGTACGTAGTATTCATATAAGTTACTATAGATTCTGCCCTGTACTAACGTCTAAGCCAGCGGTGGGCAAGATTCTCCTTCTCCGTTGAAGGGTAGCGGGAGCTTTATGGACGAATGATTAAAACAAGCAACTGCTATCAAAATCAAGGGTCCCTTTCGGCAGGGCCTAGCTAGTGTTGTATTGGGGGAAACGTGATACTACAGTCTTACAATCAGACCAAACATCATTCGCCATATTCACTGCTTGACTCGATGAGGATCGATCAAATGGGGGTAACAACGCAGCGCGCTTAACTTTAGCAAGTAGCTTTGTTTTTGGCTCTCACTAAAGGTATGCTGCACAGTTATATTAAATTAGATAACTAAAGAAATAATCTAGACTGTATAACCTTGAGCGATCTTGATCATCGAGGCCAGTTGCTTCAATCATTCGTCGATGCTTATAGACGAGAATGTTTATCATCACTTTTAAGAAGCCATTCATTCCTTTAATATTTTCTAACCCCCCGTTCAGCGAGACCATCTGGCTTACAGCATCAACATGCGCTTTCAACGCGATAGTATCACCCGCTGCAAACTATATAAGATGGTTAGCTTAAAATGTAGAGCGTTCAAAAAAGAAAAGAAAAAAAGAAAATCTGGAAGCAAGTAGGGCGGACTGAAATTCATGATACCGATAAATATTACTCACTTCGTCTGAAGCTAGCTGAAGTGCAGTGGAAATGGTGGTATCTCCTACTGCAGATATAGACTTGGCCTTGTCCATCTCAAGCGCTGTACTAACAGCATTGCTAAGCATCCTTAAGCAGGCAGTCTTATACTGTAGAGCGTATTGGTAATACTGCCGTGCACCTGTACGAGCATACAGGCTACGGGATGCGCAGAGGAAGAGGCCCATTCGCATACCAGGATCTACGACAGCTACCGGGAGCCAGTCATCGATAGCCGCACGTTGATATGAAGAGTAGCGGCTGCTAGCGTGGCTATTTATAATCGTAGAAATATCTAAGAGTCCTATATAAGTATGACATCGATATGGTGCACCTTTCGAGTATTAGGATAGGGGTAGTTGACTGGCAGTACTAACAGTGACTTATAAGCGAGTTTTCAAGTGGTGATAATGGAACTGAAAAATGGTTAAATGCGTCTCCACGTGGCGAGGGTGTATGATTTGACATCCAATAGGGTATGTGATAATCTTGTATTTGGTTATCATATGAAGTGTAGAATGTTAGAAGGGCCTGGTTACGATGCGACTCTTCATTACCTGTCATGCCAGCACCAAGAGGGAGTGTTAGATCTTGATTCGTAGTGTTGGTACTTCCAGGAGCACTATTTGGAGTTCCTTTTTGTTGCTGATACTCAAGAGCTCTATTTCTCCTAACCATGGTGTGGGTACGCTTGGCGACATGAGATCTAAGCAGCTTCCGCGAAGTGTCTAAGTCAGATACCCAAACTAAACCCGTATCACTATTGGTAGAACAGGTACGGTGCCGCCCTTTTAGAGAAGGGTCACAGCTTGCTCTGTCGTTCCGGTCTGTTGGCATCGTATCTAGATGGGATTAAACGGGACACTCAAAACTTAGGAACATATAAAATAGTAAAAGAAAGGGGTCGGATAGGTAGGTAGGTAGTCAGGATAGAAAATAAAGACAGGCTATCTACTAAGTAATCAATAATCCCTGCAGTCTTTCGGGAGTTACCCATCGTAGGCATTGCAAAGCTTGGCAGCGAATGCAATCCGTAATTCATACACAAATATCCTAGCCCTACACCCCGCATCTCGCCTTGGCAACTTGGCAACTTGGCAACATCAACTTCTACCCAGGTAGCTATTGATTTGAGATGGATGTTTGTTTACTTCACGTATTCTTACGATATTTAATCTCTTCGAAATAGTGTAGACACTACATACCATATAAGCACCTAGTATTCAAACTCATTAACTTAGGTACGATGCAAGCTTACTCACCGCTATTGTCCCTCCCACGAGAAGTGCTTGATCGTATTATCGACTTTTATCTCGCCTTTGACCACGATGATTTTGAGGATACACTACGTCCCCATCTTGTATATATGGGTGACACAGCATACTCCCGGCCGTTACCTGCCTTGATGCTAGCCTCAAAGGATCTGTACCGCCATCTTTCCCCCATAGTCCACAGGCAAGCAATCTTGCGCGTTCAAGTTTCCGGATGGAATGACCGAAGAATTGGCCTCGCTATTCACGGGAAGCTAAGGTTCGACCGGCTGGAAAAGCTGTGGCTACTTATGGCTACTGAGCACCCCAACTGGAATAGTTGGTTGTCGTTTTTTGGAGAGGTTATTGAGCGTACTCCAAACCTCCAAACCTTGGTGATTGATTGGGCGCCTAGACCTGTCGGGTCCGTAGGGTGGGCTGGTCGCGTGAACGCAAAGAAGGAGAATGAGTTTTTCAACATGATAGAAACCTTGAAGGGGCTTCGCCTCATCCAGATCTATGGCAGCATCTCGCCAGAATGGATTAGCCGGCTTGAAGGACTCGTACCGCATGTTGTGTATTATCGAAACCGATGGTGGAAAGAACCCGGGATGGATTAATTGTCTTGTCTTATAACTACTAACCTAGGTTAGTTCTTAACTACCTAAGAACGAGTAGCCTAAGTGCAATCAAAGTGGGTAGATTCTTGTATAGTTGCAGCAACGTCCCGAAATGATAACGTGCTCTATGCAAACTTGCCTAACCCCACCAAACATCATTGCAAACGGGCATGTATTACATATTATGTAAGAGGTAAAGAATGACGAACAGGTACCTTACCTTATTGCTTATCTTATAATCCCGGTACCTAGATATGATAACGCTTAACCCCGCGGAATCCTTGTATTTAACATTCAACTTACCTTCCCTTTCGGATTCCGCAATTCAGCAATCAAGCACGGATGCCTACAGCCCCCAATATTTCTCCAAGCTGTCGTAGGCAAAGTTGCATCGAGTTTGAAAAGCGTCATATTTTAAATCGGCAGTTGATCAACATCGGTAAGGATTAGGTACCTAGGATAAGTCGGTATTCAAGCACGTCACCCTACAGAATACAGAATACAGAATATAGAATAATCATTGTGCTTGTAAATGCTTGTAAATGCTTGCAAGTGCTTGCAAGTGCTTGCAAGTGCTTACTTGCCAGGTACCTACCTGCATACATATCATCAGTATGTAAACAAAAGAAGAAAAGACGAGTGGGGCAGTCGGGTATAAATATGGACTCAGTATAAAACCGGTGAGCTGAACTCATCATCTCTCATTCCTGCGCGTTCTCGGGTTTCTTTTTTCTCGTTCGCCCTCGTTCACCCTCATTCACCCTCGTTTCTCCCTCAAGCCCATCAACGGCCAGGGAAAACCATGCACCTTATCGGGGGAGGGACTGCTACGGCAGCTCTACAGCTCTTTTCTCTCTATGCCTCGCTTGCATCAGCAAGCTCGCTGCCGAATCATATTGAGAAGTTAATCAAAAAACAAGTACCTGCTGAGCCTTCCAATGTCACAACCATCAAATCACCGGGAGGAGTTACAATCCGTTACAAGGAACCAGAGCTCGAGGGTGTATGCGAGACGACTCCTGGAGTTAATTCATATTCCGGCTATGTCGACCTCGACGAGAATACACACATGTTCTTCTGGTTTTTCGAAGCCAGGTCAAATCCAGACGAAGCGCCTCTGACGCTGTGGCTTAACGGTGGACCTGGTAGTGATTCGCTAATTGGACTTTTTGAGGGTACCTTTCTCCTTTCTCTGTTCTCTGTTCTCTTTTCTCTTTTCTCTTTTCCTTTTCTCTTTATACCTAAATTCAGCTGGGTGTTGATACGCTGACTACTTTCAAATAGAACTCGGACCGTGCAATGTCACCCATAATGGCACGTCGGTCGTGAATCCATATGCCTGGAATGAAGTGAGCAATCTTCTCTTCCTCTCCCAACCCATCGGAGTCGGCTTTTCATACGCCGATGCGGTTGTAGGTGTTGTGAATCAAACCACGGGACTGCCTGTGAACTCATCCAATCCCGATGGTCGGTATAGTGACGTCGACCCATATCGGTTTGACACCACGGATCTTGCTGCAAAGGGCACCTGGGAAGTTTTGCAGGCCTTCATCCAGAACCTGCCAGTCCTAGACGAGACCGTCAAGTCTCGCAGTTTCAACCTTTGGACGGAGAGCTACGGCGGCCATTACGGACCAGCCTTTTTCAAGTATTTCTATGACCAGAACAAGTTAATTCAGGATGGGAGCATCCCTGGTGTCGAACTCACCATGCATACGCTCGGCATTATAAATGGCATTATATCGGAAAGGATCCAAGCACCTTATTACGCCGAAATGGCGTTTAAGAATACGTATGGGATTGAAGCCGTGAATCAATCCATGTATGACTACATGAAGACGAATTACTATTTCCCTGGCGGTTGCCGCGATTCAATCGACTTATGCTTCCAACAAGACCGCTCTACACCAGATGGCAAGGCAGTCTGCTCACAGGCAACGGCCATTTGTAGGGGCTTAGTAGAATCGCCGTATTAGTGAGTATACCCACACTTTCTTCTTTGGGGCCGACAAGAATTCTAACGACGAGCAGCGTGGTTAGTGGACGAAACCCTTATGATATCCGTGCCGAGAGCGATGCAAGTATCCCACCCGGATACTGGGCCGACTACCTTAATACTCCGGAAGTCCAGAATGCCATTGGCGTCGATATCAATTACACATCTACAAGCAGCAACCAGATATACACAGGCTTCGATTACACCGGCGACTTCGTCTATCCAAACCTATTGGAGGACCTCGAGGCACTCCTAGCATATGATGTCCGCATTGCAATGATATACGGTGATGCTGTAAGGCCCCTATACTCTCTCTCGCTCTCTACGCCCCGCATGCACCATTTTACAAGGATTATGGCTTTATTATGACGATACTAATGATGTTCTAACAGGATTATATATGTAATTGGATGGGTGGGCAAGCCGTGTCGCTGGCGGTCAACTATACCCACACGAAGGAGTTCAAAGAAGCAGGCTACGCCCCATTCGTAGTTGACGGGGTTGAATATGGAGAAAGCAGGCAGTACGGTAATTTCAGCTTCACGCGGGTTTATGACTCGGGGCATGAAGTGCCGTACTACCAGCCTAAGGCCTCTCTAGAGCTTTTCAGACGAGTACTGGGAGACCTCGTCATCTCAGACGGTGCAAAACTGACCCCAACATATAAAAGTGAAGGCACAGCTAATGCCACCCATACCAATAGCTATGTATCATACTATACAGGAAGGCCAGGGGATTGGAAGAGCTAATAGAACATAATGGTGCAATTGTAGTTTAGATGTGCTCGCAGAATCGACGAGTTAGCCTAAATATACAGCATTTGTTAAGGAAACCGAAATAAAAATTAAACCTTAAGGACTACCTTAGGTACCTACCTAAGGTAATATATTCGTGAATACCTACACTGTAGAATGGACAAATGATGACCGCATACCGTACCCTTAGATCGATGCTCTCCAGATATACCATAACCGACCCACAAGTGGTTACTGAAAAAGGGGACCAATGCAGGTACCTATCCAAAATACGTAGAAAGCTGCTTACCTTTCCCTCGGGCTAACACGGATGGTAAGTACTTGGCCTAACGTAGCCAGAGTTGTAGAGATAAGCAGGTAGCTAGAATATCCCCTAGATATGTAGGTAGGTAGGTACTTGTCGAGTTGCCTCACAGGGTTTCCAACTCTCTCTAGCAGTAGAATCAAGGGATCCTCGACACCCATCGTAGCATTCATTCCCTCATCGTCCGCTAGATCATACGGCCAGTCGATGTCCCCTCCCCCCGGAGACAGGCGGGTGCACCGCATCGCTTAGATATACGACCGCGATATTTTGCAGACGGTAAAATACCTAAGTACCAACAATTGCTACGTGGTATCTAAATAAAATAAGTTAGGTAGGTTTTCATGGTCAATTGATATGCATGGCAAGAGACTCTTATGTGAGAAACTGCGGTATTCATTTCCACTGCATATGTGGCCAAAAAAGGATCTATCAGAGCGAAGCTATCACATTGCGTACGGTACATACAGAGTGGGAGACATTCATATCAAATCACCGTATTGGGGCTTCGTCGACAACCGTAGTTACGGCCTATTGTCCCCCGAATACTACTGGCACTCTAATACTCCTTAGCAAGCCTAGGACCGTATCGCCATCTGACTGGATGAACTTGGTAACGGCAACACCAGCTTCTACTGGAAGCCTCTCATCATCTTTTTTCAAGGCAGAGGTCAATATAAAGCCTACTACATGAGGTAATTCCCTTTTACGCTTCATATAATCCGACTTGAAGATCTGTCGAATTAGAGGGTCGCAATGCTCCTTTACGGCCCCTAAAAGTGACCAGCATTCACGGTGCATTGCGCTATAGGGGAGAGCCAACTCAAGGGCTTCACCTTGCAATGCAAACATTAGGGCCTTAATGAGTTGGTCTAGAGGCAATTCCGAGAACTTGTTAGCCTTGACTGATTTCGACTTCCCTTTCAGCTTCTTGGCGTCGATTCGTCCCAGCGTCAAAGTGCCCTCTTCCTCTGAACCCTCTGTCTCCCACAGGCTAAGGCTGACGATTTTCGCAACGTGCTCAGCTGTCCAGTCTATCTGTCCCGTTCCATATAGGTAACGGTCCATAAACATAGATGACACCGGTATGCCACCTGTGATCCCTCGAGGCCCCGACCGGGAGATCAACGCTATTTTCTTCCGGCGGTTGCTAGCAAACGCCGCTGCCGTCGCGCCCATTTGGAGGGAGAACTTCTTGAGGCATTGGTATGGAGATTTTGGCGTATCTCCAACAAAGAACTTATCGCCCAGTACCTCCCATACCAGGTCCATATCTGGCCAGCATTTTAGTACTAGCTTCTCGTTCTGTAAGGCATTGTATAAATGTAATGCGTAAGTGATAGACCCAAAACTACTTGCGATCCCAGTGCCCAGCTGCCACATGCACGAGCGAAAATGGTAGAGCAAAAGACCGCTGAGAACCGGTGACAATTTCAACATCATATTGCACTCCTTGGGCGCTGGAAGGGGCTCACTGAGTCCGTAGTACACCTGAGTCTTGGCCTTGAAGACGGGGTCTTCTAGTATATACTTTATTTTTTCTTGGAGGCTTCGTATCACCTTACTGTGACTAGCGGGCCAAATTCCAATCTCCAGGTCCTCATGGAATTTGAAATGCTCATCAATTTCTCGATCAAAAAAATGAAGGTTCATTTGGAGTGTCTTAAACCCTCCATCTGTATTTTCACGGAGGATGTAGTGAATATCAAGAAAGACCTGGGCGGCGAAGACAAGATAGAATGGCACTTCTTTATTCTCGGCTATCTCCTTGATCCCACGCATGAATTCGTCTTCAACTGGATAGTTGATTCCTAGTAGCATCACCTTGATCTCTACGAAGAACGACCTGAGCAACAGTTGATCTTCTTCGAACTTCTGAAAGCCAGACTTGGAATCTCGAGCACGTGGAGAATCATAGTAACTAGACATCCCTTTCGTGAATGGTGGAGGAACCTGAGGCTGCGCTGTCTTGGCGAGTGTATACATGATTCTGCACGTTAAGGTGTAGTTCCTATTCGCAATATCATACGTGTCGTAGTTGAAGTTATTGGCACTGTTGGGAGAGTAACTAAAAGGCTTGTATCCTTTCATCTGTGCTTGGGCAATGTGAAACTGGTTCAAGACTTCCCATAACCCACCATGGTCTTTGAACATTGGTACTACCTCTTCCACTGTGGTACATTGTTAGTATTGTGTATAGAAAGAGAAAGGGCGAATGGAAATATATTGAAAATATGACAAACTGTCTTGGGGAATTATTGCAATCACCCTTTAAGACAAGGGATTTGGAATACTGAAGAATCAAGATCGCGATCGACTTACTGAGCTTCCGCGCTAGGTCGATAGCGGTGTTAGTGGTAACCGCACAGGCAACTAGATCAAAAATTCCATCTCGATAGTTGATCCATATCCATTCGATGCGAGATCGAATCTTGTTGAGATCGTCGATCAACAATGCCATGGCGACGTAAAGATCTTCAAAAGACGAGGGAGGCTCTGCTTCGTATGCAACGTTATCGCCTTCACGGACCTTTGGCCGTTCGATGTCGGGTGAATGGAGGAAATCTTCCGAGGGCTCATACACCTTTAAGCCGGCAAATTGATTGGAGAACTCATCATCAGTAGTTTCCGCGGGAGATTTATCATCAGAAGCTTTAGGGGAGGAACTAATGGGACTAGTTGTCATAGTATTCGTTTGGGGCTTCAGGATACCTTGTACCTTCTCAAGGACGCCTACGAAATATCCGTGGTTGACATCCGATATCTCATCTGCGATGACCCCATTATCGGCAAGCAGACGAGTAAACCTCGTACGGGAAATAATTACTCGACGCAGGGTAGTGGTGAACGACTTTGGAATAGATATGTCGCGCTTAGAAGCTATAAACTCTGCTAGTGGTATGAAGTCCTTGATCTTGATGATGTATTTGTTGGCTAATGCCGGCTTGCTGGATTCGGAGGTTTGTTTCTTGGCTTGTTTCTTGGCTTCAGCCCTCGCCTGACCTTTCAGTCGTGCGCTGGTGCTATTTGGTAGCTGCTGGGTTAAGGGTTCGGACGCATAGCCGGTAGCCTTTGCCGTTGAGGCAAGCCAGCCAGCAATAGAATCAGTGTCGTTCTTGTACAGTATGTACGTACCAACAAGGCCTGGTGGTAGCATCCTGTAAACATAAGGTTTCCCAATGCTTTTATAGATCGGCGAAGAGATACATATGTATGTTGTTAACCACTAAGTTGACATAGAAGGTGGAAAGATGAAAGGTGCTAACTTTAGAACGATGTTCAAGGACAGAAAGACACAAGGACTGGAGCTCTAAAAATAAACAAGCATGTAGGAAGGAAGGTGAGAGGCTCTATTATGTGCGACCGATAAATACATAAGTGAGTACCTAAACTACCTTATACATGCCATCTACTTGAGGTAGGTACGATGTGTACATGATCTCTTCGCCGGAGGAAGGTACGGAGGAGATGAGATAATATCTACTAAGGTACCTGCAGTTACCTATTTCAGGTACCGCATCCACTAAGAAATAGCTAATTCTAAGACACGGACCACAGGTTTTAACCATATCTTATTATGGGGTACTTTAGCAAATAGCACAAGTAACTGGATGTTAGGTAGGCACATGTAGTTAAGGTCTTCCCAAATATAGTAACTGCCTGCCTACATAGTGTATAGGTAGTTGAAGCCCGTGGTCCGTGCCCTCGAATCAACTGTTTCTTAATCCAGGATAACTGCAGGGAATGTGCCTGTTAATCCTAGCTGCATTAAGATGTCTAATGATGTAGTGCAAGAGGTACATACCTACCTAGGTACCTACCTACATAGGTAGGTATGCACTTATGTAATGCACCTAATGTACCTCATACATACCTATGTACATACATACCTCGGTTTCAATGTTCTCAGCCGCTTACTTCAAATTCGCCATATTATTACGTACATATCGATACATATCTTATGTACTCCCCGCCAAAATCCAACCAGTTCCCATGTCAGCGCCATTCTTTACTTCTTTCCGCCGCTACATGTTTTTTGCATACTCTAACCTAGAGTAAGACCTAAATTGATTTGTATGAAGGCATGCCTGGCCCCAATTCGTCTTCCGTAGGGAATCCACGTGGCGTGGTAGATCCCCAAACGCATGAGGACACGACAAATCTCCCGTCTTTCTATTCCCCACGGTCACGGCCGCTTCGGGAAGACGAAGGCAGCGCTGTCGCGCCTAGGTTAGACCGGGATGAGCTATCCCTCTCCTCTGTAGCCCTTCCATCGACCTCAAATCTAGTTTTGACACCAACCGATGATGCCAGCCGACCGCCACCACCCTCACTCCTCTCTCCTGCCTTTACACCTCCTGCCACCCCAGGTAATGCGACACCTACGCCCGTAGCTGAACAGCAGCCCCCTAGCGTCCCCGTCGACTCTTCTATCCCATCTGGTGGTTGCGGTACTAAGCGACCAAAACTTCTCGAGACACTACCTGAGGTTCAATGCATCGTGCGCGCTCGTATCCCGACAGTCTCCGGAACCGAAATGTTCTTACATCTATACACTAACAATGTCGACAACAAGGAGCATCTTGCGATA
Source organism: Daldinia grandis (assembly GCA_022432525.1). NCBI lineage: Eukaryota > Fungi > Ascomycota > Sordariomycetes > Xylariales > Hypoxylaceae > Daldinia > Daldinia grandis. Next base: position 192,801 of record JAJKLB010000023.1, on the reverse strand, counting down.
GTCTTTGGCCCACATATTCGAAGCAGATCCTTGGATGCGCCCAGGGATGGAGAGACGGAGATGGACCGTATGGTGAGGGGTGCATACACCGGTCGCCTTTACCCAGGAAGGACGAAAAGCGGCATGGTAGACGGCTTGTCTTCTATTGACAATGTCCTGACAGGGGAAGTTCCACACCCTAATGGACCACCTCTTGTTCGGATACATTCAGAATGTTATACCGGCGAGACGGCGTGGTCCGCACGCTGCGACTGCGGCGAACAGCTTGATGAGGCGGCACGGCTTATGTCGCTACCTACCGCTGTCAACGGGGGTATCGTCATCTATCTGCGGCAAGAAGGGCGCGGTATTGGCCTTGGCGAGAAGTTAAAGGCGTATAACTTGCAAGACTTGGGGTCCGATACGGTGGAGGCAAACCTGTTGTTACGACATCCAGCAGATGCGAGGAGCTACGGATTGGCAACGGCAATGCTCCTTGATCTGGGACAGAAGGAGATTCGGTTGCTGACTAACAACCCCGACAAGATTAGAGCCGTCGAAGGACCGAATAGGGAAATCAGAGTAACGGAGCGTGTTGCAATGGTGCCGCTAAGCTGGAAGGGTAAGGGGGGTTTTAGAAGTCGAGAAGTAGAAGGCTATCTAAAAACAAAGGTGTGTATTTTCTCGTTTGTTTTCTCGCTTGCCTTCCCTGAAATAATTGTCCAAGATATGATATCGAGCATCTGACCGCGTAATCACCTATAGATCGAGAAGATGGGACATATGCTGGATATGGGTACCCTACCGCCTTGATGCGCACATACGCTATTACATATGTGCTTATCCTAAATATGCTCGCCCTGTATTTTCAAAAATCATAGAACGACATTGTAGATTTTCGGGTTTACGTGACACATGAGGAGTAAGATTATATCAAGTACCTAGACTCGCGTTTAGGCTGGTAAGAGATTTGGAAAGTTCGATTATTTCACATCATGTCATTTATAAGGGGTCAATTTGTAACGCTTACATTGATCCCCTATAAATGTGCTAAATGTGCTTGATTTATATCTCAGAGCTATATCTTATCGGAAAGGACTATGTAATAGGTACTGCACCTCCCAGGGTCCATGCACCCCACAATCCTTGCCAAATTATTTTGACCGGCTACGCTTTTAAGCGGCTCCATAATCCTCACCTACTGCCAATGAGATCTGCATATCCCTAGGTAGGTTAGGTTAGTACGTACCTCCCATGCGCCTTGACCTTAAAACAATTTCTACATGTACCAGAGCTTTGCAGCTCTCACAACGCGCCGTCTAGTAACTTTTTGTCGAGACTTCGCATCGTAAATAAAGTCTCCATTTCGATTCAACGGTTGCTCTACATTAAATACTACCTACCTAATTAATAACAAAACCTGTCTTCATGACCTTATAATTGTACCCTTTAATTATCTGATACATACGCATTCGCTGCATATTCACTCCTAGTACCTAGGGCACGCACGTGGTTATGGCCGAGAAAGACATGCGCCTGCGTTTAGTGGTGCGTAGGGATGGCCTTCCGGAAGAACGACTCATGTGGAATGTGTCTCTCGAAGACAACCCGACTATCTCAAAGCTCATCGAAAAGGTTAACGAGACCTTCCCTTTAGAGATCGGCCAGAAAGGGCTGGAAAACTACGTCGTCGAGCTGCGCGATCAAGACGGTACAAGTTTCGAATGCCTCCATTTCCAGCCTATACAGAGCGTCCTTAAACCTGACGATCGAGTCTTCATTCGAGGCCTCGATCGAGACGACAACAGACGCCGTCGAATCAGCGGTCGACATCAGATCTCTTCCGACGGCAGACACCTCGTCGATGGTATCCCTTTCGGGCGTCGCCTCCTAAGGGTCCCAGCTGGCCGGCCTTCGATTGATCCTCCGCGGAAGCGCCGTAAACTTTTACACCCACACGAGGATCTAGATGATAGTCTAAACGACGACGAAGATACACCTATGTTACTTCTCACCAATGGCGAGCGCCCAACGGATAAACCGGCCTTCCCGAGCGTCAAATTTAGTCCCAAGTTCGATTTCATTGATGCCGAAACAGAAGACGGTGACTTTGACAATGAAGCAGAAGCAGGAGATGAAAGTGGCGGTTCTGAATCTGACGATTATGATCAACAGAACTCAGAAATGCTAAGCGACGAGGATGATCTTGAGCAGGAGCTCCGGGATTTGGCAGAAGATGATGCTATTGTGGAAGATAAGGAGCCTTCAGATGCACAAGATTCAACTAGGAAAGATTGTAGTAAGGTATCAGCATTACAAGCTGCGTTCCCCTCGGCGCCAGTAAGCATCTGCGAGAACATTTTGGCGACCTCCGGCTATGACCTTAAATCAGCCTACGATATCCTAGCTAGCGGTTTCAAACCCCAGCTACCGGAATCTGCATTATCAGCAGGGTCAATATCTACGAAAACAGCATCAAAGCTAAAATTACGAAAATCACAAAAAGACAATTCAACAAAAGACACTCTGACTACGTATCCAGAAGACGCTGCTGACGACAACGCCCACAATAACGAGGATGTGTCCGATGAAGATGATGGAGAGCAAGTATCTGCCTTTGTACGACAGTTTGACCATCGAGGTCTTCCACCTGGATCAATTACTTCTGGCAGGGGGCTGGCGCAGATGGCTGCAATATCTAGCTCATTCGATAGTAACAAGGCGAGCGGCGAGAGCGAGACTACGTCCGAAACGTTGAACGGCCATAAAACTGGCCCCGAAAAGACAGCTAAGGAAGATGATACGTCGAGTGATGCTACAAGCTCTAGCTCGGAGAATGAAGATTCTGAAATGACAAGTGGTAGTGATTCCGAAGATATATCGTCAAATGGTAGCAATCATAACAACGATGAAAGCGACAATAGCAACGATGACGACGACGATAGCTCTCCTAAGAGTTCCCGTGATGACATGTCAAGCGATTCGGAGAATGAGAGTGACGATAGTAGCGATGATAGTGACGATGGCCCGGAAGAAATCTCTCTGAGGCGACAGGCTTCCAATAGTCAAAACCTCAGTCGAAAAAGAGGCCTCGGCCATGACAACAACCTAAACCAAATCAGAAGTAGCAACGATACTTCCGACAGCAGTGACGTATCCTCGGATGAAAGTTCTGATGGAGAATCTAGCGAAGCTGGGTCAAATTCCACGTCGGAAAGCGAAGGCGTAGAAGAGACTTCCAATGGCATCAATATAGCTAGAGCATGCGTCCAGACTTCGCCCGCCGGAAGCGTGCAAACTAAGCCTTTACAGCCACCACCAAATACGGTTCCTCAAGTTCAGCTAGTACCTCCCGGAGCTGGTAACGAGAGGACAAAAAGGCGAAATGCTCGCCGAAGAGCCGCAAACAAGGCCAAAAAGTTGGCGCAACAGGGTACGATTATGAGTGCGATGCCTACAGGCGAAAAAACTAGGCCATCTATCATAGACGAAAATGCTCTTTTTGAAGCTAAGCGGCAGGAGCTACTAGATGCGATTGCTAGTGGTGGAATAGAAGTTGGCCCTCTCGTTCCAGTTGATGAGTCGTCGAGAATATCCACGTCAACAAAACGAAAGGTTGACGAACACAACGATCAAGTTATCCAGCAGGATGCATCAGCAATGACACCTGTAGACGAAGACGCAAATTTATCAGCTTCTGTTCAAAAAAAGCTTCGTGTAGATATAGATGCTGGTCGGAGACTCCTTTTCGGTGCATTAGGTCTTCGAAACCCCAAAACAAAGGAAGACGAGGATAAATTACGGGACAAGTTAACGAGGGATATTCGACCGCTCGACAACCCAAGACTCGGTCAAGGAAAGGATGATACGCAGCAAGTAAATGAAGATGGCCCGATAGTGGAGGACGATATCGAGTGCTGGAAAGACAAAATCATATATCGAGCCGTGGAGTGCTGTCACGAAGGGGTGCAGCTCAGTGAACCCCCATTTCCATTCGTTCAGCGCTGGGATCCTCAGCAGCAAAACTTATGGTCCCAAAAGAAAAACAAGCGTGGTGGCCAAAGCAAGCGAGCACAGCGGAACCAAGGACACTTCTACCAAGATAACCGCTCCAGCAAGAAGCGGAAGCACGAAGAATCTGACATGTGGGACGAAGAAGGCTACGATGATACATTCAACGGTATGGACGATTACAGCAATGATGCCGATATTGAACTCAACTATGATGATACTGAGGCATGCCAGCCCCGTGAGGCCAACAGACCTATGAACGATGCGAGCCAGTTTACAGACATGGATGATCTTCCGTCCTTGCCCTCGGATTTATCGGCGCTTCCTGCTCTACGTCCTGGGGAAGTTCAAGTTGGAATGGTAATAACCTGGCAGCAGTGGTCGTGCTCGTCGGCGACCAGCTGGCAGCCGCAGGTTTCTAACGTTACAGGTGTAGTGGTTAGAATCGACGACGACGCTACTGGCTTGGAAGTCTGTCTTGCTAAGAGGGATCGGTATCTTGATCGAAACCAGAAGAAATATGACGAGAATACTGGCCAGCGGATATATGACAAATTCGAAGCGCCAGATCTCGATGACGACGACGACTACGACGACGAAGATGAAGGAGAAGACGAAGGATTTCGGACTATCGGCTTTGCGGAAATGCAGCAGCCTAAAATTCTTCAACAGCCGCTTCCTATCGTGGCGCCTAACGAGAAGCCTAATGCAGCTGGGTCCCTTCCTGAAGCTAACTCGAATACGAGGAGTGAATCACCAACCGTCGCCGAAGACGTAAAATTCGAGGCACACCTGGAACGAGAACGGTCTAGCACAAAAGAATCAACCAAGGAAAACACGTCCGGTGTTGCTTGCGTCGGAATTTCTTCATCGGGTCAGACACAACATCATAGCAACACGTCAGCGTCTAATCCTTTGCAGGTCAATAGCCCTTCCCGACAGTTACGTGAGAGTACCAACCAATCCGTAGGCATACAGGCAGGTACTCAACTACCAGTTCAGGATACTTCCAGCCGCGATATCGATTCGGATGGTCCATCCGCTAGGGCAGGCATCGAGGTTCCAAGATCAGAACTCCCCAGTATGGGACAGTCGTCGGCCCCTTTGTTCGACAGTCACGAGGATGAAGTTGTTGCCGGGACACCGAAAGTTGTGAGATCTAGGGCCATTGTCCCCCCGTCGTCAGTGAGTAGTGCTCGCAGTGGGCGGCAGCTGGATTATACTTTAGACATGGAAGTTACAGAGCCGGATTCCCTTAAAATCACGGATGACGGCATCTCTACTGCTCTAGATACGGAATACCAACAGGATATAGAATCAGATGAGGATATTTCAACGCCTACGCCTACGCCCACGCCCACGCCCTTCCTCCAAGAAGAGTCGGCCGTCGGACAAGAGACAACGGCGCAAGAATCAGAATTACGATCGTCAGCAGAGCCTTCAACTCCCAGTTCGTTATCCTCAATTAATACTGTATGGTGCACGGCGCTCACCTCGCGAAATACACAGAGTCCATCCAAGTCTCAGCCGCAGTCTCAGTCGCAGTCTCTACCCCCTAATGGATCGCAAAAGATCAGGGCACAAAAGGATCAAGACTATGAAGAAGCAACGTGGAAGTTAGATAATACGTCATATTACCAAACAAGCTCTTCAAGAGTCCCGGGTAGCTTCGAACGGGTTAGCCGAAGGAAAAGTCTCGACAGTGTTGCAGAGGACGGGATTGTTAAAGCGCCTTCAAAGTCCCCACCAATCAAGACCTCTCCTCCACCGATAAAGAAACGGAAACTACCTAAAGAGTCATCCCAATTCACACTTCCTCCTGGAACACAGGTAGTCGAACTGTCTTCGGACTCAGAACCTGTGTATACTGAGAACTATGCCGACGACGAGGTTGATGGGACTTATTCTCCTGACCTGGACAGCTTACCTAGGGGCAACGGATGGGTACATAAGAGGACTGATCCCAAAAATGGCCACGCGAGGAGAGTGACATCGCCTATCAGATTTCAACCGCCGAAAAGGAGGAAATTTATCTCCTCGTCACAGGGACCTCTGTCAACTTCTCCCTCAACTTCGGTCTCCAACTTCGGTCCGATCAAACCTCGCAGAAAAACAAGCTCGAAATTCTAGTTGATTTTTTTTTAGGCACGACGTTGGTCTACCGGATGATATTAGATCAGGTACCTAGGTAGCTAAGAAACAGTGTACTAGTGTCATATTCTACAGGCAATTACACACTTCCTCCATAAAGTTGGCTGCTTCAGTCCATTTAATAGCTAGAGCAAATAAAAACAAATGACACGATAATCCACAATGAAAGGTTATGTTCGGTAGAGGCCGAAGTTCTAAGCACGGTTCACAGCCAAAAGCAGTATATATATCCGCAGCTTGGACAAAGATATTAAATAAGGATCCTTTCTACAGGCGTGGGTGATAGATAGCCTTTGTTTTACGATCAACACAAGGGAAACCCGCGTAGCATACCTACCTACATGTACCTACCTAATCATGTAGTCGTGCAGAAGCGTAGTTCCATTATGACGGAAGGGCATATCAGGCATTTGGTGCCATTGCTAAGTAGGATATGTACAAGTCGATTCATTCCCTTTCTACTTGGATGGAAATGCAGACCGGTTTCAATTGCTTCGTGCGCCACCCTTGGCCTCCCTCAGCTCGTCCATCCTTGCTACGCGCTTCTTGAACTCGTCGTACTGGCATTTCTCGTAGCTGTGTCGCTCGTCCTGTTCGGTGAAAAATAAAGAGAGCGTTGTTAGCCTAGCTGGATACTAACTGGAGGATACTAACTGGAGGATGCATGGGAAAGGAAGAAACACCACCACGTACGCTACACTTCCACGGGAGGTAGTATGTGTCGACACGGCATCTGTTAAGAGGGATGAGGAGGTTCGCGCAGCTATCTCGGTAGGCTAGGGGAAGTTTGGCATCTCGCATCTCCTCTCGCGTAGCTTCTGTGGGTTCTGGTCAGCAATTGCGCTCGACGGTGCATTTATGCGGTAGGTAGGTATGTAACCAAGTCCGAGCAGATGCGAAAATAGAACGGGATGCATTACTTGGAGGAGCCTCGGATGAGCCGCTCAGGAGACCCATCTTGAAATGCGTGGGATGCGTGGGATGCACGGGTTATCAATTGGTTAGATAGAATGTCGCGAGGTGAGTCGGGCTGGCAGCTTCGAAGTGGTCCGGATCCGATGTTGGAATTGAACCTAAAGTAACGATTTGATGATGAACGATTGGTACCTACCTTACCTAAGAGGTACAAGCTAAAGCCTCGTTTGTGGCTTGAGCTTCCCGCATGTGGCTGATATTTACACCCACCTCTCCGTCCCACCTCTCCGTCCTGCCTCTTTCACCCCCGGACTTCCATACCTGATCCCGCCAATCGGATCTAAGACATCTGAACTCTTATGGTACCAACCCGTCAAAGGTATCAATACTCTAAATCCTACATCAGACTGTGTCATGTAAACAAACAATCACGAAGAGTCCTTGTCAAACGATAGGGTTGAGCTCTACGGATAATATAATTGCGTCGCTTTCCCTTGCCTGTGATAAATGATAAATGATAAATTATATCGAGTCCCACCCCCGTCGGTCAAGGCGTTTATCCATTGTGCACAAGTACATCTATTGGTAAATAATAATAAATATATGTCTTACCCACCGCAATAGCCATACCATGTCACCAGCCTTTTCTTGTGTTCTTTTTTGCCGATGGGATTCAGATAGCATTGACCTGTTCCCTTCCTCCTCTCCTTCCGGTCGGTATTATTGTCGCAATGAGATGTTTTATAGTTCAATATTTCTTCTCTTTCATCTGCTTACCGGTTGTGCTCGGATTAACACCTCCTATTCCTTATCCACCTTCCGACAATGTTAGTGAAGACATTCTAGCCGCACTCGCTGATCCCGGGCAGTCTGCCACGGGCATTGCCTATTTTGAGCAATACATCGATCACAACAACCCAGACTTCGGGGTGTTTAACCAGACATATTGGTATAATGCCACCTTCTGGAAAGGCCCGGGGTCACCCGTCATCTTATTTACCCCTGGCGAGGTTGCTGCTACGGGCTACATGTCGTACATGACTGACCAAGCCCTCACCGGTCTGATCGCAAAAGAAGTTGGCGGTGCAGTTGTTTTAGTTGAGCATCGATACTGGGGCAACAGCACGCCGTACGAAATCCAAACAACAAAGAACCTTCAGTTCTTGAATTTGGACCAATCTGTTGCCGACTTCGTCCGTTTTGCCCGAACTGTTAAGCTACCGTTCGACGCAGATGGCACATCCAACACATCCAACATCCCTTGGATCTGGAGCGGCGGTTCCTACTCGGGTGCCTTAGGTGCCTGGATCGAAAGTCTTGCACCTGGGACTTTTTGGGCAACGCATTCTAGCAGTGGCCCAGTCGAGGCGATTTTTGATTACTGGCAATATTTCGACCCTATCCAACAAGGCATGCCCAAGAATTGCTCAGAAGATTATGCCGCTATTATTGATCATGTTGATAAGGTCTTCACTAACGGCTCTGAGAGTGATACGGCCGCCTTAAAGCAACTATTCGGACTCCAAGATCTCGTGCATCTAGACGACGTATCTGCGTATGTATTCTCGCGACCCTCCTCTATCCAATACAACCGTTCTAACACTATTTCCAGGGGGATATCATCTCCAATCTGGGCCTGGCAGAGCATTCAATTCACCTCTGGCTACTCTCAATTCTACCAGATGTAAGTAATTTCTATAACTAGTGGACAACCCCATAGTTGCAGGTTCAGAAAGGCTTACCTAGCCTATACAGGTGTGACGCTATTGAGGGTTTCTCCCCAAATTCATCCGTGCCACTTAACAGTAGTAGCCCTCGTGGAGTCGGCCTGGAAATTGCTTTACCTAACTTTTCCGAGTGGTTCAAAGCTCATTACCTACTGGGGTGTAAGTTTACAAGCTTTCTCATTCTCGTGCGCAGTCTGACCAAATAGATTGTGCCTCCTATGGTTATGACGAGTGGAAGGGTGACTATAACACCGCTTGTTTCGACACATACAATGCCTCTAGCCCAATGTTTACGGACCAAACCGGAACGAATGGGTTTGGCCGCACCTGGGTATGGATGACTTGTAACGACCCCTTTTTCTACTACCAAACGTAAGAACCCCATCTCAACCATTAGCCAACCCCCACCACCTAACGCTCAAAACTAGTGGTGCACCGGTAAACCGCTCCACCGTGTTCTCACGCCTCGCCAACGCAGACTACTGGCAGCGTCAGTGCGAGTTATTTTTCCCCGAGGAGGGCGAGTTTACCTATGGGAGCGCCTTGGGCAAGACAGCGTCAGACATCAATAGCCTTACCGGAGGCTGGCAGTTACCCGAATACTTGGACGCAGAGTCCCGGCTCCTCTGGGTGAACGGCGAGTTTGATCCGTGGAGATCGGCTTCCGTCGCTAGTGAGTTTAGGCCTGGAGGCCCCTTAGCTTCTACACCAGATGTTCCCAGCATTCTAATCCCCGGTTCGCGCCACTGCAACGACCTCCGTGTTCAAAATGCGGTAAACCCGGACATTGAGAAGGCACAAGCAGATGTTGTCTCTCAAATTGCAAAGTGGACCAACGAGTTTTACATAACAAAGAGAGATCACCCTGTTACTACATCTTGATTTGGCTGGCATAGTGTTCTGTTTAGCTCCCAAAAGAGATAGTAATAAAAAGCTTACAAGGCTAGGATTAAGTAGGTATCTAACTACTAGTTATACATCTCGCTTGGGTAATATATTATTACATGGTATATGTTTGAGAAGCATCGCCCCTTTAAGCATCAAATAGCAACTCTTGAATAATCTCTTCAATATTGTCGTCGCTTTCATCCCTGCTGTTCAAATTGTAGCTTTTGTACCACTCCTCGTCTCGCATCTCGATCATTTCCGTAACTCGCCCCTCCAAATCTGCCAGCGTTGGTCTTTCATCAGGTTTGACTGCGGTGCAAGATACTATCATATAGCGCAACTCGGGCTCTATAGTATTGTTTGGTTCTGTATCCGGAATCATAAACGACGCTGCGACCAGAATTGGCATCTCATCGCCTCCCGGATTGTAGAAGTCCGCGCCTTCTCTTCTGGGCAACAGGTCGAATGCGCTGCTGCGGTTTAGTGTTGACATCGCGGCCATGAGCTAGGATCTTATTAGGTTATCTTCGCGGAAATGAAGGGGAGAGTAGGGGGACAAGGAACTCACCACTCCGAAGTCAAAAACATTTTCAGGCTCTCCATTTAACTGAAAACTTCTATGGTTTAGGCACCTAGGTTAGATTTTACTCACTATTTGGGATATTTTAGGTGACTTACTTGCGATGAGCCGGATATTCTCTCGCAAGTCCAAAGTCGATTGCCTTTATAATCGGAACCAAGTCATGTTCCTCGTCGCTGTCCGATTCGAAGGCGCCAAACATGACTGGATGTTGGTTAGCTATCTACAGGTCAAGGATTTCCTAGGCGGGATATACCGTTCCCGTCATGCAAATCATTGTGCACTATTTTCCTAGCCGGCCCTGGTCCGATAGTTTCCAGTTGCGGCTTGCCGTCAGCTCCAGGCCCAGCGGGCGGCCATGCCAAGGCAATTCCTATACGGATTACTGCGAAGTCGATTGTTAGCCTCTGGGTCCCTAGGTCGGCGCAATGGCCGTAGAGTATTATCTTGGATCGCTCAGACTTACAGCATAGGAATAACCTCAACAGCATCCTATTCGGGAGCTGTCTGTCTTTCTCATAAGCTCTGTCGACAAAAGTGCCAACCGTTCCACTGAAGCAAATATCATATTAGATGCGGAGTTTCGGCAGGGAAACCTGAGGGTACAGAATTGACATCTCGCTACCCCTGAACAACTTCAACTGCTTACTTTTCTAGCCACTCGATGTATATCCACTCTCCCTGCCTGATTCCGTGAGGTGTGATGCCCTTAATCACCTTCCTAAGAGGGTCATTTGGTGGTTGTATAAGATGAACGACGTGCATAGCCCATTGTAATATCTATAAGGATGTAAGTTTGGCTTCCGCAAGCCTTTGGGCTCCAACGAACCGAAAGATACATGCCCTCCTCCGAGATGCTGCCGGTGCCTCCGTCATCTCCTAGGCCACGGGTCGCATGATGGCGGTCCATCTTCATTACAAGGCGCTGTACCTTCCCTGCCCCCCCCGTGGGATTCCTCGGCTTATACAGGAGTCTCCATGCTATACCGTAGGCCCCGACCCCGACAACCTTTTCAAACCTGAAGCGTTTCGGGGTTTCACTGTCAAAATATTGTGTCAAAAGGCTCCTCGCGTCCTTGACGTCCTCACTTGATATGTGTTAGCCTTTCCTATAATGAAATACCGTATATGTATAAGCCAATAGCTAAAAGCAGACTTGATGTGAATATCGAGGATGGATATACGTACTCTAAGTCGGAATCAGACATTCTCCTTTCGCTTCTCGAATACTGGTTAACTAATAATGAGGGGTCTAAGTATGGCTAGTAGCACAGATGGCAATTAACAATGCAGTTTGTGGATTGCCGATTCCCTTATCATCTATTCAATCAATAAAGATCCTTTTGGAAAGTCTTGCCCAATCGTTTTCGTATTAGCATATTGAAAAGACCCTTTGTACTATTTGACGGAAATGGAACGTTTTGTCACACAAGATATACATACTAAGAGAGGCTCAACCGAGATTATTTTAGAGCAATGCCTGCTTCCTAGAGCGAAATAAGTGCCATCATTATTGAGACTACGTAAAAAGAAAACTAGAATTTATCGCGAAAGGCAACGCTGCCAGCTGCGAGAGAACGCAGCTAGGACTTATATATGACAAACTTGTAACAACATTCTAAGCAAATAACACATAGTAAACCACCCCCCTTTCATATGTATAGGTCCATTATATAGAGTGTAGTTTATTGATAACTACTACGCATAGTGAATAAGAAAAAATGGAATATTAAAGAACTATGTTTTGGTCTAGAAGACTGCGTGAAATAACCTCTTCATCGTTGAGCGCATCCCCCTGTATTCGACCGGTTAGTTCTCCGCGGGTCCGGTGACTGATCCGCGGGAAACTCACCAATAAACCCACTCACCTTCTCAACAACTGGGCTTGCCTATGAAATAGGCCACTTAATTACCTATTTTTCCCCTGGGGACTTACAACAGTACATCAGCATACGTTCAGAGGGGCTATTACCTCTTCCAAGCGAAGCAAATAACTATGTCATCCGGGACAGTACAAAGTGAACTCGCTGACAAGAGAACTAGCACCACTACAAAATCCTGGGACATAATGCCGAGACTCTACAGTGGCGAAGATCAAGTAGCGCTTCAAAAGAAAACGTCGCAATATCTATTCAATTATGGAACCAAGTTCATGAAAGATGTCATATGCGGCGCCAAGGGCCTCTACATATATACGACAGCAGGCCATAAAGTCCTCGACTGGACGTCTGGCCAGATGTCCTGCCTGTTGGGCCATGGACACCCCGAGATTGTGAAGACCATAGCCGACTACGCCGCAAATCTTGACCATCTCTTTTCGGGGATGGTTTCGCCCCCTGTTATAACCTTAGGCGAGAGACTTTGTTCGTTGCTTCCACCGGGCCTAGACAAGGCTTTCTTTCTATCCACTGGAGTAAGCATTGAACTTGATGAATATTCCAATGCTGGCCATTAATGATCTTCCCTTGAACTTTGCTAAGTTACTCCTATAAAGCCAATATTAATCTTACATTCTAGGGCGAGTCCAACGAAGCGGCAGTCAAGCTAGCCAAAGTTTATACCGGTAAATTCGAAATTGTAGGCGTGAACGGCTCGTGGCACGGAGTGACGGCTCAAGCCCTTAGTGTTCAGTATCACTACGGAAGAAAAGGCCAAGGGCCCCTCATGCCTGGAATGCATATGCTACCAGCCCCTAACGCATACCGGTCCATATTCCGCCATCCAGACGGGTCATACGACTGGGAGACCGAGCTCGACTATGGCTGGAGTTTGATCGATCAAGCTTCCTGCGGGTCGCTTGCTGCTGTTATAGTAGAGTGCATCCAGTCCTCCGCGGGCATACATGTCCTCCCCCCGGGATACCTGAAGGCTCTAAAGAATCATTGCGAGAAAAGGGGTATGCTCTTAATCGTCGATGAAGCACAAACGGGCGTCGGGCGCTGCGGCGATATGATGGCCATCTTTCATGAAGACGTAGTCCCGGATATATTGACGCTGAGCAAAACTCTTGGAAATGGCCTTCCGCTAAGCGCTGTCGTGACAAGCGCAGAGATTGAGAAAGTATGTATTGAGAGAGACTACTGCTTCTATACAACTCACGTAAGTAGTCTACCCTATATGTTTAAACTGGCTGTTTCTTTCTTATATCCCCGACAGGTGAATGATCCCCTACCTGCCGCGGTAGGTAACAAAGTCTTGGAAATTGTACTGCGTGATAATCTGGTCGAGCATTCTAGGGCCATGGGAAAGATCCTGCATGAAGGTCTTGAGGTATTAAAACAGCGGTACGGGTGCATTGGAGATGTGCGCGGGAGGGGATTAATGGCTGGGGTTGAGATCGTGGGCGATCGAGTGACAAAGGCACCAGCACCGGAATTAGCAAGTTATATAGCGGATAAAGCATACGATCTCGGTGTTTGGGCTAACCTAAGTAGCCACGGGAGCTTCAGTGGGATTTTCAGAATAGCCCCACCGATCACCATTACAAGAGAGCAGATACGGGAGGGCATTCGGTTGCTAGAACAGGCATTTGCTGCCACACCGGGCACTATGCCTTTGTATTAGCAAGCAATATAGAATCGTCTTCTAAACAGGACTTAAGTATAATCCATAGTTACGTCGTAAGCTTGCTTTACTTGATAGCTACCTCCTAGATTGGAGGATTCTGATTCGTATAGTCAGGTATAAGCCTTATATATTTCTCATAGGTCTAACACCTCGTAGTTAGAAACTTACTGGATTATGGCAGATCTAGAATCTCCTTACTCCTCCCTTGCTTCGATTATATTCCGAGGGGAGTAGGGTTTGCCGCGGGAAACTCAGCCAACAGCACAATAGGTCTCCACAAGTAGGAAGCTCTGCCGATGAGAGCTGCATAAAGTATTGGTCCACGAGATCCACATCTGGGGAAATAGATATGGATGTGTTGGGTTCGTGCGGTGCGCCATGCCGACTTATTCCCCGTTAATCTAAAATATTAACCACTGCGGCTTAAAACAACATATTTGAATACATACCATTCTCTCCTTCGGGAGTAACCAGCATTTCCCCCTTTTCTTCTTGAGAATTCTCGGCCTCATAGCACCGGGTTAAAGGCAGCAGACCTCGGTTACTATTTTCCGCGGCCAAATATATGTTCCACATGCAGTCGCCGAGCCCAAGGGAAAGACCCTATCGATCTCATTTACGCCCGGCTTGTCTTCCCTGTCGGAAAAGGAAGTCCCGCTGCAAGATCGAAGCCCATTTAGCATCATGCTTGATGTGTCAGGTCCACGGGACAGAGTGCTCCTTTCCGATCAAGGGGCAAGCAAGTCCCACCAAGGAGCGCACCAGAGCTCAAACGACTCATGTTCAAAGGGAGACAGTACAGCCTCAGTCCGTTCCAGATGTTGCTAACTACGGCGATGAGGTAAACAAACAGGCGACGACTATTTATGATGAAGCCAGCGTCACTGTCGATGCCACTGTTACTCATAGCCATCATCATGATGCTCAGCCCCAGTCAGCCCCTCTATCAATCGAAGAAACAGAATATGAAAATCATATAATAAGCCCTGCAATGACTGGGGATAGTCAAATCTTAGTTGACTACCTATCTGCTACCGCCAGCGACGGCCGCAGTATACATCAAGTTCGTCCAAAGCGAACCAATCTTAGCCGACAAGTCTTTTTCACCGTGGTGCAAAAGCGCCCCCTAGGACTTACAATTAATACGAATCCATCGCACTCAAAATGCCAAGTCGTCGAGAAGCTACTCGAGCCATGGACAGAGCAACTAATTGACCTGTGAGCGCCGTCTTCTTTCCAAGTGAAAAGTGATCACTGAGGGACTAATTGCGTACCCAAGTTATTTTCAAAAGGCAAATATCTGCTTCCCCCTTTTAAATGAGAAATCATTCCGAAGGCAATACTCTACTGCCAAAGAACGATTATCCCCAGCCCTCCTTTCCTCTCTCTATGCACATAGCCTAATCTACTGGAGATCTGAGTCCCAGCTTGCAGAGCAAAGGTCTCCAGACGCTCGCTTCATCTGGAACCTTGCCAGCGAAGCTCTCCAATCCGAGCTCTTTCTCTCGCCAGGAATATCTACTATCATTGCAATACTATTGAATATTGGAGGCCGGCCAACAACTGCCATAGTAGGCAATGGTGTGCGACTCGGGAGTGCGGTGTCTCTGGCCTACTCGCTTGGTTTAAATCATGACCCCCTTTCCTGGGACATACCGCAGTCCGAGAAGATGCTTCGAATGCATGCATGGTGGACAATACTAATCCATGACAAATGGTAAACCCACGCATAGAGCCAAAAGAAAACCCCGAGTTTGAGCTTATTGATGCTAGGTTAAGCTTTGCTTGCGGCACACCACCGCACATTCAAAGGTCCTTCTACGACGTCCCTCAGCCGAAGGTTGAGTATCAACTTAATCGAGCAGATTCACAAAGGCAGCATGATTCCATGGCCGTTTTTGTTGCCCTTTCGGAGCTAACCGATGTTCTTGACTACTACCTGCAATATCTCTACCAGGTTAGAAAAGAGGTCAATACGTCAATCGATAGCCTAGAGCTTCGCCTTAATAGATGGGTAGAGAGCTTGGGAGATGATATCCGCCAGGTCATAACTCGTGGCGTTATTCTTAACACTCCCGGCGAGCCTAACCTTCGATTAGCATATCTTTCCATTAGATTACTAACTCATCGGATTCGAATGGAAAATGCTCGATCTGAGGACGAGATTAGCAGTGACAGCTTAGCCAACCAGTGTATAAGCATTCGAAGTACGGCCGAGCATATCGTCTTCTTGGTCCAAGAACTCAAAGAAGAACAATTGCGCGACTTCTGGCTGCCTATGAGCGCCTTTGCTTTCTCATCAACAGTCTCAATCCTCTTGCGCTGTGCGCTCGAAACCGAAAAGCCTCCGAATGAGCTCTCCAATAGTAGCTCTGTTAGGCTTGCATGGGATTTGATCACAGCATTGCGTCGTCATAGAGACAATTCAGGCTGGGACCTTGGCGACATCTGCTTAGCGCAACATGCCGACGTTGTGGAAAAGCTCGTGGTGCCAATCCGATCTGACGATCGTGGCGGGAATAGCACAGATTATGAAGATTTCATAATCCCGGACGACCTTTTAGTTAGTGAGATGTTCGGTAGTTTCTGATGTGGATTTAAGGGGATCATAGTCCGATAACCAGTATAGGTGCCCTTTGTAGTCACCCAATTGACCTTCTGGTAAAGGGGGTAGCCGTTGACATGTGTACTATTAAAAACTGAATTAGTATCACTACTTACTACCTGAGGTACTAGACTACCTACCTAGGTATGAGTTCCTAACACATCCAGATACATTACAGGCCTCGGCAAGAAGGGTATATTGTCAAGTTCAATTGAAAGGATATAAGACTATGTTCTTAAGATGCTCTATGGGATCTAATATGTCATAAACTGTGTCCCGCTTCAGACCTCTGAAGGGGGACGGTACAAACCACAGTTCCTCTCCTATCTGGCTTAAACATGCTAGGGTGACCTATGACAATCTCTTATAATTGGTTCACATCATTTCTTTCCCTTATGATGGGTGCTTTTCTTTCTTTCAACATGCTGTACTGTCCAGGCCATTGCTAGGAGTAGGCCTTATTAGATTAGGTACTCTTGGGTATTCCTGTAAAACAAATGTGAAAGCAAAAAGCAAATGGTACAGACTGGAGGGGGAGGGGAGTTGCCCCCAAACCTAGAAATGTCAACAAAATCCAATGCTCAGCCTTCCTGCCGTTGAGTAGCTGTATAACCTGCTGGATGCAGTAGCAGAAATAATAGGAGGGTTCCCAGCCTTTTATCTTTTTCCCACTCAGTCTCTTTTTCCCACCCTTAGCTATCCATTTTGTGCCGCCAAACTCGGCAAAGAGGTATCTTAGGGATCCAACTAGATGAATAAGACCGCGCCCTAGTATGTATGGTATTTTGACTAAGCAGAAATAAAACAAGACCCGTGGGGTTGGGAAGAAATGAAAGCAAAACGAAGGCGGGACAACTGCAGACAGGACGGACCGGTACAAAGACGCACGCACACTCATGCATACACACATACACGCACACACACGCACACACCGATCCTGCGCCGCGTACAAAGAATAGTTATTCCAACTCCTAGCGTCTTGAAATAAGCCTCTCCGAGATGAGCTTGCGTGAGTTAGACGAGGAACGCAGTGCCTGCTTTGCCACGCGGATAAGGATTTGACGAGAAGGGCGGCAATGGGGTCGACGGGGGATGTAGCCGAGCCGCCATGCATGTGTGGTAGGGGTACCGAAGACGAGTCCCAAGTGGGATGCACCCGTACGCAACTTACATCTTCGCGCAACCCACCAGCCCCAGAACACGAAGCGCCATACATCGATCGGGCTTATCTTCTGGCTTCTACTCCGCCCACTAGGAACAACTATCCAATATCCGGGCTGTCGGAACTTGAGAGTAGCGTAGTCTGTAGGAAAGCCAGAAGGAATATCGCCGGATTCAACTTGGGCTGGGTTGGAGAAATTCCGGATTGTTGTACTCCCAGTGTGAAGAGTCCTATGAAAAGATGAGGAGGGTGGGAAGAGGCGCCATAAAGGCGTTCGTCCGCCGCAAGGAACACCCGATGCATGCAAGATGAAATGGCACGTATGATCGGGAGAGGAGGAGGAGGAGGAAGAGGAGAAGAAGTAGTAGTAGTAGTGGTGGTGGTGGTGGTGGTAGTAATAGTAGTAGTAGGCGGAGGAGAAATAGGAGGGGATGTTTGAGGTATTGGATAGTAAAGTGGTAGGTAAGATATTAAAGAGTGAAGGACCGAGAGAGAACTGTCTTCAGGAAGTAAACCCTGGTGCCGTCGACTCGGGCAAACGAAAAGAAGAACCGGATTGCGAGAAAGGTAAACTCGCTAGACATCGCCGTGTTCCTAACAGTATGAATTATGGGGAGGGGGGGTTTTTTTTCCTTTTCTTTCTTTTCTTTTCTTCTTCTCTTTTCTTTTCTTTTCTTTTTTCTTTTGGTCGACCAGATGAATTCGTACAATACTCGCTGACTGAGCTGGCTAGGACTTATTGGTCCCCCCCCCCCTCTCTCCCCCCTCCCCTGAGCATGTTGCACCGCATACCGCCATCACCCGGCTCTTCAGCCAACCGGGCACGCTTAAACATAGGGCAATAGATATTATCCCCCACGGAGGTTTCCCGCAGATCGTCGGTGGCCGTCCATATGCATATGCGAGGGGCCGTTGCTGCTACCTCCTCGACTAGACGACGTGGTAGCTCCATCTACTGCACTATCTTGCGAAGAGACATACCCTTGGGATGAAGAAGCGTGGGTATGATGCGAGTCCGGAACATAAACATGGCCGTTGGGGAGCACAGATCCGCCGCTTGCCCCGCAGCTCGATTGCGAGTTGCGCCGAGAGCTTTCAAGCTTGTCGCTGTAGATGTAACTGAAGCTTGTGTTGGCATCATCAGTAGATCGAAGTGACTGGTCACTAGATGTGTATAAGGTATCTGATGCCGGGGCCGTATTTGGTTGGTAGGAAGTCGTATCACTCTGGCTACCTGACCGTTGTGACGGTAGCGTATTGGGGGCAGAGTACTGAGAGTCGAAGGTAGGGTTCAAGTTGCCGTAACTAACTTCAGACATTGAACTACTCGGGGACGTCTTCGAGCCGGAGTAACTCGTGATCCCCTCCGCGCGGTAGCTTGACGAACTTGTCAGAGTCCGGTTCACTTGAGGAAGTAGGCGGTCTGAAGGAACTACGCGGTCAGGGGCGTTGGGAAGGGAAGCGGCCATTCCGGACAGCGAAAACCCAGTAGGAGACTCGCTGCTGGCGACCGGGCGGTGGGCTAAGCTTCCGAAAGAATACGGAGGGCTTTCGGGATCGACGTATACAGGTTTTGCTGAGCCGTACCGCGCGTATCCTTGTACCATATGAGCAGGCTCTTGGCTTATCATCTGGTACGGGTAATTGAGGCTGCTATATTCCACGCCTTCGTCTGAATATGTGCTCGTCCATCCCGGCACGGTGGAATATTGGTACTTCCCTGCGTAAGGGTACTGGCTATGTCGATACGATGCTATAACATCTTCGCCAGATATGGTAGCGGGATACTGAGGCACGGAGTTCAGCTGGGATACGGACACCCTCGATTGGTTGCTGTATGGCCTGGCCGCGTCGAGGTTGTACCCAAACTCGTTGCTGTCGTGCCTCAGGTGAGTTTCAGTGGAAGAAACCTGGACAGTCATCAGAAATGTTAGAAATGTTTCTCCATGTTCTCTCGTGCTCTTTTCTTTTTCTTTTCTTTCTTAGATATGATCGGCGGAGGATTACCCGTAAGAAGAGACACGGCTCATGGCCTGCGTTCTTGCAGTTGGAACATGGGATCCCGTTCCCGAGGTCGCCACTACATCGGATCTTGCGCTTGCGGCATCGACCGCACTTCACGTGTAGGTTTCTAGTTAGCTATAGTCGAGCGGGATTGGGAGCGGGATTAGAGATAGCTATCTGACTTACTGCTACTGCGATCCTCTTTCGAGGCTGTGACGACTCGGAGTCTATTTCACGATCTGTCATAGTTGATGATCGAGCGTCTTGTGTGGATAGGTGATAGCGTCTATCCGAGTATGGGCTCGGGTATGGAGGACAAGCACGACTATATCGCCTGCCAGCGTCGCTGGGGGAATAGCAAGCCGGAGTGACCATTGTATTTTTGCCACAGCTCGAATTCGCGCGGCCGGGTGCGTGAGAGACAAGGACGGTGTTCAGTCCGTCCCCGTCCTATCGGAATTGCGTCAACGGAGAGGGGGGCCCTTGTTTTGCTCTGCGACTGCAGGAAAGAGATTGATGAGAGGAACAATGAGCCCTTTCTACAGAGAGAGAGGAACAGGGGCCAGGCTGTCCGACAGCTGGTTTTCACTAACTTATTTCAGCTCCAGAATCTCAGCGTGATAAGAGGTTCGAGCTTTTGATGGGCCCCTCTCGTCTTGTCAGACTCTGATGTTTCATTAGAGAATTGATCAAACTTGGCAGTTTGCAGAGGCGAGAGGAAACGACTCGTGTAAATCACCACCGAAAAAGATAGGAAGGGAAATTGGGAAGCTGCAAGTTTTGTGACTGTTATAATCCCGTACAACTTTCCCAGCACGCATGCCTTAATATTACTGTTTGCAACCGGGTTACGAAGCTCTTCAGGGTAGATATTTGTTGAGTACTTGTCATTCTGCCCTTGGTTCATAGCACAGCAGGTGTCACATCGAGATGTCTATCCACAGCTATGAGGTCGATTAGTCTAGCTTTGTTACACGGGCTCAAGGGTACAAGTAGAGGGACGGTTAGATGCATGACTACTGCATGATGAGCAAAACTCTAGGTTAGCCATGTGTACTATAAGTCGAATTGTATTTCCAACCTAGTCCAACGTGCTTCGTTTCACTCTGAAAGGGGGGAGGCAGACCTAGACAAACAGCTGGTACCCCTATGAGGCCGGTGGGGGGGACGGGGGGGAGGTTAGGTGAAATGGCAGGGCGATCCTCCCAAGGGGGGGGCAAGGCCATCTGGAGTTGGGGCTTGGTGAGCGACCAATCTCGATGCAATCTATATAGATGATGTAGCGAACCAGGTGGGCCTCATATACTGAGACCGGCATATTTTATTCGTACCAGACTAGGCTACCCCAAGATGCTCTCTCTATATCCTCAGCTACAAGGCCGAGGTCTAGGTACAGGTGCTCCGCGAAGAGAGATGGTGTTAGTGTGCTCCTGATAGTTTACGATCCACGTCCCGGCTTCAGTCTCCATCACAAGACTACACAATAGGCCAATTATAAACAGCTGGAGCTATAAAATAGCACATCAAAAGCTTTGATACACGATCTGTCAACAGAGAATGATATGTGTAATTTCGACAAAGCCATGCCCATGTCCAAGTAACCTATCTCCTGCGTGAAGTGGAGGCGGCGGCGGCGGACCAGGTAACAAGTAGTTGATCATTGGATATTACGGAAGATCGCCAGAGCAAACACCATGGAGGTTACTTTCGACCAACGGCTCTCGTCCTACTGAGGACGCAAACGTCGGGTAAGACAATGGGATGACTCTGCTCGCCATAAGGACTGAGAGTGAGTTTTCAGTGCTGCCCAATGTCGAGACACTTGAGGATAAGCGCCTACCTACGTGACGCAGTTATTCGTCACCTATCGCATACGTATATTGGCACTTTGTGTGACGGCACGGTGGAAAGGGGGGAAAGTACCAAAGGAGAGCGAAAATGGGAATGAGGTCTTTGGCTGGCCTCCCCTCTACCATTTTCCATTCACTGTACTTCAGTTTTCTCCTACTTTAGAATCTTTAGCGGGGTAGACGGCGAGGGTCTCAAACGAAAAATGACAGAAGGGTTTTGTTTCTTCCACGCCGACCTAGCCAAGCCTACATGAAGCCACAGCCGCTCCATCCGGCCTAACGAGGCGCAAAGACCAATTCCATAGTAGATTCTCCCAAGGATTAGATGTATCCGCCCACTCGTCGTGGCAAGATAGGAGAGAAGCTATGAAAATAGAAAGGCAGCAGGGAACTCGGATAGGGATCCAGAGCAATGGACCGTCTATATTTCGTGTTTGCCCATTAGTTAGCAACGAAGATGGGTTGCAGAGTACATGAAAGGCTTTCCCATACTTCCTAACCCTAGCACAACACAAACGAGACTCCATCTAAGCGTTGTAGATCCGGACACTGTCACACGAGCATCTTTCCCCCTAGTCGTACCTTGGAGGTAGGTATTCTCGGTTTTAGCACCGCCTATCCTGTACCCCCGAATTTACAGAGTGCGTTGCTCTACTTGTGTTAGTACCTAACCTAGGCAGGTAACTACCTACCTAGGTACCTATGCAAGTATTGACCTAAATGTAAGTACTTCGTCCCCGTACCGTTTCTACGCGAACAGTAAACTTGAGACATCCGAAGGTAGCAGGGAAGTTCAATATTATGAGCATCGGGGATGAGGAAATAGTCTGCAAGAGATTTCTCCTGCAGCAAGTGACGATAAGTGCCTCAGTCGATTCCAACGGCTCTGTCGGTGACCTATCATTTTTTTCTTGTATGAATCGTTTAGATTAGCAGGGTCTATACTAGATCAACAAGCCTATGAGGCTGGTCAGAGATCCGATTTGACAGCCCCGTCCAGTCATCTGCCGCCCGCTTGGTGGGCAAACCACCCGCATGCAGAGAAAAATGATGTCTCGCACAGATTGTTAGATGTATGTATAGTCCAGCTGCATGAGAAGTGAGCAGCACCCCGTACCTACACCTGCGGGATGCGCCATGTAGATTATAGATACGCGATGCTAATCCTTGTTTGGCCAGAATTGAGGTCCTCCTCTGGATGGTCTCGATTTACGGTTAGGCTATACTAGAAAATGCTGCTTTGTCGACTTACCATGAGTAATTCCCAGGGAATTCCCAGGAGGTGCCTAAAATAAGCCATTGATTATCCTAGCATATAGTCAGCGGGTTAAACTTTCTTTTCTTTTTCGAGTATATAATAGGGCTGAAAAGAGGTTATTTCCTAAATAAGTATCTGCGAGTACTTAATCGGGATGTGTTTGGGGATCATCGCCTCCTTGTGGCAAGCTGGGATCCCTAGTTCAAGGACGAGAGCATAGAAAAGCATGGAACCGGAACATCCCTCAACAAAGGCAACCCGTACCGAGTGAATTTGGACCTTGTCGGCACGTTCTATATATGACAATAAAAACTTTGATCCCCATGGTAGTTCCAGCGAGCTTGTATCATACACTGGGTGCGGAATAAGTAAAGCCAAAGTGCTACTTACTGTCTCTCATCAAGCTTCCGAACACAGTGGAAACGCGGGCAAGAGTACACATGTCACTGGCAAGGCACATGGTCCTCATAGTTGGGAGATAATAGGTGCCAGAACTTAGCAGCGGAAATTTTTCCTTCCAGCTACACGGTTGCGTGCATGTCCCCGCTGTCAGTCATCTATAAGAAGCTGCAGGTAGCCGTTATTCGTGCTACCAGCCGCTATATCATTGGCTGAAACGTGTCCGTCAGTATGCGAGACATTTTGGGGGTTCAAATTGCCATGATGCAAGTCGACAGTAGGTAGGCCTTAGAGGAGGTAGTTTTAGCCCTTGGGCGAGACTTAGGGGTCAGGGCCCAAAATCAGTACCGTGGTGAAAAGCTTATTTGTAAACTATCTCTACCTATGCTGATTACCTGTCTCTTGAAGTTTTGATTCCATTCTGGTTCTTTATACCATTATAACGGATATATCCACAAGTTGGGCCCAAAAATGAGCGTTGGTGGCTACTCGACCTTCGCGAGTTGTCCTCCATACCCTAGCCACTGTGAAGGATAGGCAACAGGGCCATTGCCACGCCAGTACGTCAAAATAGATGACAACGACTGCTAATCGAAGGGTTAACTTGGCAACGGATCAGCTCTGAAATAGAAAGATCTGAATCTATAGTGAGATTAGTCGATCATCCCCACAAGTTGCTGTCGGCATGGTCTATATTCCCCTTTGTGTGACTCTCGGAGCTCTTTCTCAAAGCTCATCATTTACTTCGTAGGGTAAAGTCGGAGTTCCGATCCAACTTGATGGATAGTCTCAAATTGACGAGGACGGGAAAGTACGTCAACTCCCGACTAGACATTTATGATAGGTCTTCTAGCTGCAACAACGATCCTCTACGTAAATGACAGCCGATATCAAGCTAAGACAGGAGAGTGGAGACGTATATTCGATGCTTGAAGCAGTAAACGTCCTCTAGGGCTGGGTTTATGGGTTTAGCAAGAAAGACATCTAAAAAATGCCATGAAAATATTGTCACACGAACTTGGGGACCTTGCAGAAAACGGTCTGAGAGGCAACCAGCGTCGAAAGGTGTCTAAATAGGGAGAAAACCTGTATTCTAATTCCGGACGATAACGCATGCTAGATAAAGGGTAACATCGATCGGTCGTGGGCTTCCTGAAAACTAGGTACCTAGTGTTGGGTAGGTAGGTACCTAGGTAGGTAGTGTTAGGGTCCTTCGGCTCGGATTGGAATTCCAGGAACGCCTCGTGGCACGACAAGTAACAGGACACCAGCTCGCGAACCTCGCATCCTGGTAGGTTTATGACTTCACCCCCACCTCGGGAAAGACGGCCTGTTGCAAGCTCATGACTATCCCATGTCGTCTCCCATGCCGTCCGACATAAGTCTCCTTTACCTGCGTATGTAGAGCTCCGCCAATCCTGGCCAGAGAATCTTACCACAACATAACGACCAAGGACCTTAAGAACTCTTAAATATATGCTTAGGAAGGTGAACAGCTAAACAAGGTACAAGATGGCTACGCTGTTTATCAGGTCAGGCTGTCCTTTTATTACCCCAGTTTTGATCTTCACATGGCATGGGAAGATGATAGTAGATTTACCCCAATGTATACGGTTGACCTACTAGCATCAATAGAAGTAGTTAAGAAGCGAATACTTGAGTACTTTCAAACCTGCATGGTGGCGACCAGCGGCAAGCCACGAGCCACTTGCATCGTCAAAGCCGCCTTCCATTGTTCCATCAGGCTTCTAGTCTGCGGGTAATCGAAGCTCGCAAAGGGGGCTGTCTGGGTTCATGTGTATACTGGCAACACTCCCCTAGTCTTTATAGATACAGATGACCCATGCTAGTTGAAGTGAAGCGATAGTCATACTGTTAGTACGTTGGTAAGAAGGCTAACGCTTGAAGTCAGTGCCATATTGGTTTGCTGTAGCCTTGATAATGGCAGCAAACACGTCTCTATGCATATCCGGCTCTGTCTACTCGTGATCGCATAGGCATTTCCTATCTTCCTTTCCAGTCCGCGGTGACTCATTTGGGTCATGACGATTCAAATGAACCTCGTTGATAGTATTTTCCCTTGGAGGCGCCACTAGTTTCTCTCCTCGATACCTGATAAACGGCTGCCGGGTGATAGCGGCATCGGTGTAACCGGGAAGGAGGATTATAGGATATGTCATACGTTGAACAAGATAGCAACGAAGCTTTAAACCCAAGTCTTGGCCAGTAGTTACTACTTCGAGTAGATTGTCAATCCTCCGCGTGGTTGATACAATCTTCCGCATGTTGGCCATTCGGTACCGCGATACGGGATAGCCGAATTCTACCTATCTCTTCCCTACAACTGAGTATCCAGCTACGTCGCTTTGCTTTGACTTGGGAATCTTCTCCCAACGTAGCTGAACTCCCTTAGAAACATTTGTATGTCGACATTGACTAGGTAGATGAATGAGAAGGATTGTTACTGGCGTCGGAGTTTCCAACACCGCCATTTCATCCTGTAGAATAGAATACATTATGGAAATTAGTGATATGGCCAATATCATGTGGCCGAGTCCGTATCTTCTTACACCCTGTCGGGCTAATTTTTGACTGTTCTATGCAGTGATAGAAGGGTCTTTAAACGGGAGCAAGCGACGGAATAAACGCAACCCCCCTTAAACTTACCGCTTACTCGCACTTAATATAGTCGGACCCAGAGCTTTGACGGTGTTAGGGAACGATATCGATATGCCCATTGGGCCACATGGTCTAAATGTGAGCCCAATATATAAAGACGGCTCGGCTCGTCCCGATATTCGCTACCGAACGCATCGGAAAGGCAAGAGATAGGGAAAATATAAATCGTATGTAGAACAAATATCTTATACCAAGCTACACGCGCGATCACTACGCCCGTATATACCTACCTAGGTAGGTTAGGTAGGTAGTTATGTGCCCTAAAGTGCATTAGCTTTCTCCTTTTATCCAAATTGGGTTATCTCCATACTATAAAGACGTCCTTGATTCACGCCATTTGGATATAACGCTGAGTTAGGTAGGGACGTTTAGAACACGGCTCCGTAAAGTTGATTTAGATAGGTACCTAAGTAGTTAACTAAGTCCACATATTTGATAGAATAGTCGTTTCGTATGGAAGGTGGTGGATTCAGGCTATCTCCGCCGATAGTCACCACGAGGCCGATCTCTTTCTTGATTCTTTCCACGTCGGTCGTCATGTCGGTATCTAGCACGATCATCCCTTCGGTGGTCATCGTACCGATTACTATCTCGAGGCTTGTCTCTCACTGGGCTTCTACTTCGCGACTGCGGTGCCCCATCCCGATCGCGCCCATATCCACCGTCCCGGCGTCTGGCTCGATCCGCATCGCTACGGTTTCTATTTTCGTCTTTATCTCCGAAACGATCAGAATCTCGGGCCTGCCTATCATCTTGATCTCGACCGTCTCTCTGTCGCCTATGCCGGCCGCGCATTTCTTCCTCCCCGTAAACCATACTATAATGATCTTCGGTGTCTTCGTGTCCGTCCTCTTCCCTATACTTCCTCCATTTCTCCAGCTCTTTAACGCCGCCCCATCCGCCACCTTCATGCTTGCGTTTCCGCTTCGCATTTTCCCCACCCCTCCAGACCTCAGCCAGCCTGCTCACACTCTGACTAAAATCAACGTGTATCCTTCGGTCGTCAATGAGCACTCCCTGCATCTTAAAATAAGCTGCTTCGCAAGCGCCCTTGTCTTCAAATTCTACGAAGGCATACTGTAAGCTGTCTCCCGTTTTCTTGTCGCGTATGACCTCGCACGATAAAATCTTGCCGAAGCGGCTGAAGATAAGTTCAAGGTCAGAATCGGTGGTTACGGGGTTAAGCTTGCAGACGAAAAGTACGTTCTCGGGAGGCTTGACTTCGGCAAATGGAAGGTCGCCCATCATCTCAAGGGTTAAGGCCTGGGCGCGTGCCTCCCTCTCACGCCTCACCTTCTCTGCCGCCTCCTCGTCTATCTCTTCGGTTAAAGGCGCATCATCGGCGATTCGAACCGTTGCGAGTTGTGCTTTGGACGGAGGAGGTGATTGGCTGGGCTCTCGTAGGCCGGAAGGGTCGGGGTAGGGATCGTCAAGAATGATTGTGTGTTTTATGCGAATATCAACGAGCGGATGGCCATCTTTGTCAGTAATGGCATTGTTGACTTTCTCTAGCACATCAAACCCCTCGACGACCTTGCCAAAGATAGCCGCCTTTCCGTCTAAATAATCTGTGTTGTCGCCAAGTGTGACAATGAATTGGCTGCCGGCAACACGAGCATCTGGATCGGATGGATGTGGAGCAGTGGCCATAGAGACGGTGCCTCTCTCGAGATGTCTGAGCTTTGGATGAAATGTAGCACTAAATGTTTTCTTGGAGGGCCCGGAGACGAGCCCCCATATCGAGGAACCGCCATCAGAAGCGACAGAAGTCGGGCCAAGAGGGTCGCCGGTTTGGAAGGAAAAGTTCTGTTGGATAGAATGTATGGGCGAGAAGTTATAGTACTTAACCTTGCAAAGTTTTATGAAGTTCTCGCATTCTTTTGGCGCGTAATCAACTAACAAGTCTATCACTATGTCGCCGGCGCTCGTCTCGAGCAAGACCGACATCTTTTTCTTCTTGATCCTTTGTGCTATGGCGCTATGATGAAGACGGGAATATAGCAGTAATACATAACATAAAATCGGTTGGAACCCGGTGAATTAGGAGCACGTTAGAAGGTGGAAGGAGAGGTCGTCATTAAGAGGGTAGGCGTTTGGGCGGATGTAGTTGTATGAAATAGGGAATAAGTAAATGAGACGCGAAGGCAGAGAATGAAGCTTAAGCTGTGACGCACTTTGAGTGTTAGCCGGATACCTGTGGCTGTATGATTATGTGGCTGCATGCAATGGGGAACCTAGTACCTAAAGGTACCTAGGTACTTAACCTAGATAGGTACATGTTCCCCGCCTGCCGGCGTACATGGAGTTTTCCCATTGACATCAATTGAAAGCATTGAAGCTATCACAGAACATCCTCTAATTTTTTTCTTTCAATTACAACAGTGCAGTATTCTATATATGTTCAGCGATATAGCTGCCTAGGTAGGTAAGGTATCTAACCTAGGAAGTAGGTATGTACACATGTATTTTCGATCTTTGTTTAAGATGTAAATATATCTTTGAATCTCAAAATTGCATCCTTTACGGAAAACTTCAATTAAACAATATTCCTCCCATTTATAGCGTCCTTCCAAGAAGGAAGGGAAAAAACCACCCAGCACGCCCATCTCTCACCGGACGGCCAAGAAGAATCTCATCGCTAAGTCGCTAATGAGATACGTTAGATAAAAATTGATGATATGCCGCACAGAACTGGCTGCCGGGTTCCCGAACGCCATCCGAATTCAAATAGGTATCGAGTTCCCAAGCCCAAACCCAATATTCCTTTAACCCCTAATCCAATATGGTCCCGTCTAATACCTTTCTTTTCCTTCCCATCTTAAAATTAACCAACTTTTCCACACTTCACTCCCATCCCTTAACCTTTTTCCTTCCTCGCCACTTAGTCAGAACCACCGTGGCTTCGCCGTCTTCGCCCACTGCGCAGCTCTCTTTCCGTGTCCATTAATCGCGTCTGCACCCAAGTTCTCATTTCTTGGTCCTTCCGCACCGTCTCGCAGTTAAGCAGCTCAGTCAGAGCCCTCTTGAGGCCCTCATTCACGTCGAAGAGCTTCTGTTCTCCTGCCGCCATCTCCTCGACTAACGACTCGTCTAGCACCGGTTCTAGCTGAGTCTGCGAGCCTCGGTATCCCATGCTCCTAATAGACGACAATGATGACCTTCTATGGTTCCGTGAGGGAGAAGGAGAGAGTTTAAAGGGCGGGCTACCACTGAATGACCGGGTAGGTGAGACTGAAGGCGAAGTAACTGCAGTGGAGGATGTCGTATATGAAGGACAGAGATCGTGCATATGTTGCCGAAGCTCTTCGTGCTGGTTCTGCAATAAGAGGTACTTATGCATAGCGAAGTCGATATTGTGATACGAAACCGAATCGGGTCCCGAACCCATCAGCTCATCTGTGTAATGCATGTTGATGTCGCGATAGAACATGTTCAATACGTATTATGTGTCTAACGGCGAGCTGCATTGAATTGAAGGTGTCCAAGTTGGCGGGAACGGGGAAATGGAAGAATGGAACACGAGTCGAGCTGTCGAGTTACCAATTGATCGGCGGTGGGATAGTGCCGGATGTAAGTGGACTTGGTGGATTTTCGTCACGGAGTGTGAACGACGGACCAGCTTCCGTGTAAGTGTACTGACGTCCTGTCGATCTGACGATCACAATTGTAACGTCGTCTCCTTTTACAGACGATAACACAAGTGTTTGAGTTTCTATGTAGGAAAGGAATGCGGGATAATCGGTGTGAAATACAACGTTCCTAAATGAGGTTGAAATGTAGGGAACAATTGGGCTGATGCTGTCGGGTTTATAAACCAAGACAGGGGGGAAGACCTTTAGATTATTATATTTCCCGGGTTGCTGCAATTTCTGGGAGACTGCCTTTAGACCGGGGTTCGACACCAAAAACTTCCGTGCAGATATCAGGAAATGATGTGAAGTGGTCCTCAGGGCACACCAAGGTTGGCACCGCCAGAAATATAGCCGATGAATTGAGTTTGCCGATCAGGTCGCCGGCTCGATGTTAGGCAATTTAGAAATGCTGTAAGTCACCAAGATTGCTCGAGTATTCGTGTTGCCGGTGGAACCTTGAGGAAACTGGTCGGGAGCACCCGATTTCTTATGATGAATAGGTACCTATGGATGGGTGTATGGATGTGTAGAGGTGTGGAGGGGTGGAGTCGAAAAAGGTGCGGGTTTATGTAGTGTAATGTATGTAGATAGCACCAGACTTGCTTGGGTAGCTCTACGTAGGAGCATTAAAGGGGGGAAAGTGGAAATCTAGCTCGGAAACCTCCAAAGGCTAATGGGGGATGACTGGCTTGCAGATATTGCAGATATTGTAGATAAGACGTAATAGAAAAATAAGCACTATCGACAGAACCACACGAACGCCTATTAGGTATGACCTCGTCGAGACGAATATAAAGGATGAGTGGCGTAAATGATCGCGAGGCGCATCCAAGGTCGCCAATATAGGTAGCGATTAATAAAATATTTTTCGAAGTTGGTAGGGTGGAGGCTGGAAGCTGGAGGAAAGGCGGTGTTTAACTCAGAAACCGTTGGTCTTCCCGTTGCTGGACTAGACTCGGCTGTGTTTGTAGCAAGTTTACTACTGCGGTAAAGTGGACAAAAAAAGCTGAAGCTCCCCCGTTTGCAAATGGTAGGGGCTCGACGACGTGATTGCAGCTAAATTATTGGGGCCAACGGGGTCGAGACCGGACTCAAGGCTTGGTTAGGCTTTGGAACCATCCAACCAAAACTGAACAATGGCGTCGATATTTCAAAGGTTGATGTCAATATTATACAACTCAGCAGGCTGTAAAAGCGGTGCTACCAGCAGGGTAGGATAAGCTAGGTATGTAGGTATGTATGTATATATGTATGTAGTATGCGACGCTGACCTGTCACTTATTATATGTTGCTCAAACGCTTCAAGGCAACTGGGCGAGCAGGTAGTGTAAAGATTTCTTTTATCAGCGAGCCTGCCGAGGATATATGAGCAATATTATCCGGGCAGACGCAGCTATATACCTCACTAGAAAGCACAAATACAACTAGACCATTGAAGATATGGGTTTTCAGAAGAGGCAAAACAGAAAGACAATTGTACTGGTTCACGTTTAACGAATAGCAATACAGCACCTGATAGTGGCGCGTTTCGTCCCGGTATTTGGAGCTTCAGTATCTCGTTGCCGTGAGAAGAGCTCCTGTAGGCAAAAGTGTGCCAGTTAAACCGATGGAAGCTTTTTCTCATTGATTAAAATCCAGGAGGTGGTACGGTGCCTTGTCTGCTTGTACCTAGGTAATCTCTGGAGAAGGTGTGGAGAAGTATTATAGACAAGGATAATGCCTTGTAATGCAGATATATATGTATTATGTAGGGATGATAGGGATGATCTGTAATGACATGTGCACCTCCTACAGTGTTGCCAAAGACTACTATGTAATAGCACTGTCCATCGCTAATCTGCTTCGGCACGCTCCAATAGAAACACAGATAATTGTACGATGCTCCTTAATTACATAGATAAGTAGCGTTCTCTCTTAATCGAGTCGCAGGTTGTTAACCCATTTAACTACACGATAATGGAAGTTCCTTACATTTCTACCAGTAATGGGAGCCTCCCCTATTTGGTTCCCTTAAGAAGGCATTTAAATTCCACCTCCAATTTGTACGAAACGGCCAATATGAGAACAAAGTACACCCGTTTACAAACGAAGGATTAGCGTACGATGATGTTAATGATGAGGGAATGACGTCTATGTACAAAGAGGTTTTAAAATAGGATACAATCTAAAATACTCACTACATAGTAGGTGGAAGTTACCGTGGTACGCTTATCTTCTCTTAGCACTGTATCGTCACTGTGCCCGTTTGGTCCTAGAAGTATCTGAGGCCAATAGGTGCCTCGCTTTTACATCAGCCCAACCTGTGGCTTCGCATAGCCTAATCCTTATTCGACACCCAAAGATCTAGAACAACATACACGCTGCCTTACTAGCGAGACTGTCACGTTGCCAAAGTCGGGGCTGGTCGGAAAAGCAGTTTAAATTGTGTAATAGATATGGACCGGCAGCCATGTGGGTTAGTATTCTAGGTTAGAGATATATTCGATCATGATTCAACGTCGTTTCGAGGTCGGGAATCGGGATCCGTAGCGTGCTTGCAAAGGGTGACGAAACATCAGTGTGTGCCAATTTTTAGAGCTCCGAAGAAGGTTTTATCGAAACACTTACAGGCCACTTCGCCCATGTCCGATCGTTTTTACCTGTCATTCATACAGGAGGGATGCGTACATTCGATAGACTACTCCCTTCTAGTAAGGCCCCCCCGAAATCTGACACATATATTTCATCAAGTTCTAGAGCGCAAGCCCGCAAGCGCTCGTCAGGCTAGATGGTAACTTGACATGAGATATTCACTCCCGTCGGTAGTTCACGCGCTTGGTCTCTAGAATGCCGGCAGATTCGGTCGGTAGACGTAAGATAGAGATCATATTTTCGTCGTATGGTTGATAGTATAGTTATAGTACTTAATCTATGGGTTACAGAGGCAACATAACTTCAGATCGTCTTATCGCGCATTTCTATCCACCTTCAGCGGACGAAGAGCTCCGAAAGGCCGTTGGTGTGCCACATTATCAGAGCCGTCAGAGGAATGGCATGTACTGGCGAAGACGGCTCAACCGGCATCAATCAGACAGCTGAATAATCGGAACTCGGAGATCGACAAGATCCATGAAATAGCATGTCGTCAATGTAGTGTACGCCGCCCCCTAGTCTATTCTATCCATCCGCTAAAAGCAAGGATGCCGTTCCAAGAGGGCGGAATCAGCTCAGCGGTACCTGCAGAACATGTTCATGTCGATCTAACTCCGAAGTTAGGTAGTACTACCTACCTCTCAGCCATAGGTAGAAAAGAAGCAGGTATATACACAAATGCTACTTGATAACTAGTGAAGCGACCTATATGCTGTATACCTAGGTACGTATATACCTAACGTCTACATGAATGTGCAAGTGAAAAGGGGGAAATGTGGGATCATTTCTTGTGTAACGTAAACAATAGGTCAAAGGCCTACACAGGTTAAAGGCCCACGCTAATATAAAATACCATCTTTTATCTTAAATTATATATTATTTAATTAAAATAAAATGTTTTATTAATTAAAAGAAATTAAAATAAACCTAGCGTTTAACGTTATATAATGCGATAAAAAATTTAATATTAAACATATTACGTACGTATATAATATTATTTTTATAACATTACGCAATAAAATTAATAATTGGTAATTACGCGTTAATATTATAAAAATACGGTAAAAATTAACTTAATACGAAAAAAATATTATTATTAAACGTATATTTAAATTAAATATTTAAATATTTTCGCTTTAAATCATTTATATTAAAGAAATAGTTAATATATTATTACGTAAATATAATAAAAAATGCGTTAAAATTAATTAGGTAATAATTTTTATATAATAACAATTATAATTTAAAATATATTTAAATTATTAAATTAATTATTAAAAAACTTTTTATAAAAATTTTATTATTTATAAGGTTTAATTTAAGTTTATAATTAATATAATAACGGAATATAATATTTTATTTAAAAATATATATAATTTTAATAAAATCGGATTTATAATAAATATAATAGTTATAAAAATAGTTATAATAAATTTAAAACGGCATTTTAAATTTTATTAAATTTAATTTAAAAATTATAAATAATTTATAACTATTTAAATAGTTAATTTTTAAAATTAAACCGTATCGCTATTTATTATAGTAATAAATAAATTATATTTAATATTATAATATTATAATAATATATTTTTATTTAATTAAATTATTAAATTATTAAATAATAATTAAATAATAAATAAAATTAATTTAAAATGGTTTATATATTTCGAAAAATATATAAAATTGCGTATAAAAAACTTTAAACGCTTTTTTATTTTCGATAATTATAAAAATTATATTTCAATAGAATTTTGAAAATATTATTGTAAATATAATATTATAACCTTTTATATACTTATTTATTTATTTTATAAATTTTAATTTTTAAATATAACCGTATTTTTAATTTTAAAACACGCGTATAGATTAATTATTAAAAATTTAATTTATTAAAATTTTATATATATTGAAAAAGAAAACTTTTTCCTTTTATTTTATATTATATTTTAAGCTATTTTTATAAAAAATAATATATAGGTTAATTTTAAAACAATAAAATTAATCCTTTTAAATAATAATAAAATTATTTTAAATTTTAATATTATTTAAATTGTTTATACGCTGTTTTTAAACCCCAATTTTTTTAACTTTTTTTAAATATTTAAAATATTATATAATATTACGAAAATTATTTTATAATTTATTTTTTTAAAAAATAAAATTTTTAATTATTAATTTAATTTGTTAATTAAGATTTTTAAAATTATAAATAAATTAAGTAAAATTACGTATAAATTATTATATAAAATAGCTTTATTAAAAAAAGAGGTTATAAATTTTCAAAAAATAAATTACGTATTTTTTAAATATTAAAAAATTAAAAATAAATAATTATAATATAGAAAACTTTTTATTTAAACCGAAAAAAATATTATTTAGGTTAAAAAAAAGGGTAATGGCGTTATAATTAATAATATTATTATCGAGGATAATATTTTATAAAAATTTTAATAAATTTTTTAACGTTATAATATTTACGGGAATATAAGTTATAATATGTAAACGTATTAAATTAAATTAAAAGATATTAATAAAAAAAATTAATTAAATTTTAATTAAATTAAATGCGTTATAATTAAATAATGTTTAATTAAATATAAAAGGTTTGAAATTGTGGACCTTTAACCTGTATGGGCTTTTAACCCGTTGTTTACGTTAATATAAATATATCTTATAAGCATTGGAGATATGTATACCTACCACTATATCCCCAGAATTTACCCCAGTCTTACCCCAGAGATTTATGGCATAGAACCTGTCGCCAATTATGTGATGCCATGACTTCATCGTCTAAGTCCACCGTAAGCCATATCCATGTATGGGTGGTTCTTCGGATCATTGCCTGTGGCCAGTTTACCGGACCTACTATTCCGCCTAGTTGTGCCAATGATCGGGCGGATCCGATGTATCACTTAAGGCTGATATATTCCGCTTTACGTTTTTAAGCTTTATATGCCTGTATCCATATAAGGCAGCGCTTTCAAGTTATTTCTCTATTTCTCGAGAGTTGTATTTAAATTTTAATAATAATTACCTACCTACCTAAGTATCTACCTCTTAAGTAAACTTGAAATAATATCGATCTAATTAGTTAAACAAACTCAAGTGCCGAAGTCAAAGCTCCAGGAACAACTTTTCGCCCTTATCGAAAGACCATCGTATAAAAGCTGTTAACTAGAGCATTACGAATCTTCTAACCTCTAACCAGACTAGTTATGGCAGACCTAAAATTCTAACAGTTCGTAAAATATGACAGATGACAACCCTATGGACGGCTAACTTCGGGCGAAATGAACTACCCCGCAATCTGATATCGTGGTTCATGTCCTCTTACATGTATGTAGTTAGTTAGGTTAACTACTTACCTAGGTAGATACCTGTTAACATCAAGGTTTATGTATTAGTTATCGTGCCATTTTCTGCAAGGTGTCCAAGTCCTAGCTATGGCGAACCAACTTCCATCTCATATATTAATCATTGGGGCGACAGGTACTATTGGTAAATACATTACCGAGGCTATACTCTCAGCTGACCCCCATGTTGGTCGTCAAGTTTCCATCTTCACGTCACCCACCACGGCATCCAGCCCGGACAAAGAGGCCATACTATCATCATGGAAGTCACAGGGGTTATCGGTCATCACAGGCGATCTAGGCAGCTCTGATGATATTCGAAATGCCTACAATGGCATAGATACAGTTGTCTCATGTCTGGGAAGAAATGCACTGGCTAGTCAAATTGAACTGCTGAAGCTCGCGGAAGAGAGCAACGTGCAGTGGTTTTTCCCTAGCGAATATGGCACGGATATTGAATACGATTCTTCCAGTAAAAATGAAAAGCCGCACCAGAACAAGCTCAGAGTACGAGAATTTATCCGTGAGAATTTGAAGAAGGTTCAGTGCACTTATGTTGTAACTGGTCCATATATCGAGATGTATTTGGTACTTGCGCCAGTAGCCAGAGAGGCCGGAGGTTACGATGCCAAGTCAAAGAAGGCCGTGGTTATTGGAAGCGGAGACGGTAAGGTTGGCTTCACAAGCATGCCCGAGTAAGCTTCTTAGCTTCATGCGAAGCAGCAGTAACAGGTATTTGACTCATCCCGCTAACATGGTGCAGTGTTGGTAAGCTGGTGGTTGCAGCTCTCCGACACCCCGAAGTATCGATGGGGAAAGTCCTCAAAGTCCAATCTTTTGTTACGACACCGAACGCTATCGTGGCAGAATTTGAGAAGCAGACTGGTTCAAAGTGGGCGGTCGACCATACACCAAACCAGAAGCTTCGCGAGATCGAGAATGAAAAGTGGAATGCTGGCGATCCAATTGCAACGCTGTACACGCTGAAACGCATCTGGGCTGAAGGCGGCACACTATATGACAAGACTGCTAATGAGATACTGGGTCTCACATCGGGAGACATGGAACCATTAAGCGTGGTTGTAGAGAGGGCTATCAGCGGGAAAGGATATTGAGGTCCGTTCTGCATGGAGGTAAATTATTCTTATATTTCCTGCCTATTATAAGTATTCTAATATGTAGGTAGACAACTAAACCACAGGAGGATATTAGCACATTATCCATTCAGATACGACTACCTACCTAAATATATGTCTCTCTCCATATAGTTGTTAAGATTGCGGTTACAGGTTCGCATGTTGAGCGCTATCTTAATACTTCACTTACACCAGCCTGGCCTACACATACAACTCAAACGAGACAACTTGTATAAACTAAGATATAGTTATAAATAGACATAAGCCGTGATTAAGGTACATATCTCCGAGGTATTCGTATGCCTAATGTGCCGTATAGGTGTGTATGTTATGTATTATATTGTGATATAAGTCGGAATGCCCCGCTGAAATCAATTGACAAGCTTATCGATAAAAATCGGTCATCGAAAAAAAAGAAAAATTTACGGTTCAGAGTCCCTTGCAATTTCATGCCGGCGCATTTCAACTAGTGTAATCAACTTTGACTTTTTTCGCCTTTTTAATCATGCCATAATAATTATAATCAATTCAGATTTTGGATTTCCGCTTCTGCTCACGCCAACACGCCAACACGCCAACTCCCCAATCCTCTGCGCGATGGCAGACAACGCAGCCTCAACACCCACGTCGCCGCCCGACAAGAAACCCAAGTCGCATAAGAAACATAAACGGCACCGTGAAGCCGATGGTACCGAGGGCAACGAGCGAAAGCACAAGAAATCAAAAAGTAGCGGCAATGCCCCTGCTCTAGAACCAGAAGATCTAATCCAGTTAGAGGCCAAGTTGCCTGACGCGCCTATACCAGAGACCGAGGCGAACGACAACGATAACAAAGTAGGGAAGAAGAAGAAGAGGCCAAGACATAAGGATAGGGACCAAACTACAGACAAGACAGATGAGCACCAAACGGCGCAAAATGGTGTAGTAGACGCAAGCACCTCCAAAAAGGACAAGAAAAAGTCAAAGGAACATAAGAAAAAGCATGACAAGATCAATGTGGAGTCGTTAGTGATTCCAGACAGCCAACCAGTTCCGACAGCGCGGGACCAAGAGATAGAGGATCCCGAACCAGATTCTATGGACATCGACTCGGTTCCAGCCGAGACTTCCGATTCTGACGAATTTGGACAAAAGCCGGCGGCCAGCGAATACCCCTTCTTCACGCAGACCGTCTCACAGTACCTCCCTCTATTTCCAGCAGGTTTAATCCAGCCGATAGAAGGTTTTGCGGACCAGCATCTAAGACCTCTGCTCAATCGCTACGTTCCAAGCTTTCGTGGTGTTCTACTAGCCTATCGAAACCCCCGCATTGGAGAGGCACCAGGTAAGGGGTCATTGACCGAAGAAAGCAAGTCGAAGGAGACCGTCCTACTTGAGTCCATCAACGAATATGCGGTAGCTTTCGGATGGCTGACGGTCGACGTGGACCTATTCCGTCCGTCCCGAGGCGCGTCTATGGAAGGTATAGTGAATCTACAAGGCGAGGGCCATATTGGAGTCGTCTGCTGGGACATGTTCAATGCTTCTATCGAAGCAGCGCGGTTACCTCATGGTTGGCGCTGGGTTGATTTGCTGTCCAAAGACAAAGATAAAGGCAAAGACAGAGTCAAGGGCAAGAAAGCCGACAGGGAGAAGACAGCCGAGGAAGCCAAACTCCCGACGCCTGAACCCTTTGACAACCCCGATGACGATACCACTCAGATGCACACTACCGGGTATTGGGTAAATGAGACCGGGAAGAGAATACGAGGAGGGGCTAAGATCTACTTCCGGATCAAGCATTACGAAGTTGGTGTCAGCGGCGATTACGGATACCTAAGTATCGAAGGTACGATGCTGGCCGAGGAAGAAGAGAAGGCTAAGAATGCCGAGGAGATGGAGATATTAAGAAGACGCAGGCTAAAGCATGGCGGCGTATTGCGAAAGGAGCAGAAGCGCTTGCCAGAATTTAGCATGACCAAGTTCGGCGTGAATGAAACCGAAGACAACGAGGCTCAACGTGCCCCCGTACAATGGGTACCGAGTCGTCCGGGAAGTGACACCGAGTAGGTAAACCATAAGCACATGTATAATCTTTCTCGGGACATTTCGGAGTAGGGGAATACTGGCGTAACTAAGTCGGCCGAAGATTATCGAAACTGCAGACAATATCGGTATGGTTATGGAAAGAGACGTGGTCGGCTAGGTCCGCGTGAACAATAAAAGGGTCAAATTGTGGTCAGCGTTAAGTTGGGATCGGAATGAAGACGAAATGCTTTAACCAATACTACGTTTTCGGCGTGCAGCGTTTTCGCTCGTCTATTAAAACAAGCCTCTTGTTTATAACTCTAGGTTAGGCCAACACAACTTCAGTATGCCAGCACACTATTCCCCTGTTCAAAATATTCGACATGTTTGAAAAACATATAAGGCGTGCAGCCTCTTTTACATAACCTAGAATATATCCATCTAAGTTTTCAATGGATGAGAGGATAAAGTAGAGAAAAAAAGGGGTGGCGACAATCGTAATTCAACCAAGTCATTAACCTAACCTAGAGGATTAATGTTGATTGGCCGATAGCGAAACTAAGAGGATTGAGATTACTAACCCCTCTAAGATGAAATCTAAGGTGAGATATATTGCGTCGCATAATTGTAACAGCTACCTACCTATGTAAGTAGTTGCTCTGGCATCTACCTAACCTTAGATATTCACAATGGACTCTTCGTTTCTGCAGTTTCGCCTCCTCCCCGCCGAGCTTCGTTATAAGATATGGCGCCTCGCTATACCATATCGCTTCGTCCCAGCGAGGTTAAAGTTAGACCTAGATGCTTGGAATGCCGCAACAGAGTCAGATTGGGTGCAGGTTCACTACCGCATCATTCATGACGAAAGGATGTCACCTCTCCCACGTCTAGCCCTGGTTAACCACGAGGCGCGGCAAGAGATAATAAAGAGTTACAAGCCGCTTAAGATTAGTAGGGATACCGTAAGACGGTCCCTAGGAACACAATCGATAGATGAAATGGCTCTCGGTATTATGTGTGGTAGCTCTAGAATCACACAGTTCAATGTGGAGAGCGACGTGCTCGAGTGGGCTGAACCACGACGTTGGAGTACCGGTACTCGAGAGCTACCATATCCGATTTTTCTAGCAGCGTGCTTGTCAGTGAGACATGTCAGCATAGAATACGATCTCTCGATGCATACGCAGCTGGAGACTCTAGCTCTGGCTGTTCTGGACCAAGATCAACAACTCGAGACGCTAACCATTGGTCTCAACGTCGAATTGCGCTCTGGGAAACTAGACTCCCAGTTTCGACTGGCGAGAAGTCCGCCC
Organism: Daldinia grandis; assembly: GCA_022432525.1. Taxonomy (NCBI): domain Eukaryota; kingdom Fungi; phylum Ascomycota; class Sordariomycetes; order Xylariales; family Hypoxylaceae; genus Daldinia; species Daldinia grandis. The sequence continues at coordinate 152,954 of JAJKLB010000023.1, read as the reverse complement.
GGTCTTAGCTTATTCTTCCTCGATAAATTCGTAGAGTGGAAGGATGTCGATGATATCCTATCGCAATATCCGACCTGTCTCCTCTACAGAACGAGCCCGGACGACCCCATACAAGGCTTGCATCCTCTAATCAACGAGACCCTAACAAAAGGATACTCGCCCGCTCAAATGCCCCTGGCACCTAGAACACGCTTAGACACGCGATTTTCCATCTATGAGGTACTCCGGCCGGGAAAACTAAAAGATGAAGGATCTTCACTTTCACTAGACTGGGCCTACCAACAAGGATCGAAAGTATTCATCTCGGACCGCTTTGATAACAGACATGTACGTGCAGATTACACACTTTTGTTAGAGTTGACTTTTCTGGCTGTGCCCTTTTCCCTCCTGCAAACTAAAAAAATGTTGAATATCATATACAATAAATACCTAATATATAATAGCATTTATAAAACTGATAAGCGGCTAATTCTATCTTAATTTAGTTCTGGTACTACGAAGGTATACAGGTGGATATTCTCCTATGGCTTCAAAGGCTGAGGGATGTTAATGATGGCCATAACTTAATGATTCCTTGCCATGGGTTTTGTGTGTCTGATTATGGACTGCCATAACTTGAGGAATTATAAGTACCTCCTAGCTGGGAGAATTCTTACACGGGTATATAAATGAGCATCACTTACATGGTTTGCGAATGTTGGGAATTAGAGAGGTATAGACTTGCTGTTATAAGGTTATAAATGTATCAATGTTAGGCACTTAACCTAAATTAACTCCATGTCTCCCATCAATTCTACGTGTATCCGCATGTACCTATGTACCTCTATCTACTATTTCCTACCTACATAAAAGGTAGGCACATCCCCGATGCCTAAACATCAATTCAATGAAGCTGCACCTGCACCTGCACCTGGAGCTGTGCATGTTATTAATAACATAGGTAGGTACCTAGGTACACATATTAACCTGTCATAATCTTCCAGGATCATGTGGTTGGCATTTTATATTCTAACATGAATCAATTGAGAACTTCCTACTCGATTCTATATTTCCTACCAATAACTACCTACCTATATCTATTATAATTTATCATCCCATCTAACTACCTTTTATGCGTAACTAGGTACCTAGGTAGCTATCTACCTATTCAATTAGTTAGAATAGGTTTCAACATCAGAAATGGCCTCGTCCTCTGGGCTACGACAATGCATCAGAGATGTCTCGCCATATCTTATCCTCTTAGTCGTCATTAGCACCCTCGGCCCGCTGCAGTTCGGTTTTCATCTTGTAAGCCTCACCACTCCGTTGTTATTATTTTCGTCACTCATCTAACCTCATATCCTACCAACTTCTAGGCCGAGCTTAATGCACCTCAAGATGTCATCTCCTGTCGGGTCAGGCAGCAGTTTGTATCGCGATTCTCCGCCGCCCTCTCCTTCGTATCATCGTCGTCCCCGGACAAAGATCCAACGACTGTTTCCTCTGCACTACCCGACTGCGTACCTATGGACGATGCTCAGTTCGCCGTTGTATCGAGCATGTTTACACTCGGCGGTCTAGCCGGTGCTCTCGGGAGTGGTCCTATCGCCTCCTCTAAGGGCCGCCTTGTGGCTATGAGGCTGACTAGCTTGTTCTATATTGTCGGTTCTATCATTGAGACTCTCGGGGCTTCCATTGCTATGCTAGCCGTCGGCCGTATCTTCTCGGGTGTCGGTGCCGGTGCCGCCACTGTCATCGTGCCCATTTATATCAGCGAGGTGGCACCTCCCCGCGAACGTGGTACGTTCGGTGCCATGACACAGGTTAGCATCAATGTTGGCATAATGGTTACACAGACTATGGGATACTTTTTGAGCTATGGCTCTGCATGGCGATGGATACTGGGTGCCGGTATCATTATTGGCATTATCCAGGGTTTCGGCTTGTTACTAATCCCAGAGAGTCCGGTTTGGCTGGCGGCAAACGGGAGTGTTGCTCAGGCGAGGCGTATATTACAAAAGATCCGAGGCCGACATTACGATATCGGGGAGGAGACTTCTACGTGGGGAGACTCTGCAGTGATCCCAGAGGAAGAGGGACTTCTCAGCGATCCTTCTGGCGGCCCTAGGAGAGGATCGACCTCGAGCAAAGCTAGCGTTAAGAATAATGGGACTCTTGGCTTTATGGAGGTAGTGAAAGACCCATTATACCGTCCCGCTCTTATTGCAGCCGTCGGTGTCATGTGCGCACAACAATTGTGCGGTATCAATTCCATCATTATGTACTCGGTGTCGCTTCTCCGGGACCTCCTGCCGATTAACTCAGCATTGTTGACGATCATAATATCAGCCATCAATCTTATCACCACCGTTGCGTGTTCGCCACTGCCGGATAAGTTCGGAAGGAAAACCTGTCTCCTCCTTTCTACCTTCGGGCAGGGTGCGAGCGCGCTCGTGCTGGCCTTGTCTATCTTATTCGAGACTAAGATCCTCTCAGCAGTAACGGTTCTTTTCTTCGTAGCCTTTTTTGCTGTTGGACTCGGCCCGGTCCCGTTCATTCTTGCTTCCGAGCTAGTTGGGCAAGAAGCGGTCGGTGCGACTCAGTCCTGTTGTCTGGGTGCTAACTATATTGCTACGTTCTTAGTGGCCCAGTTCTTCCCGATTATCAACGTTGCTCTAAACGAGCGATTTGGAGGTGCCGGCTGGGTCTACTTCATATTTACCGCGTTAGCCGTCCTATGTGGGTTATTTGTGCTTTGGCGTGTACCAGAGACCAAGGGGAAGAAGGATGCGGACGAAGTCTGGGGTCGGACACGGCGGATTGATTAAGATATGCTACGGCGTGTTATTTATATGCATATATAGCAGTTGCATGATGAAATTGGCAGATCTATTTTTTTTATCATGGCTTTCCAGGCAGAAGCCTTTGATACTTGATTGTATGCTCGAGTTGCATTATAGCAGCTCTAACGCCGTCTACAACATGTAGTTGAGAGTAGGCGAATTCCTCTCCCTTTTCTTCATTGGCAGCCTCTCGGATGATGCCCTCTAACCCGGCCATTCCTGCACATCCCATGACGACGCAACGAACGCGGCCATTAGAAAGAAGTCGCTTGGTTGCTTCTTTAAGTTTCCGCCTCACTATGGCGGGATCAACACCGTGATGAAAGTCAGAGGCATTCAGGCCGGTGGACTCGACTCCGGCAAATTTTGAATTGTTGGTACCGGGGCTTCTTGTCTCTACACCGAGGAAATTTCCTACACCCGTAGCTAAATGCTCCTCCCAGAATTTTCCTGTAGTGACGATACCCCATGCCTCGCCATATGCGAGGACCGATAAGGCCGCTAGGATACTGGCCTCGAAAATTCCGGTGACGACTCTGGGGTATTTCGTATGGTTATGCTGCATGGCTGGTACGAGCGGATGCACGCTATAGCAAGCGACCACGACCCCGTCGTAATCCACACCGTTAGGATAAGAGGTCTCTAAGTCCTTGAGCACAGCTGCAGTACTCTCTTCGAGATCCTTTCCATCGTTGATACTTGCGGGTGCGCCCTCGGGGCCCGTATATGTGTGAATTTCGGTTGACTACGGTTAATAATATTAAGGTGAGTCTTGAGCCATGTTATATTTTTCTCGGTGGCTTTGCAAAACTCGAGGGATAAGATAGCATGGTGAGTTGTAAGAGGTCTAGAGAGGTGGTCGGGTCATGTGTTAACGCACGTATGGTAAATCTATAGAGTCGATGACGACGTTCATGCCGTCGGTCATAGCCTTGGAGGAGTTGGGATTTAAGACCAAGATCTTGGTCGTTTTCCCTCGAACAAGTTGGGTGCTCATGATTGTCGATTCTGGTTTCGTTCTCAGGGAAATACCTGGGTAGGTAGGTACCTAGTTTACTTATAACTTATATCCTCATTAGACGCGCCTTGAGGCTGGGCATTCACTTACATAAACTATCTTATATACCTACCTAGGTACCTATGTATGTATTCTACAACTATTTAGAGAAATTGGCTTATGGTTCATCTTCTGCGGGGCAACAGTTGTAAGTGAGGGGTACATATCACCTGACAAGAGCTAACTTTAGTACAAGTTCCGGGTGCTTTAGGTAGGTACATCCATCTTCACTACTTACCTATGTACCTAAGTACCTACCTATGGGGATTCTTCAGCCACATGGCCAACGTCAGACCGTCTCGGCCTCAGCCTCAGCCTCAGATTGAACTTGGGTTTCGCAAGGTTCACGCCCGTTAAATGAAAGGTAACCTGGTACTTAACATCAACTAACCAAAGCCTCACCTCCAAAACTAAACCCCGCCACCGAAGCTACAAGCAGCCTCGCCTACAGCTGGCGAGCACGGCTCAACGCCATTCTACCTCTATATCTTCATTCCTTTTAGACGTTGCCGAAACGGTCTGTCAGAAATATGGCTGCTCCTCCTCCCATCGGTTAGTAACATTATTACTATTCCTGCCTGCTACACCAAGTTAGCTGGCTCGAGCTACCCCTATGCCTAACATGCTACACTAGTTCTCGATGGAGGTACCGGTTTCCTAAAAGTCGGATACGCCGCACAAAACTTCCCCGAATTTCAATATCCTTCTATCATCGGTCGACCTATCTTACGAACGGAGGAGAAGAACAGTGACAATGATATCGTCCTTAAGGATATCATGTGCGGTGACGAGGCGGCAGCTGCACGGACCATGCTCCAAGTCTCCTATCCCATGGAGAACGGGATTGTGAAGAAATGGGACGATATGCAGCACCTTTGGGATTATACGTTCTACGAGAAGATGAAGATTGATCCTAAAGGACGTAAGATCTTGCTTACCGAACCCCCTATGAACCCCCTGAAGAACCGGGAACAAATGTGCGAGGTCATGTTCGAGCGCTACGGTTTCGGGGGCGTCTACGTAGCCATTCAAGCCGTGCTAGCCTTGTACGCTCAAGGTAAATACATACTCAGCTTCCCAAGTATCTTGAAAGCTTCGACTTAACATAAGCTAGGTCTAAGCTCCGGTGTCGTCGTCGATTCCGGTGACGGAGTTACACATATCGTCCCCGTTTACGAGTCAGTCGTGCTCAATCATCTCACCCGGAGACTTGACGTGGCCGGGCGAGACGTAACACGCAATCTCATCGCCCTACTTTTACGACGGGGGTATGCGCTCAACCGAACGGCCGATTTCGAGACTGTGCGTCAGATTAAAGAGAAGCTGTGCTATGTTTCATACGATCTAGAGTTGGATAAGCGTCTTAGCGAGGATACAACGGTGCTGGTGGAGAGCTACACACTACCTGACGGGCGAGTAATCCGAGTAGGTAGTGAGCGGTTTGAAGCTCCCGAGTGTCTGTTCCAGCCTCACTTGGTAGATTGCGAACAGCCAGGCATCGCCGAGTTCTTATTCAACACCATCCAGGCTGCCGATGTTGATGTGCGCTCCTCTCTATTCAAAGCGATCGTCTTATCTGGTGGTAGCAGCATGTATCCAGGTCTCCCGTCGCGGTTAGAGAAGGAGCTGAAGCAATTATGGCTCACGCGTGTACTTGGCGGCAATCCCGAAAGGCTAAACAAATTCAAAGTGAGGATAGAGGACCCTCCTCGCCGTCGGCATATGGTTTTCTTGGGCGGAGCAGTGTTGGCCAACATTATGGCCGACAAAGAGAGCATGTGGATTACGCAACAAGAATGGGCTGAGCAAGGGCCGAAGATTCTAGAGAAGCTAGGACCGCGATAGAGTCTGACAAGTCCATTTAACCAACAGTCAAGGGGGGAGTTCAGAGTACTATGCCCGTGGAGTTTATGAAGTTGCAGCAAAATGACTTAAAATGGCCTTGAGTGAACTAGCCCAAAGCGCCATTTGATCTTTTTTATTTCATACCATGCAATTCAAATTACACACAGCCTCTGGAGTGAGCATAGGCCTAGTATACGTGTTCAGAATGCAAGTATATGCAACTGCTAGTCATCCCAATAATACGCTATGCCTAAACATACCTTCTTAAGGTAGGTAGGTACCTAGGTTAGGTAGGTGCACATAGGTAGTGTAGTGTACCCATAGATCTATATATGATGCGGTACCTAAGGTATAGAAGGTTGGTGCTGTACCTATTGGATACCAGGGGTGACTGCGCCACGAGGACACTAGCCACATTCATCATCCAGGGTCAAACTGCCAGTCTTCAACCTCCGGCTTAATAGTAAGAAGCTACGAAATAGCAGAAAGCGTTACTTTCCCAGCTATCATAATCAGTTTTTAACTTTACATATTTCCCACCTTTCAATTCATTTTATAAGGAGTAGCTGTGTGTTTTCTTCTAAAATAGGTATTCTCTCGTTCGGCATTAGTTTTTAGTCATGTGGATAAGGTTAACTACCTATTGATTATTGATGAATTGCGGTATCATCTAAAACAACTACGACAAACGGCTACCCGACGGAAACATATGTGACGCCCCGTCATCTCCATCACCTCCGTCGTTTTCAGCCAGAATCCTATCAGCATCCAAAACACCCGACTCCTTCGAAATTTTGGAGTCCCAGCCAATACGGAGGGATATCTTGTGGCCGAAAAGAGACACGCAGGCGCTCAAGCGCATACAAGATAACCCACGGCTAAGTGAGCCAATACACACACGGTGGATGAGCAAAGTGGATGAGCAAAGAAAGACCTGTCTCGTCTCACCCGACGCTGCCGGAAGACCCGCCGGGTGCGCGCTTGTTGATCCTTTTTGCTCTCTCTCTATCCGAATCTGTACCTATTCCCGTATCTGTATCTGAGTCCAAATCTGGATCTGGTCAGATCGGGATCTGATCCATCCAACACACGAGTACAAGCACCATAGTACAACGGCACCACGACACCACGACACCACGACACCACGACATCACAGCACCACAGCACCCCAGTTAAGTCATGAGTCTCACCAATCCCTCCTCGGGTGCGGCATCAGGTCCAGCGTCGGCTTCTGCAAGAAATCAAACCCTTAAAAGAAGCGTACAGGCCGCTTTCGAAGGTATGCAGCCCAACAAATATCTTCTTGTTAACTGTGTCTTTTTCTATTTGGTTCCTTTTCGTTTGTCGACCCCATGCTCGTATTCGCCCACCATTTTCTACTTACTCCTTTCGGTTATAAAATCTCACAACATCTAAGTCGCCCCTTGATTGGTGGCCTTCGGACTTTATTCGACCTTGGCAAAATGTTGCGCCGCTGACAATTTCCCCCTATCAAAAAGTTGTCTTCAAGGCTCTTACTCTTGTTTTAATTCTTATTTTATTTTTCTTTACTCCTTTCTGTCTTTCCCTCCATCTAGAGAAGTGTCGTGTGTCATGGTGCTTAGGAAAGGCCTTGACAATCCTCTGCTGTGCCGTCGAACACAACTACAGAAGAACAATAAAGTGACCCACGACCCTACAAACGTGGGCTTTCCTCTTACCGAGTCTTTAGAGCCTAGACCGATGCATCCTTTAATGACCACTTTTCAGCCACACACTTCACTATTCCGTAGTCAATGTATTACAGCTACTTTATTCGTCTTCTCGCTACTGTGGAAACCCTTATAAAGTTGGCAATTAACTAATCGGTATGTAGACCCTATCGATAGAGGCGGCAATGTGGGTTATCAGTCTAAAGTCAGAGTTGTCGACAAGTATAAAGTCATTGGCTTCATCAGTAGTGGAACATATGGCCGGGTGTACAAGGCCGTAGGGCGGCAAGGTCAGCCGGGCGAGTTTGCCATCAAGAAGTTCAAACCTGATAAGGAAGGGGAGCAAATACAGTATTCAGGCATATCACAATCAGCCGTGCGCGAGATGGCACTTTGTTCAGAACTCAGTCACGAGAACGTCATCCGCCTAGTTGAGATCATATTAGAGGATAAGTGTATTTTTATGGTGTTCGAATATGCCGAGCATGATCTTTTGCAGATCATCCACCACCATACCCAGCAACCGCGCCATAGCATTCCTCCCTCTACGGTGAAAAGTATCATGTTCCAGCTGCTAAACGGGTGCCAATATCTACACAGCAATTGGGTCCTCCATCGAGATCTTAAGCCCGCCAACATCATGGTAACCTCAAGCGGGCAAGTCAAAATCGGCGATTTAGGACTGGCCCGACTCTTTTATAAACCATTACATTCTCTATGGAGCGGCGACAAGGTGGTCGTAACGATATGGTATCGTGCCCCTGAATTGCTCCTGGGTAGCCGACACTATACGCCGGCGATAGACATGTGGGCGGTTGGTTGTATTTTCGCCGAGTTACTGTCGTTGCGGCCTATCTTCAAAGGGGAGGAAGCTAAGATGGATAAGAAAACGGTGCCTTTCCAACGTAACCAGATGCAGAAAATCGTTGACATTATGGGTATGCCTACTAAGGAACGTTGGCCTTACCTATCGAGTATGCCCGAGTACAACAACCTGAGTATGCTGCAGCCGCCTATGCTACATCCGGGTCATCACCACCACCATCACCACCACAGCAAATCAGCAGCATCGACGAGTCACCTCGAGAAATGGTATTATAGTACCATCGGTGCACACTCGTCGACCTCATCCCCTAACTCCAACGGCAGCCTCGCGGTCCTCGGAGCTGAGGGTTACAAACTGCTTTCGGGTCTACTAGAGTACGACCCTGAGCGGCGGCTGACAGCAGCACAGGCGCTACAACACCCGTTTTTCCAAGCAACGCCGTCGGGCGGTGGTATCGGCGTGACGGCAGGCTGCTTCGAGGGTCTCAAGGTGGCGTACCCGCAACGTCGCGTCAGCCAGGATGATAATGATATCCGCACCGCCAGTCTACCTGGCACCAAGCGCTCGGGTCTACCGGACGATAGCATCGTTAGACCAGTAAAGAGGGTAAAAGAAGCTTAGCAAGCTTTGTAAGCTCAGTAGGAAAGCTGAGTATGTTCAGAAGTCTAGGGAAGCCCGTAGGCTAAACAGCTAAGCCAGCCTAGCCTAGGCATGGTGTTGCCCAGGAAAGGAGTCGGTTTAGTTGTGCTGTTCGGTTCAGGGGGCGATAAGCGGGCCGATGAAGGTCTAGGGAGGATGAGATGCCATACCACGGGCTACTTGTATTAATTTGCTGTTTATCGAGGGGCGGCTTGGAGTTTCGATTCAGACATGACGGAGTAACGGCGGCCCTGGTTGGGACTGGGTATTGCATTGACATTGGTATTAGCGCACATCAGCAGACATGTTTGCGTATAAATGTTTCAAAGATGGGATATAGAAATAATTGAGATGCTGCTATTCAATATGTTGCCATATCTATTGCTTGTCTGACGACTGCTCACTCTCGTAGTCTACCTACCTATATATGCCAGCACCAGTAGATTAATGCACATTTCATCTTAGCAAAGCTAACCCAGGTCACAAAAAATCACAATATACTTGAGTGAATAGCATGGGGAGGTTTTTTTCTTCAATTTGATATATTTTCATTGCTCGATTCCGAAGCGAAAGTAATAGGTAACCCCCCGTCCGCTCCTCAAACGATCAGGAACCGAAACCGCCAGTATTACAAGATTACTATACGACAAGGCACAAGCAGCACCAACCCACCCCCCCTGCCACCCTTTACAAATTAACTAACACGGAATGATGCGGATATCCCTGTCCCTCCCTTTACTCTACTCTCCATCCCTTTAGACCGTGTTTGCCTAGTATACCGCCCTTATTCGTATCGTGGGAAAAAACAAAACAAAAAAGAAGACTGATGTGTGACGGACGGATGGATTCGTGACGTGATTGATGGACTAAAGACAGGAATTTTGGGGGCAGAAAAGGGACCGCTCTAAGTGCTTCCAACGCCGAGGGGTTTGGGGTATATATATTATCCGCTTCGCCCGGCTCCGGTTTGTATTTACCATTGCATACCCGAGCCTCGTACGAAATAGGAACTATGACAACCTGTCGCAGCGCGGGCTTGGTCTCGCCTCTCTTCATTCCTCCCCGCACTCACTCGCAACTGACCGACTAACCGACTAACCGACTAACCGACTGACTAGAACTGCAGATGGAGCTGTATATATATGGTACGGTAGGAAAATGCTTCTCGCTCCACTACACTTGGGCTGGGATCGCCTTTCAAAGGGTCAAAACTGAATTTGCACACTAGACCCTGAACTATACGAGGCATCTTCATTGTACCGCGCCAAAAGCATGCTAGCCCGGACCAATTTTATAGAGTTATTAGAGCCGTATAGAGGCCATTGAGGTTCGCTCGTCATGTCCATCTCTGGCCAAGTTGTAGGGAGGTGGTCGTTCTAAATCAAAGAAAATCAGGGGTATCAAGGGAACAGAGAACTAGAACTAGAACTAGAAGCCCTACTTCTTGGCCGGCGCAGGGGGCGCCTTGACATTGTTTGACAGCCACGCCAACCCCTCGAGCAGACCCTCGCCCGTCGTGGCACAACTAGGCACTACGTACCAGATCTTATCCTTAAGCTTGGACAGCTGGAGTGCCTCGGTCACTTCTTGTGGTTTCATTGCTATGGGAACAGTTAGCACCAGGCTCTTCTTTAATCTCTACCGAATGAGATGGGAATCTAGTAGTTACTCACCATCTTTGATATCTTGCTTGTTTGCGAATACTAGCAGCAAGCTATCCTTCATCTCCCTGTCGTTGATAATACGGTGTAATTCTTGCCTCGCCTCTTCCATCCGCGTGCGGTCAGCAGAGTCGATTACAAAGATCAGACCCTGGGTTCCTATTCGTGCATTACACCGTTAGCATGCGCTCGAGTTATTACGTCCGTGTCCGCGATTATCTACCAACTCATCCGCAAAGAAAATTCGCCGTGGTCCTTGCGGACTAAAGTAATACTAGGAATACCCCTAGAGATCCCATATCCAAAACAGCATCCCAGTTCACAACTGGCAAATGACTGGCAAATGACTTACCGCTGAAGTAATGTCTCCATAAGGGACGGATCTTGTCCTGACCACCAACATCCCAGACGTTGAACTTGACGTTCTTATACGTGACCGTCTCGACATTGAAGCCGACGGTAGGGATAGTAGTAACGTCCTGACCCAACTTGAGCTTGTATAATATTGTCGTTTTTCCAGCAGCGTCGAGTCCCAACATCAACAATCTCATCTCCTTAGATCCGAAGATCTTGCCCATCATCTTAGAAAGTTGGCCCCCCATCTTGGATATTATCGATCGCGGTCAAGATATTACTCAAATTATACTTCAGAGAACAGAACAGAACAGGTATTGTCGATAATATATGTCGCCTTGTTTGCGGAAGTGTGAAGCCGTATAGAGAATCGATTTACGTTTAGCGCGCTCGACTAGGATTGAGATGGCGTTTTACGTCGTCGAGCTCGTTGATGTAAGAGTCGAAAGGGAAGGGAAGGAGGAGAAGGACAGGTAGAACGTTGATTGGTAGGTAGCACGCGACGCGTCTCTATTGGCCAGGTAGGTAAAGTATCTATACTCTTTCGGAGACCCAATTGATCGAATCACGAGAGTATTTCGTAATAATTCAGCCTATCGTTGAAGGACCTATGAAGGACCTATGAAGGGCCTAAAAGAAGGGGGGGGTCCGTGAGGTGAAAGATGCCGATGGGAGGTCGATGGGAGGTCGATGGGAGGTCGATGGGAGGTTTACCGTATGAGGAATGATTAAAAATAGGTAAAATTACACATCCGAGATTGGAGATTGACACATGCACGACGAGGGAGGGAATTAGTGGAGGATGGGAAAATTAAAGAGAAAGACAAGAGTATTGACAAGAAGAAGAAAAAATTACTTGTTCGTGTCGACTCCCAAATTGGAAGAGTAATGAAACATTAAAATGCGCCGGGGGTCCAGGTCGTTATCAAAATGGTTCAATTTCCGCTACTTTTAGGGGGGAAACTCACATACACCACCTGAACCTCACTGCCCTGCTGCCCTGCTGCCCTGCTGCCATAATACCATTATCAGTTACTCGCTGCTTCATATAAGCTAGCGTGCCAAGCTAAGAGCGCGATAGTTTCCCAGTTAGGTTAGATCAAATATGATATAACAGTAGTGGATATGTTACACAGGTACCTAACCTAGGTATGCACACTACCTGGTTACCCCTGCAGAAGCTCATCGCGCAGTCGCGGAAAGGTACGGGGAATTTGTACATCAAAGGCTTGGTCCAATCTTAGCATTAACTACCTAGGTACATGTACAACGGTATACTAGGTAATGCAGTTGGTAAAGTAATAGCAACCAAGTTAAAAAGGGGCACATGCCGGGTAGCTATCTTGTATATAGGAGCTAGGAACCTTAGCATGCAATACACGAGCTACCTATCTACCTATGTATAAATTCAACGAACAATTGCTTTTAGGATATCTCTAATTTACCTAGGTAGGTACCTAGGTATGGGACAAATGGAGAAGTAAACAAGGCCTCCGAGGATGAAATGAGAGTTGGCAATAACAACTCGTCCTCGTATATTAACACTTAGGTAGGTAGCTATAGCTGTGCCCCATTACTGTGGTCTTCAACTTCGCAGAAGGCCTTAAACGTTGTGAACGAGTCATCTTGACCTCCTTGAGATTCTAGAATTAACTCCGCAGTGGCACCGACGAAAAAGACATACCCTTCCTTGATCTCCTCGGTCTTTGGGCCAACCTTTATTTTGCCCTTGCCTCCCGTGCAAAGAACAATGCTCGGTCCATCGATAGGATCGAAGGTTGCCTTAGATCCCTCGCCGTTGAGCACCGTCCTGATGACGCTAAACTCTTCGATCGGCGGGTCGTACAGGGTTGCCTCTGAGCCCGAGCTGTATGCGGTGCGGTTAAGCACTACGTACGGGTACTCTGTTGGCGACATCTTCTGCTCCTCGATAGGAGCGTAATTGTATGTCAATAGATCGACCAGCGTCTGAACGTCCTTGAATTTGGGTGTAAATCCAGCTCGGACAACATTGTCGCTTGCTGCCATACACTCGATGATATCACCCGACACATATGCATGAATATCGTCTGCTTTCAGAAAAAGGGCTTCGCCTGGGGAAAGTCTGACGTAGTTGAGGAAGAACAAGACGAAGAGGCCGATATCATCAGGGAATTGCTTATTCAGTCGAACCACCAACTCGGACATAACTGCTCCGCTGGTAGATTCGATTCCGCCATCTGCAAATTCGCTTCCTCTGCTCTCGGCGTCCGAGACCAGCGACTTGGCAGCTGACGCTACATCTTCTTGTGAAGACTTCATAAGGGCGGCGAAGGCAGACTGGAGGGCTCTCTTGTTCTGCGTAGTAGACTCAGATGAATCGTCGCGCTCCTGTCCTCGAACCGTGGCGATAAATGCCTTTGCGGCATCTTCTCCGACTAGCCGTCGTAGAGCTGGTACGGATGATAGAAAGTGAGCAATTTCTTCAAGCGGGCGGAATCCACATAGACCCTCGAAATCAGTTATCGCAATGGCCATTTCGGGTTTATGGTTGTCGTCTGGGTAGTTCTTGGGGTCTTTTTCGTGCAATTGCTCGGCAAGCTTCTTGTTGGGATGGGCTTGAATGGAGAGGGCCTTATTTATGGAGAGCACCTTGAATAGGAATGGTAACTTGGAACCATATCTCGCCTTAACGGATGGGGCGAGGAGCATCTGGTTCCCTTCGACAAGCTCAAGCAAGGTGCGGCCGGATTCGAGGTCCTTAGACGGGTTCGAAGGGTGAGTTCCCATCCATAGCTATAAGCACAAGGTCCTTCATGTTAGCTATTAGATTGCGTAAGGTTTGGTAGCTGGTGGATAGAAGACACACCTCAGCATATGGCTTATCTGACTGAATGTTCAAGGTATCAGAGGGTGTCGCGGCAGCGAACTTGGCTGCGGCAGATTCAGATCCAATCTTTCCCCAATCGTAGGAGTTCACCCCGCATTGGAGTCGTATAAGAGGGACGGGTAGAACCATTGTCGATGATGGTAGGTGGTAGTTCACAGAGAACGGAGAATTGTTCGAAGTCGCGCAGAGTTGGGAATAACTATGCGATGATGATTAGAAGGTAAGTCACAAGGCAAGTTGCAGGTTGTAAGGCACATACACCTAGATAAAACACGTGCATGCATGTAAGGTTCAATAGGTCAGTACGCGGTTGACGCATGTAGGTAAAAGCTCAAGGTGCGGGGAGTTACCCCGCAAAACTTGTACTAGGTACTTATGTACTTATGTACTTATATACCTTTACTTTACATGAGGTACCTAAGCTTACAAGCCACAAGCCACAAACGAAACATCCACGGATCCATAGGTTCCATGTAAACGGAATTGGGGGTTTGTCAACAGAGGCTCAGCTTCATTTGCTCGGTTCATATTCAAAGTTAAGATGGCAATACTCAGAGACGCTACGAAACAAATGTATCTAAGCATTTCAAATGAGTTCGATGTTTCTTCGAACTTTCCCTCATGATTAAAAGCTTATATCTATTAGGTAATTTTGATTTGAACTTGTACTTGGCACCTACTCTATTATCATTCTCCGTCCCTTATTCCTTATTTCTTATTCCTCGTTCCTCATTCCTCATTCCTCATTTCTCATTCCCCATCTCACTATCTCGATATCTCATATCATAATTAGTCACTACAATAAGATTTATCTTGGCCGTTAGCTACCCAAGGTAATAAACACATCACCGAGATGTCTTCACGGGGGAATCAGCGAAGAGGTCCGAACCGAAACAGCGAGATCGGTGAGCACGGGGAGGAATTGCCCATGTGGAAAGACATCAAAGACAAAGGCACTGCTATTACCAATGCCTTCAATGATAGCAGTTCCAACGTCAACAAGATTCGCGACCAGGAGAAGCTTATGGCCGAGAAGAAGACCAAAGGCAGTGAGTCCCGTTTACGCCCTGTCTCCTCCTATCTGTCAAAGTCCTCGTTTCATTCAGCACAGCCGGGGTAATCTGATACTTCTCATTAGCCCTTACTATAGAAGACTATAATACGCTTGATGATTTCTACCGCAAGGGCGTAAAGTCCAACGAAATTGCCAGCCAAGCTATCGTCGAAACAATCGAAAAACTCAAGGTATTGCGTGCGGTGCAGAAGGCCAAGGAGGAGCAGCAAGAGGTAAACACCTCAAGAGTCCAGCGGGCTAAGGAGTCAGCCGCTGCTGCCTCTTCTCTATATGACTTTGACGGATCTGGCGAGTCGTCCGTCCCGTCTCCAAACCCCACCATACGCCGTATAAATAATAATAACAAGGGTGACCGTGACTCAGTCCCCCCTAGGGATCGTTCTACTCCGGCAGCCAAGGCGGGGAGCGCCGAACCGCAAGCCGGGCCCTCTTCCAACTCCATCCGCACCAAGCAGACATTCGCCAAAGACGACGAGGTCGCTTTCAAGCCGAAGCCCGTAAGCAGCGAGCAGACGGACTGGATTCTAGGCATCGTCCAAGACGTGCGCGGCGACGGAAAGACGAGGCGGTACAGGGTCCTCGATGCCGACGTGGATGAGAACGGTCACCAAAAAGATTTCCGAACGTACGCCAGCAGCATGATCCTTATCCCTAGAGAAGGGACCGTGTTGCCGCCATTAGAGACTGGTAAGACGGTGCTGGCGCTTTATCCCAATACTACCACATTCTATAAAGCTGAGGTTATGGGGATGGATGGCGACGGGAAGGTCAACTTGAAATTCGAGGGCGAGGAGAGCAGTAATACAATGCAAGCCGTCATCCGTCGACATGTTGTGGAATATCGGGGTTAAGAAGAGCGAGCTTTGCTAGATGGATTGATTAAGGTTAGGAGTTAAGGCTGATCGGATGGGACCCGATCTGGAGTTACTGGCTGATTCCTACGGATGTTAATTTTTATATGGTTCCGTAGTTGCTTCATTTCCTATATGAAATGGCATCGTATGCTTAAGCGTATTATTTATTAAACTAGTAAGCTTTTAATCTTCCCTTTTATATATCCTGCCTTTTTTTAAATTGTAGTTATACTCGTAGAATATGTTACCGCTAAAGAGACGGATGGGATTTGAACCTCGACTAAGGTTGTCAAGGTCACGATACATGCCGACGAGGCGTAAGTCGCAACACCATATAACCAGATCTATGGTTCAAGTCTAACTCCTCGAAACACTTCTTGGCCATGACAGCACCCAACCCCATCAGGTACCTAGGTAGGTAAAGGATAACTTTTATGATTCAGGTTGAACTAAACCCCGCAGTTTGGTGTCTTTCTCACGACTCAGTAGCCTGCCAAGTAACAGCTAGCCCTGAGCTGAAAAGGGCCGGACCCAATGAGTTGAACGGCAAGGATATACTCCCAAATCGTTAGCAGGTAAGTTAGGTACCTAGGTAGGTTAAGCTATTAACATATCAAATCCCAATACGGGCTAATAGATCTAAGATATCACTTACAAGAAATGCAGTGCATTTCCATCCAAGGAGGGGGGAAAGGGTAAGGGTACTACTTGACCCTGCATATACAACACACCAATCACATCTCTCTATCCCATCCAATACAGCTCGCATCTGCGACAAGCCTCCACCCGTCAGAGGGGGACTCCTTCGTTATGGCCAAGTAGCCAGCCGTTTGTAGGCTTGTCCATCAGCCTCTAACACACGAGGATTGGAAGATGTGCTGTTTGCCATTTGGAAGCTCTTCTCTGCTCTGCCAAGGAGGGAAGTTATTTCTTATAGACGATAGATGACCAAATAACTTCCCTAAACATGCTGGATAAATGGAAGGATCCCCGTTTTAGGCTTGATCTAAAGTGATATGTCGCCCAATAGTTACCAGACCTAACCGCATTCTCCTTTTCGTCAACGTGCATGCGAGCCTCTGACTAACACCATGACGGGTAGATAGATGGAGTCACAACTTGATGATTCTAGAAGTCCAAGGCTGTATGAATTGCATTTAGTTTCATTCACCCCGTCCTCGATTCTGCTTGCTGCTTTCTCTATTTCTTTATCCATCCGCAACGACTTCTTAGACACCCTTCATTCTTCTTAATTCTACCTTTGATCTTATAGGTACCTCCTAATCTTTTATTCGCACACTGAGCTGGTCTCACGCCTTACATATTGCTCTCATCCCGCGCATATAATTTATCTCGTCTATACTATTCCTATTCCTTGAAGCTAAGCCATATTGTGGGTGGGAGCAATAATTCATTAGCAAGAGCATAGACGTCACTGCAGATTTATATTCATCAAGATGCTGGTAATCGTTACTATAACAGCCCTGTTAGGCTTGGTAGAGGCTAGCCGGAAAACGCCGCGGACAGCTATACCTTCGACAGCGACAACGTTGGCGACGATACCATCAGTTACGGCAATAGTGCCAAGTAGTGTACCCTCGGTCCAGCTTAATGCATCAAGCTCTACACTGCGACTGACGAGCGCTGCCCCTGCTAAGAGCAGGTGTACTACTTTACCACTCGATGCGCCCACGTCCACATCTATATCAACTCAGACCACAATCGACCCTGAGATTACACCCTCGCCCGAGTTACCTCCGCCAGGGGCTAATTTCCACGAAATGGGCGTCAAGTATGTACAGACTACATACTATAGCTGCGTAACCTTTCCTTTAGAAACGCACTGCGGCTGGCATGAACCTATATTAGACGCCGGGGCGAACGGGGTCCGGTGCGAAGGCAGTGGACAGGCAGCTTTGCGCGCAGGTGTTGTCGCCGGTATCGTCGCTGGCGGATTGGTACTCGGACTCTGATATCTGAGTGAAGTCCCTTGTATATTTGTATTTGTTTATTTATTGTTCTTGCCTTTGGATATGGACGGAGATACCTCTAATGACTTACGAAATATAAACATAATAAGTCTGAGACGCTTTGCAATTATTTGTTAGATACCTGGGAAAACAGAGGCGTTCAGGAATCCATATAGAGTTGGTAGTTTAGGTACTGCGATAGTAAAGAAGCATTGTTAGTAGATGACCATTAATCCATCTCTTACGATCTCATGCGATTAAGTCACGTATGAACTAGAAACATGTGCTAGAAACGGATATTGCCATGACAACTCCTTGATTTATGCTATCGTGGGGGAAATCATCAAATTCATTCCGTCACGCCTCGAAGAAAGTTCACTAGTACCGCGTCGAGAACTAGTATGTAGGATGCAGAGATGCATTTTCGCGTATAATGCACAGAGCCAGTGCCGAAGCCGAGCCAAATCCCACTCCGCAAAGACCAGACCAGAACACCTAGAAGCCCATCGTCTATTTCTCCTTCTTCGCCTTGGCACCCTTGACCTTGGCGGTACCCCGTAGGGTCTTCTGTCGGTTCTTGCGTTGCTTGCCTGTATAGTTGTTAGCATTTCCATTTCCATTTCCATTTCCATTTCTATCCAGTATATTCATTCTATCAGTCCTCCGGATGTGGAAACGTACGTTGCTGTCTCGACGCTCTCTCGGCTTTGGTGGCCAGGCCGACACGAACCAGTCGGTACTGGGGCTCGAACTTCTTCATGGCCTCGGGGGAATCATAGACTAGGGCGAAGCCAGTGGTCTTTCCACCACCGAATTGTGTTCGCAGACCGAAGACGGAGATCTGGTCCTTCTGTGCCTTGTACATGGTGGATAGCTTGTCTCGAAGCTGGTCCTTGGAGATGTTGGCTCGGCCGGGGTGCAGGATGTCACTATGAGAAATATTCTGTTAGTTTCGACTCGTTGGATCATTTCGCACATCTTTGATGGTAATCGTATTTATTCTTCATGGGTTTATTATTATCCAAGTGGGATGCAACGTACACGACCATCTGCTTGCGACCGAGGAGAGGGTTGCGGATGAACTTGCGAGTTCGCAACGTGACGGGAGTATCGGAGTCAGCCATCTTCGCGATTGAATGAGGGATTCGAAGAGGAAGATTGGCGTTGATGTTGCTGCTGGATTAGTATTCGAATTGAGATGCGCAGGGTGGAAAGGCCTTCACAAAAAATCGGTAACCGAAAGTGGGTGGATTAGTGGATTGGTAGATTGTTGATTGTGTGTGATTGGGGCTAAGACCCGGTCCAAATAAATTCCCGACCTCCGCTTTCTGCTTTCTGCTTTCTGCTTTCCTTTTTTTTACTTCGAGTGTGCACAGGGCAAGACCCATACGCGAGGTTAAAACCCTAAGAAACTTGCCAATTTGAGGTACCAGGGTACATAGGTACATAGGTACCTATCTTCTTCGTCCCACTAATTCCCGCACAGCCATACCGCCCATTTCAGCCACATAGTATACGGTACCTAGGTACATACAATTCAATGGAATGCCCGTAAGTAATTCAAATCGATTTCCAGCATCGCAACATTGAGGTACCGCATTACCAACTTCAACTCCGTAGGGACCAAGTAAAACATTTGACTCAGCATTTGTCCTGACATGCCAAAGGCTTTACCTACATTTCAAAGAGCTAGAAAACGGTAGAGCCTTTGAACATGTCCATAAAAGAACACGAGCTGAAACCTGATACCATCGACCGCTTCTGTTCTCAGTACGTTCAATTAGAAAAAGATCTTGACTATCCTCCACCTGCACTTCTGCAAGATGCAGATATCCAAGGCACTATATACCACCGCATCTTCGCCGACGATGCTCTTGCTTATCCCCCTCCTCGGAGGTACCAGCTGCGAGTTCTTAAGGAGCTCACGTCGAGGATCGAAGCGAGTATCGAGGACTGGGATCTTCACGTAAGGAAAACCATCTCTTATATGATTCGTTTATTTATTTATACCTGTGTGTATATATTCTATATTTATATCTACATCTGCCGTCCATATCTCTTGCCATGCAGCCATGGCTGATAGCCCAATTACTCAGGGGGTTTCGGACGACTTGATGAATACGCTCTCTTATCTCCTAGCACACCCATTACCCTCCGAGACCACTGCTGCTCAGCAGAAATCATATGTGACGTATCGTCTATCTCTGCTTGATGGTCGTGATAATATTGCCCAAACTCCAGCTCAAATCACACTGCTCGAGTCGCGCAATCTCATCTCTGCCTCGGGGACCACCGGCTTGCGCACTTGGGAAGCCTCCCTTCACTTAGGGCAATTTCTCTGCGCAAACCCGTCGCTTATTGAAGGGAGGCGAGTTTTAGAACTGGGATCAGGGACCGGATACCTGTCCGTACTGTGTGCTAAATTTCTTACTTCTACTTTGACTATTGCCTCAGACGGCTCTGACGAGGTTGTGGCAAACCTTCCCGAGAACTTCTTTCTAAACGGCCTCCAAGACTCAAAGCAAATCCGTGCAATGGATATTAAATGGGGTCACGCTCTTGTAGGAACAGAAGACCAATACTGGAACGGCGGCATGCCGATCGATATGGTCCTTGGCGCGGATATAACCTATGACAAGAGTGCCATCCCGGCTCTCGTTGGAACATTAGAAGAGTTGGCGGTAATGTTTCCACATGTTACAATTCTCATCGCCGCTACCGAAAGGAACCAAGACACGTCCAAAGCATTTCTTGATGTCTGCCAGAAGAGATGTTTCAACATTGAAGAAGTTGACTTCAAGCTTCCGTGCAGGCAAAACCAGCAAGGTCCATTTTACAGCAACCAAATGCCTATTATGATATACAGAATACAAAAGTTATCGAGTTCTTGAAACTCGATGCATCTACCTACACCTAGTGGTAATCATAGGTATTTCCCAATTAAACTACCTTTGTCTAGCTCTAGGATAACAGTATAGATAAAGGGGCTGAAGAAGACTGTTGTGGGACTTTGATAATTAAACCATTTTTAGTTATTATCAGTGCAAACATCTAAGTACGAGCAATAACGACTTCCGTCAAGATTGGAAATCATCTTGTGATCTTTTAGTGAGTAACACCAAGCCTCCTGGATAAGGCTGCCCGCTTCCGTCCGTAACACGTGTACAACATAAACGCCATACAAACACCATAACACGGGATGAAGCACTGTCATACACTACAGAAGTAAATCCTAGGGAAAGATTTCTTTCAATATGCGGCTTGACAAACTAGCCCCTGGGGGAATCTCTTCTATCCATTTTCCCTTCTACGCCTCATATGTTAGTGAAAACACATCTTCTGGCGTAAGCCAATAGTGATAATATTCAGAAAACTATTCCCCTTATCAGCGCTGGCGATGGAATGCCAGGCTGGAGTCCGCTTCACGACACGTAGATGGGATTTCGAGTATGGAAAGACATTAATTCTCACATGGACAGGCACTACCGACTTGGTAAATATCGACCTAGCCAAGTTGACAACTAAGGGACTCACGTGGACTGATGAGATCGCTAAAGGTATAAGACCTTCTCCCAGCAGCTGTAAAAACGCATAGATAGGTACTCACAGAATACAGACTATCAAGGCAACAATACACTTATGTTGACGCCTAGAGTCGATCTCACCCCGGGTGATTACGTCTTCTACATTAGCGACGGCTGGTGTACAGATGAATCGCCCAAGCTACCACTCCCTGGCAACTTTCTACAGGTAATAATAACTATATTTCCAAGCTCTTCTCGCTACCCCCGCCTAATAATACGGTTGGCAGAATAACGCTCCTAGAGATGCTAGTAGCAAAAATTCCACTGCCAACCAGGGCGATGATGGATTAGCACCCAGCGCCGCAACAGGGATCAGCATAGGCTCAACCCTTGGTGGGATTTTTCTTTTGCTAGCACTAGTTGCCTTCTTAATCCATCGCGGGCGGCGGATCAGAACTAAGTTGGAGGACCCAGAAGCCCATACACAGAATAAAGGGAAGCAGAGGCAGAAAGAACCGCAAATTGGCACCCAAGGGACTTTGTAAGACCAAATAAGGCTATATTCTACGATTTAACGATGGTAGTTATCAATATTCTTGTAATGCGAGCAGAAGTGTACAGCAAGTAAATCAATACTGAGTGGCGTAACATATAGACATAGGCATCTTGGAGGTAGGTATCTCTTGAGTATGTCCAAGGGGTTCGTTCATACTAGCTGCTTAGAACTCCCAGTATCCTATCAGTATCTAGGTAGATAAATTAATGGTATAAATTTAGCTTAAGTCTACAATTAATAACATGATGCCTGAAGGCGGATAGGTGTCTATCGAGCACTTAAATCCTGCCGCTCAAGATTGTTGTTGGAACAGCTGTTGAGAACACGACCTTACTAATGCCATATATAAAGCAGGGACCACTGGACTCTAACGTTCATAATCACAGAAGTCGAATTTCCTATTCTCACTAAGTACCTTACTTAGGTATATATTAGTTAGTTATAAAATAATTTTATAGCGTAATCTTACATCTTCTGAATACTAGAGGCAAGCTTTGAAACCCTCTAGGGCGCGGCGTTCTACTATTTCTCCCATGTGGCAAGATTAAACTGTAAGCATCGTCTTATTTTTCTAAACTCGCGTGCCTCCACGGTTCAAGGTCTATTACTTGGAGTCTTAGCTCTAGATATAGTCCATTACCGCTCAGCATGCCTCTATTCCTGGGGAGAATTGGAACCCTCCTCAGCATTTCGCGAATATCCCGTCTAACGAGAGAGCTGACTATCCTCTTAGCAAGGCTAAAGCGTATTATCCCAAGGAAAAAGGGGCTTGGAAAAGGAGGAATATACATACTCCTAACTACCAAACGTATAGGGGGTTCTGGGCACTAATTAGTAACAGGGTGCAAGTTGAGACAGGGAGCTAGTGGAACTATTGGTCAGTGTGGGAAAAGGGATCAAATTTAGGTTCTATAAAGTATTACGTAGGTACCTAAGGCAAGACGTCAGAAACGATACCGAACAAGATAGGCTTGGCATATAATTATAATTGAGCCATTGATCACTATCTAGAGTCAGGTATGAGTCTATCGATAGGTGTCCCGACCACAAAGCTAAGCTCCAGCCTACACAGCTTTCTAGGGAATAAGCATCCACAAGAATCGTAAGTGAGATGTTCCCTCCGCGAGGTCTCTCCTCCAAACTCAACGTATTTAGAAGCGAATAAACGTATTGTTTGTGCGAGAGAATGACACGAAGTATAAACAGCAAAAGAATCCCACTAACAGGGTTTTCTCTCCAAGCCGCTCTGTCCCCTCAAAGAAGTGTACTGCTGGATGCCAGCCAAGGGATCCTCGGTATTGCAAATAGAAATCAATAGCTCAGGATGCTGCCATCCGTTAACCCAGTTACCAGCGCCCTCCAAAATCAAATCGCGAAAGGAAATGGCCATTCTGTTCTCCAACCTAGTCCCGTCCATTCGTACGTAATCTCTGCTTAGAGGGCTCTACCACTCCGTCGCGACGTTCATGAAAAGACAAAGACGTTGGGAGCATGCGATCATTATTGCGTGAAAAATTGAGGCCGGCCGAGCCCTAAGCTACAACACCACCCTTGCGCTTCTCGGCGCTGGTGAGTACAAGCATGGGCGCTTTTCGCTGACCGTCGATCGACTCGGTCTTACTAGAGCGCTGAGAACCGTTTTTGAACACACTCGCAAAGCTGCCCTCGCTATCACCACCACTGGATAAGCTATCAACGCTCTTTCGCGACTTCTGGCGCGAGCCAGGGCGGTCGGAGCCAATAGCTCCCCAGCTGCCACTTGTGGAAGTCCTGGAACTAGCAAGACTGGGCTCTGCATCGCCTGAGAGGCTGCCTGAGCCACTACGCCCAGAGTCGGACTCGTTATCAGTCAATGGCGTGCAAATCTCCTCCGCGCTCTCGGATACGGGGCTCATGCTTCCGCAGCTACTACCCGTACCCTTGCGCCTAACCATCCCGGCCTTCACAAGATTGTGGACAGCAGAGCGGCGAGTTCGCTGAGCAAAGTTCTTGCTGCCCTCGTGCTTGGCAGTAGGCTTCGCCTTAAGTTCATCAAGTGCGGGAGGGCCGCGAGGCTGACGGATAGGATGCTCGCCAGCACGACCTTGGCCAGGGCCATAACCACCATTAGTCATGGGAGTAAGCGGGAAGGAGGCCGTCTTGGGGCCAGCCGACTTAGGGCCATCATCCATCGACAGTGACAGGCCCTTATTTCCATTTGCGAGGGAGGATGACTTCTTATGGCCGCGACGAAAGGCGTTGGCGGACGGAGGCGGTAGAGGTGTAGGTTCCGCGATCATTTCTACCTTTTTCGGGGGCGAGGTAGTTCGGTAAACAGGCGGGGCGCTCTCCATGGGAGGCGGCGAAACTTGAACACGGGGCGTGCCGTTGTTTGCCTGCGAGTGACTATAGCCCTGAGGGGTACCAGGAGTGCGGTCCACATAATTGCCGACGTTCCTCATCTGAGTGGCGTTCTGGTTGACGTAGAACATTTGCTGGCCGGTAGCGTCATAATAGGGGAAGAGGCTCTGCTGAACTTGCATGGGACTAGCCATCGACTGCTGCAAATTCTTAAGCTGCTGCTGTTGTTGATACAGATTCTGCAGGGCCATCTGCTGCTGCAACACTGACTGTCCGCTGAGGCTCATTGCCTGAAACTGCTGGGCTGCAGCCTGGACACTAAGCAACTGTTGCTGCAATCGCTGCTGCTGCTGAGCTAGATACATATTGGTCGCTACTAACTGAGCATAGAGCGAAGGGTCCATTTGGTCTTGGACTTGTTCATCAAGATGAAGCTCAGGGGGTGCCAGGATCTGTTCGGCAGTATAATGCTGCTGACTAGAGTTCATCGTCGGGTTGTAGCTCTGCTGCTGGGTCGCAAGACGGGGGAGTGACGTCTTAGGTCCACCATACATGCCGTCCTGGCTACCATACATGTTCCCAGCACCATCCCTACCATATGCACGGGCAGGCGGTACAGTGGAAGTTGGCGAAGCGGCAAAAGAAGTTGCGGTAGCCGACTTTGGAGCCGTCCTTAGACCCGCAAGCAGGTGAGATCGGCTGGTTCGCGGAGTAGGAACCCCGTTGTCCTTGGGATCAGTAGAAGCTTTGATAGACTCGAAGGACAAAGGCTTAATGTTCTGGCCGCCACCGCGGCGTGAAGCAAGCCCCCCGGTGGGCATGCCCAAGCCGGTTGGCGAAGTGAAACCGTTGTGTGACATTTGAGCAAGACCGCCGGTGTCCATACTCAAATTATAAGCAACGCTGTGATCTATCAACGGAATAGCTGCTTGTGGGAGTCGAGATGCAAGATCCGAATCCAAGCGACGGTGAGAGTAATTAGAAGTGAAATCTAATAAGGAATGGATGATCGCCTCCGGAATAACAGGGCGTCCAAAATGATATTACAACAAAGTAGATTGATGGGAATAAATGTGATCCAGACAGGGCTGATTAATGCAGTGCGGAATTGTCGGGACTGTCGATAATGTCGATTGCGATTGCGTGGTGTAGCCAGACAATCGGCGCAATGGCTAATAATGTAGCAATTGAGAGGGATGTCGTATCAAACGCGGCTCGCCGAGCAGAATCCAACAAAACCAAGACAATTGTGCTGACACTGGTGATGGAAAACTGTAGACAAGAAGCAGAAAATGGATATGAGTAGATGCGGCTGTCGCGGAGTGAATTTGTCTCTGGGGAATAATTATTAAACTAATCCGTGGTCGTGTCCGAATGAGCGACAGACGATGCTAATGACAGGAAGCTGCGTAGTTAAGCCAAGAAGGAGAAAAGGTTGAAGATGGTCCGAATGAGGTTTCCCAATTGATCCGGGTCAGAGACAAGGCAATGAACAGAAGTCGGTGCAAAGGACGGGATGGAGGGATCGCGGCCTCGAAATCACGCAGGGACAAGGTAGAAAAGACTACCTAAGGCTGGAGCTTTCTTTGTTGGCTTGACTCGTCCGAGAGCGGCGTAACACTGGCAGGTCGAATCCTGATCCCGAAGGTTGACAGTGTCGATTTGTAGCACTCAGGGCTTTGTTCTTAGGCGTTGATCTTTGCGGAAGTACCTTGGGACGGGAAAGAGTTCCTTGTTTCTAGGGACTCTTGACGAAAGAACTGAGAGGATGTCTAATGCAACCACTCTAAACAATCTTAACCTTGCGGATGACTTTTACTTCTCCTAAACGTGTGCCGTTCACAGTTTCTTGCTATCAGGTTGACGTAGTTGGGAAGGACGATATTATGATCAGTCAAGTATAAGGTATACGGGTAAAGGCGATGCGAATCGAAAACGGCGACAGGAAAAAAATTCGGTAATTTGTACAATGATTAAGGAGTCGAATAAATCGATCGTGTCTTCCGGCTCTTCTATCTTTCTTTTGTATTTATTTTCTTCCTTTTCTTTTCCCTTAATCCTGTGCAAAAGAAAATACTGAGCTGGCGATGATGGTGGCAAATTGTCGTCTTCTCGAGAGAACGCGATGTAGGAACTGCTTCTCCTCTTGACGCAACGACGAAGGACAAGCCTACGGCGGATAGTAATTGGATTGCGCGCGAACACAAAAAATGGGAAACCTCGAGGAGGATTAGGAACCAACAGGATAGAGAGAGAATAAAGGAAGGGCGAGATGCGATAGGGGGAGATAAGGAGGGGAGGAAGAAAGAGAAGATGGACAAAAAAGTTGAGAGTGTGGTGGATGAAAGGGAAAGATACTTGTGCTTGGTCTGCAGGAGGAGTGGGAAAGTGAAAATTGCTGCAGTGGATTTTTGGCGGGTGGGCAGGTCGGGCCAACGAATGCAAGCACGCTGCACTTTGCTGTCTGGAACTGTGGACTGTGGGTTCCTACTGAGGACATCCTATTGCATGTCTTCGTATAGTGATAAGGAAACATTTGCACTGTATACTTACCTACCTAAATAGGTCGATGAGTCGGAAAGAGCATCGATGATTGGCTGCATGGGCTCAATTTTGCCGCGGTGGTGGATGCTAGCGAGTTAAGATGGTGGATCCAACGCACCAAATTGACCATTGACCACTAATTCAGAGCCCGATTTAGGATAGCAGGCACCGCGCCTGATGTACATAGTGTACATATCCATGCCGGGGAAACTGCCCTTTCTACCACCTATGTACCTAGGTACCTACCTAAAGATATGTACATTGACGTACCTATATCAAGGTACAATATAGGTAGGTACCTATGTATATAATTAATTGGAGAAGAAACTTATACTTATGATGAAAGATCGCAATGCGCTTAGGTTTCTAGGTAAATATGAATATCTTGGACAAAGCAACACTATGAATTGAGAAGAATGCATACCGACTTTTTTCCTATGAGATAGCTGTTTAGTAGGTCAGAAGGTACAGTGCAGTACAGTGTCATACGTGTATGTAGATCTAAAAAGAGTGTGGTGTGACAGCCAGCACAGTTTAAAAGTGGTACCACCCTACTTAGACCTGCCAGGATGGATGCGCTACATACTAGTGGCTGAAAGGGATTTTTAGTCTTTCATCGCGGGGATCAAGAACTAACCAACCAGAAGTGAATATCCCCTCCCAAAAGGGGGACCTCAAGGAAAATTGAACCAAGCAGTCTACGCTAAAGTCCCAAGCTGTTTCTTGCAGCTTTCAAGACCCAGTTTTGGTATTAGTGTATAGCACATTATTACCTATATAACACGTGCACAAAACCATACCTAAGGTATGTAAGAGATGGAAGGTACAAAACACGGTATAACCGAAGACTTTAACTATTTTATTTTTAGTTTCGTATTTTCTATTCTAGCGCATGCAATTGCTTTTGTGGCTTTTTTTGGCTCTATGATAGAAATGAGAAAAGAGAAACAAAAAGGAAAAAGGAAAGATTAGCAGTTTATAACGCTGCCATTTTATTTTCATCATTGATGTACTTATGTATACCTATCTTGCAGGTAGTATTTCCGATGGGTTCTTAAGCATTCCCTTTTATCGCATTCGCATCAGCCAATTATCAATGGTCTGTCATTCGATACGTATGGTATGTCCAAAGGTTTTCAGCTGATATTTTATGTTTAGGTATTTAGCTTTTAAGTAACTCGGGAGGTACTTTAAGTGTTCAAGATATATACTTAATACTTACCTATGTAGGTACCTAGGTATGCAATTTATTACGAACCCTCTGTCGCCCCCAAACATCGATGCTTTACATGTTCATCCGAGGGCAAAAAAAAGAAGAAGAAAAAAGAAGAGACGAGAATCCCAGAAGGATCTCGTGAGCAGGCAAACTAGGCTTGACTGAGCCCTGTCATGATCCGGATTTGGACTCGAAAGGATCTTTGCCCTGTATGGTTCCTGTATGGTCCCTGGTATGGGGAGATTAAATCCCTGTGATCGACCACTGCCCATGCTTGCATGGTTGTTTCATGTGCCTGAAACCCAGCCCACTATCATGGAGACATGGAGAGACATGGAGACATGGCTGCAGCAGTTATTGATCATCCGAACATGTATACCTAATGTTGGGTAGTGTAATCCGTAGTAAGTATCCTTCCAGTACACGGATTACTTTCGTAACTTACCGGCTCACCTACCGCTAACGAAGATGCCACGACGTTTTTCAAATTTTAGGCAGACAAGATTCCTCTAAGTCTCACTAAGCTAATATGACTACGAATCTATACCTAGAAATTTGTCCTAAGTCTGATCACGACGACATACTCGATTACATAGGTAGGTACATATGAAGACATTTCCAACTATAGTCACAATTGTAACTTGAACAGAAAGGTCCAATTCAAGTCGTTAACCAACAACACGGCGAGCACGTGAAATGGAACATGGATCTAAATATCGCGACTTTGAGATTATCGAGATTCGGCCTCATATGTTAGCACCAACATTCTAGATTCCTAATAGGTACCTATATATATGTAGACATGTATATAATATAGACGTAAATACTTCCGTCACTCGCTCGCTCAACAGCAGTGATCGACGACCACGTATTCCTGACGGATGAGGAATAAAGATCAACGCGATGCAGCTCGCTCCCCATGGGCCACAGCCCCAGAACCCGGATCAGTGAGTCCCAGCTGCCCAGCTGTCTATGTAGTGGATGTATGTAGTTGCTAAAATCATCTGAGACAGTCCCACCACTCAGTGGGGGAAAATGGTATGTATGTACATATGTAAACTTCATACATACTCCATACATAGGTACCTAGGTAGGTACCTAGGGTATATATGTACATACGTACTTCGGAATCAAGGCCCATGGATATTGACCCACGGACGTCGGACGTTTGGACGTTTGGAGCAAGCCTCAAAGACCCCCCTCGGGTTTGGGAAAAGTCACATCTGCTTCTCGACATCGTCTAGCAGCATCCACCCTAAGCGCGTCTAAGACCAGCCTTACATAGGTAGTAAGTATTCGTGAGTTGTCGTCTATTTTGACGCCGAATATAGGGGAGGGACGCACGTAGCCGCGGCTAATGAGCCAGTCAATCCAGCAACACCGACCAGCTTTCCAAACGTCGTGCTTACACGGCCTTATCGCCCACGCGGCTTCGAGCGACCTGATATATCTTATTTACACGCCCGTCACTACGCCAATACCAATACCTACCATTTGATAAAATACCTCTTACGTATCCTTACATACGAACGAAACTCGCCATAGAACTAGTATAGTGAACTATTCCCGAACAAGAGGTGCTGCATTGCACAGTACAAGCGAGCAGTTCTCCCTTACACCATCTAGAATTGATTAAGAAATACAAGCTGTATGGACTGTAGAAGACTACATACGGATTACGTACGGGATTATGCGTGCAAGGCTGTATGTACTATAGTATTCCTCATGCAACATATAATTACGATGCAACCCGAAATCCGTGATCCTCCCCCTTCCCCCTCCCCCTGCGCACGAGCGGCGCTTAGGAAATGACGAACCGAACCAAAACTATGTATATACAAGCTACGCATGCCGAGTTCAAGGGTTCAGGCGCCCGCCGAGTCCACTCATGCACGGCATCGGCAAACTAGTTTCTGGCTATAAGTCATTTGGACCCCAACTATATTTGTATAGATGGCTCTACGTGGCTCCATTAGCCGTGGCGAATTCGCGTTCAGACATCCTATTCGTCCGCCTATGTAGCAGCCAGTGGACAGTGGCTTGAGACAAGAGCCTGACCCTGGGGTTGGCCCTGGGGGGCTTCTGCGAGTGATCAAATCGAGCTATACGTCCATAAGCCGCCAATTCCACGTGCTTAGCACCCAAATACACCCCATTCCCTTGGCTGACAAGTAGATAACCAACGAGGCTGTCTGCTACCCGACCGCGTAATGATAATATGTCCGTTGTCACACGCAGCCTACTTGGAGCGGCTTGGAGCAGTCAACACCCAGAATATTCTCGCATTATACGGTCGGCACGTGATATCTGAAGGGCAACGACAGGTGTATATATCTATGGTCCACGATAGCTTTTGAATTCGAAAAATTCACTGGAGGAAATGATGTATCCATTATAAGACATTCTAAGGGCTAGTTGTATAAGGCTGACAGGAGTACAATAGAATGAGCCGGTAAGCTTCTAGGTTAACGAATAAACAATTACGTTAATTAGACATGGAATAACTTGTACTCGAGAAACAATATAAAGCATGCGTTTAAAAGCCCTTCAAGAGAGCATCTGGTAATCATAATTGGCGGGGACTATACCATTGCCTTTGATGTAGTTACAATTCAAGATTATACTCGATCATATCAAATCCAATCTATCATTTCCGTTTCATCATAGTATAACCTCACTAGCAGGGCGACCACATGTGACTCAACAGACATGAAGCCCTCAGGTCAACTTAGTTTAAATCAGGACATGCCGAAAGTTACTAGGGGTTAGTACATGCGAAGTGTATTTCCGTTTCTTCATATATTACTACACGGACGATGAAACTAGCTATGTACTAGAAACTTAGTAAACAGACTTGCATATATCACCAGAAATAGAGATTTCCTTATACCTGCTATCCAACAGCATATTCTTAATGTCCCCAGGCGTTTTTTTCTAATAATATCGCTTGAAATGAGAATCTACGTCCTCTTTCATGTTTCAACGCCATGGATGAGTCTAACAGTTATATATATTTTCTATCAATCGACATTTGAGGCTGGTCTTAAGCTATCAAATTCGCCTGGTAGTAAGAACTACCCTGTTTTTTTCGAATATTATTTAGTTATCTCCTGAAAATTGTTTAAAAAGCACGAAAGAGACTATTGTCCTCACGGTGTACTAATCTTAACTTAATATTCCTGCCATAACTAAAGTTTGATATGTGCACTGTTAGGACACAGTATTACTATTTATACCCGCTGGGTATCTAAATAGCATCCAGTTAGCGAGGGGCCAAGATAAATATGATATAAAGGACCAAATTAATCACCATTAATAGCGCTCACCTACTAGGGGTTCGTAATTAGTTCAATAAGTAGGTAATTTACTAATCTATCCCATATGACGTGCTGAAGCACTGTCAGATTATCGGAGTTGATGTTAGCGTCACGAAACAATAGGGCTGCCTTTGTAAGGTAACCGCTAGGTTAGATATTTGGCCAAACCTACCTACCTATATAAAAAGGGGTACCCCCTATCCTTGGAGGAGGCATAGGTCAAAAGAATCATCGACAGAAATATATACTATAAGCTAAGCCACAGCCTCCCATTCTATGTGTCTGTAATCCCCAATTGTCAACTCCGTATAATATCCCTTGCAAGCCAACCGTTGATTCTGGGCCCGCTGGAATAGGCCTGAGCGACGAGCCTAAGGCTCTTGAATTCATGAGAATTGCCCAGACACAGAGGTATGGCCATTTATGACAGAAATGTAAGATATAACAAGCGGAGGCACTAATCCGTAACCTGGCCCCGTCTTTATAAGTGGTAGCGTATGAGTAAGTTATTTCGTGTCTTTTCCTCGGATTACATGTTATTTAGCCATAAAACGTGTTTATTTTAGGGTAACCCTATGTCATACCTTGCTCAATTTCCTTTCCAGTGAATAGAAGTGCCCTTACACTACTAGACTTCTTTCTCTAGGATCTGGTTTTGACTCTAGGGAAACGTTAAGTGTAAAAAATGTATATGGGAGGTGACAGCTCGGGATATACCCTAAAAGGAAGCGGGTGAATAATGTTCTTTACCGTAGCTTCGATTAATTAGAATAGCTTAATACGTAACAGCACTGTCCGATTGCTACCACTTAATATACAGAGTCTAAAATCATGCAATGAGCTGGAATAGCCTTAAAGCCAACTATACTTCATCTATTAACTCGAACTACCTTGCTAAGTTGCCCTAACACCCATATGAAGTCCCTCTACCAAGTAGTATTTGGATTGCAAATGACAGCAGCATGATTACATTTAGTGCCTAATATAGCCCGCACGCCTTATTGTAAAATCTGGTATAGGAGTAAATCACCAGCTAATCGGAGTCATTGTTATTTAATCTAGGTATCTAGGTACCTATCATGGGGGCGTTCACATCCCATCTTTTGTGACTCACATTCTGGAACGCATGATCTGGTACTCCGGTAGCCAACTAGCTTGCATCCAAAATACGTATTCGTGGCGACATGTAGCATTATACAGGTCGTCATAGCACCATATGCGTATATAAGGGGCGCACTTTGGATGTTTATCCTCTAGGTTCGTGGATTTTGCCTCATTGCCTATAACGAAACTGCTGCCTTCAAGTGGCGTAGTACGCTTAAGTAGTTCCAAGAGTCCAAAATATTATATGGGCAACGGGTAAACCACGTACTCTAAACCCACGGTAGAAAATATATCCGTTTCTTGTCAGGATTATAGGCAAGACATCTATAACAAAGACCACTGTTAATATGTAACTAAAGCCGTAGCTAGCTTATGCCTAGTTCCTCGCGGAACAGCGAAGTTGTTTCCTAGCTTCTTAGCCTACTTCATAGCACTTCCTCGGGCACAGATTCCAACCTCCCATTATAGGACTCGCTAGACGTCTCAGCTGCCCCTTCGTATGCCTTGAATGGCATACCGTAAGCACAAGGGATAGTTTGTCCCAAGTATTGTCGAATATTGGGATGCTCGGTCTTGACTTCTGACTTTGATCGACTCGCCACTAACATGCATCTGGCCACTTGCCCTTGTTGCAATATGAACTCTACGTGTGCCATTTAGATACGTACTATCGGAACGTTACATATAGGAGGCAACCTACTAGCTAACGGCACTGCCTGTAGGACAACCCCGGTTCCAGCCCTAGGATAGAGATCTCATTTGACAAGCCTAGCCGGCTCCCGAGGCTTACGGCAGATCCGAGAAGGAATGGGCGGATCGGTTCCCTTTGATCATCTCGATCAAGGCGTGATTGCCCTACGGAGATCCAGAAGCTTATCTGGTGTACAGTTTTAACAATACATCGCGAGCGTCATAGGCAAGATAGCACACTATCTATTTGGGATCACTGCCCCTCAGTTTCCAACTTGGGAGTAATATGGTAATAGGCCTCCACTTATATTAACTTGGAGTACAATATATGAGCATGCAATTTTAGAATCCTTCGTGGGGATGGCTCTCTGTTGTTATCAGCCGATGTGGAGAAACTACCTTCTATAATGGAGTTGAAGTGTCACATCTAAGATCTGTCGGATAAGAGGCCGCCTCCCAAGCTATTCCTCTTACATTGAGTCGGTGAGCACTTTGTTGAAAAGGGCCCGAATAGGCAATGTAGTCGGTTTTAGGCCTTCTAGGAAAGATAAAAAACCGAGGCTTGTTGTGGAATGTGTGGTAGTGTAATCGAATGAACCCGCGCGCCTGTTGTATCTTAGGGTAGTTGGTTGTAATCCTACATGGGTGCTGAGCCATGGGGTTAGATATCGGAGACCTCGATCGACCCAGCCTGTCCATGTTGGTTAACGGCACGACCGTACGTGTTCCGTATTGCAAGTGGATCGATGTAAATGAATTTACTTTCTTGAGCCGCAATGCCGAGCTGCGGCGCACTGCATGAACTCTGCATATTACTTTCGGGGAATCATCATGTCGTAGACTCTTCCTCCCGCATGACCAACTCGAAGCTTATACCATAATGGTAGTGATAATAATAATAATAATAATAATAGATACCTTTTATCTTACACCGAGGTTGCGGTAGAACAAATCTTCGGCCGTGTCCGTCTTAAGAAGATGTCTATACTTTTCGTAGTATGTAGCAAAGGATTTTGGGCACTAGCTTTAGCTCTGGCTGTCGGGTCCAAGCTTTTCATCTAAGATCTTAAGTGACAACCGTATGGTCAATCTTCCTCCTAAGACCGGAGTCATCCCATATGGAAGGTGAGCGGATACCGCATTGTGCAAACCCTTGCCTGGATCCTGGAGACACCTATGTAATATGACGTGAGATCCCTCGGTCAACCAGGCGAAATCCTCCTCGGTCGTGACAGGGCAATGGCCCGCCGCCAAGACCAGGCCATGGAGTTTAATAGTACTGCGTAGCCAGAAGTGTCAACATATTTCCTTATTTGAGTGACAGAAGGCTGGAAGAGACTAACATGATCAACGCAGGGTTTTATGTGCTTGTGAGACTTCCAAGCATACATACCTAGTGATGCAAGGGGGTCCGGGTCCTGTACAGACGTTGCATACATACATACACGTACATACATACTCTAGTGTAATGTACCTAAGATTCAGCCCTAAACCCGTTGGGAAGCATGACGCGGGGACATGGAGCTGCCCTGTTCCCCTGTTCCCCTATTCCTCATTTGGACGATCGGTGAGCGGTCACATTTTCGTCAAGCAGAGCTCAGGCCTGTTCGTCCTTTGCGTATTTCGGACAGATGGGATTGCTTTATAGCGTACCTCCTGGCAAATCGGCTTTTCTTATCGACATGTTTACGGGCCGATCGTTCTCGCACTGAAGAATCGACGTGCGCGATGCCATGCGGAAAATAAGCCCCTCTAAATTAGAGTCGTGTGAATAATGTATCTGCCTAGAGTAAGCACATACTAGCACGACGACCGGGCTTCTCATGAGTGCCTAGGGATTAGGAGTTCCCATGACGGATCCATATGGATAAAAAAGAAAAAAGGGTGAAAAAGGGCCTTTGCATTTCGCAGAGCTAATATAAGTGGCGTCAACATTGTTAACACTGACCAAGTAGCAGAGAAGACTTCGCATAAATGTAATTGTTTCGATGTTGATGCAAAGGTGGCTGAGCTCTACCCTGAACACCAACACAGCCGTTCTCTTCGCGAACAAATAACGCGCCGCGGCACTAAACTCAGAACACCCGGCATGACCGAAGCCACTCCACGCAGTAAGCGAGGGATTAAAAAAATTAATAATTTTCTTGACAAGTCGGTAACATGTGGAGGCCATAGTAAAACTAGACGAAAGGGGAAAATAGTACTTTTATCGACGTAGGAGATGTTGCAAGCCGATGACTCTAAACAACGCGGAGTTGCGGAGTTGATCTGTCGGGGGACATGGAAATATATACATGAACAGGAAAAGAACAAAGAAATAGTCGTAACAGACGTGAGTAAAATAATACCGTTCTTCCCAATCCCAGTAACCAGTGTTGTAAAACAGGTATATCCTTTTCTCCCCTAAAAGTATAGCCGCCCTAAGTAGAGAAAAAGAAAATGACACGTCAAAATCACTTCGGGAGTGTGTAGAAATGCTGCCCAGATAGTTTTAGAGAATGAATATCTCGGTCTTAGCTTGGGGTAGACGCGTCGTAATTCCTAGCGTGGCCACCAAAAGAAAAAGAAAAAAAAAGGAAACCATCGGAACTCCTCCGGCTCCTCCGGGATACTGCTCATGCCCTTCATATTCCAGGACGAGACAGGTCTTTGGCGTTCCGTCTTTGTTGGGAACTTAAACTCGACCCTATTTTCTCGTAGGAGGCCCCGATGGTCAACGGCGATGCTCGAGGGGAACATTATCACCGTAGAATCCTCCCTGGTTCCCAGAGGCCAGGCAAGCTAAGCAAACACCTCCGCCGTATACTCGCGTATGCCGCTTCCAACCTGCGCCTGAATCGTCCATTACCGAGATAATCTCGCCCTTAACATCGATCTCCCTAGAATCGAGCGATTCATGTGGCGCAAGGGGTAAGATTGGGCTCGATGATGGGAATGAGCTGGGGGAGAAAGATGCCCCATCGTGTTCCGACTCTGTATGCGCTGGTCCGAGAGGCAACATCTTTGTGTAAGACCTTCTCCTTGGAATAGAGGGAGAATCCTGACCGTGGACCAACGCGGTTGTGCTGGACTCTGGCGAGGGTGATAATGTATAATCCGGGTTCGGCTGCTGGAAGAAGCTCGTATCCAAATCGCCCATGCTAGAAGCCGCAATGCTTAGCCGGCGGTCCTGAAAACTAAAAACCCCTGTCAAAGGAGTAGGTGGTGTTAGCGGCGGCGGTGGCGGTGGGCCAGATTTAAGGATCAGTGGCATGCCTGCGTCTATGCTCACGGAAGCTGTCATATCTCTCCGATGCCCCTCGCTGCTTTCTCGGTCTTTAGACCTATCCTGATGTTTCTCCTCCCCTTCGCTCAAGTGCCCAGCTGAGGATAACTGGGAGACTCCTGAGGGGTGATTTACTGACATGATCTCGTTCTGGAAGACGGTTCCACGTGACTTCTCTGAAATCCAGAGTTTCTGAAGAGTAGTAGGGCTGGTATTCAGCTGGCTAGTGTAGGTTGGGGGATGTGACTTATATCTCTTCAACACTAGTAGTAGTACACCGAGGGAAGTGAACCCTAAGAAGGTGAACAAGAGCCGCAGATGGGTCCCCGGTACCGTATATAAGGTACCGTGGGTCTGCTGCAGAGGGAGATTGACAGCGGGCATATTTTCTTATTAGGGAAACTAATAATCAGATGTGTTTTCTGTGCCGTCTGGGGTCGGGCCTTCACCGATGTATGTATCTTGTACTAGTAGGTAGAAGCTCGGAGAGTGGACCAGGATGTCGATCGGGACAACCCAAGGACTGAGCAAGGATTCTCGCTCTACTCAGCGGGTTTGGCCTCAATATATCAAACACACCATGAAATACGCGCGGGTGACATAAAGCGGCCCCGCTCGTAGATCAGGGGAGGAGGGAGTGTGCGTATGTGCAGGTGTAGGAACTTGGTGACTTGGTAAGTAGATGATGGATAAATCGCGGTCGCTCGGTAGGTCAAGATGCTCAATAAACAAGGCTTGACCGGCAGCTTACAAGTTGGGGTCCTAAAAGGAGGGCCGGGGGAGATAAGATCACTCGCGTCTGCATACAGCAGAGAGAAAGCGCTCGGGTGGAGGTAAGTCTTTATAGTCAATCTCGAGCTTACAAGCACGACAGAACCAAACTATTGCGGAGCTACCTAGTTGACAGTCCAGTCGTAGAAACAGACGTAATATAAGCGCCCCTGATGCCGTTGAAGGATCTAAAGAAGCTAGAGAGGCGGGAGACGAGGAGAGATTTATACAGGCCTTACTTAGAGCCGGTACTACTACATCGAGCCAAGGTCCCATTACCAAGACACAACCTGACGGGACTAAGTGACAAGGGCCATCTACAGAGGAAGTACAATCATGAAAATAAACAGCCCGAGCGTCTGGGGAGGGTGTGAGTGTGGGTGGAGAGGGAGTGAATGTGTAAGAGTTAGTTAAGGTACTTTCCTCTTCAAGGCCCCGCCATCTCTTTGTCAGTCAGCCTCAATTGAGGAGACGTGGATGACTTGGCGGCTTGCTTCTTCGGGTCTGTATAAGAGAAGTCGGATATGTCATTGGATAGCCGTTGGGTCTACGCTTCACATTCCCGCGAAAACGGCGGGCCGGGTCTGTGTAGGACAGCCGTTAGATGCTTGAGCACATCAACACTGAGCGTATCCTATATAAACGGGACGGATTATACGGGCGAGAAGCCCCGTGGATTAAGGTTGAGCCATATCTACGTTATTGGAGCCAACGCCTCTTATGCCGTCATGCTGCACGATAGCGAAACGATTCATCGTGCATATGAGACTGGGGCAAAAAGACTAGGCCGTATTGCGCGTTTGATGAAATTATCAGAGGTACGAAATTACGCCGTAAGCTTAGCCGTCAGTCGGGATCTGTCCGGCCACTTCGGTGGACAAGGGAGCACGAGACGAGGTAAGAATATTAGTGTAATTTAGGATGAGGTGAAGAATGAGGCGGGACGAAAGAAATCAACATGTTAGCTGGAATCAAACAAATTACGACGGGGATCCCTGCTATTCTTGAGCGAGCTCCAATAAGACTCCCGAGAGTACGGACTTTGTATTATTCTATGTGGAGTGTTGTGGAGCTGTTGGGAGCTTTGAAGCCCTTATTAGCAGTTGCCCTCTTGCGCGTACTCTTTGAGCAGCGTTGATATGAAGATAACAAGAGGTTGGTTAGTGGTAGGATTGGAGCGCCCCTCGACTCAGTTCTTGTTACACAGGTACAATACTAGGTGGTAGCTAGCTCATAAGGTGGTTGTGGTCCTTTTGTGACGCATGCATCGTGACGCTCGGGCTTTAAGAGTCAGTCTCTATAGGCGCGCTAGACTCTAATAATGCTCCTGAGACGGTAACCAGGGACGGTACCTATGTAACTATTTCACTGCGCTTAAGTATCTAGTGAATAAGTGATGACCCGTGGCGCAACCCATTCCTGAATACCTAGATACTTAGGCAGGTAAGTAAGTAGACAGATAACAAATTATACGTATATCCGTTCTAGTCGACGCAGCTGAGTCGGGACCCAATAGGAGGACCGGGAAGCATGAATTCAGGGTCTATGCCCTAAATATGCACGGCATGTGAGCATACTAGTTCTCTTGTGTCTATGTTTGATATCTAGACATGCACCTAATCCTGGAGGCACAGGGCTGTGGAAAGCTGACATGTGCTACGCAGACACTATAGTATGCACAGTATAATGGTTGAGACTTATAAGAGCGTCATATTCGTGAAATTTTTGATACGGCGCTAGGTAGAAAGACCGAACTCTAGAAGCGTCGAAGGGAGATACATTAGGTATATTCTGGAATATTATACTAAAAGACAGTTAGCGTACCTGATCTAGAAAAAAAAAGTGAGCTTGTTGGTCGATAGGGCCTAAATGGGACCCGTGTTTTTTTTTTTTTTCCTCCTTCCGCTTAATTAACGGTTGAACCACCAGGGATTTATTGCGAGACTACTCCTGGAACAAGTTAGCCTCGCACCACTAGCCCTATCTTGTACGGAGGTGGTCGGGGTGGTAAACGGGGTTCAGCTGAGGTGAGCCCTACGCCGCGTTAGCAAACCTGGTTCAAGTCGATCCCCGGCGGACGATGGCCCGGGGGTAGCAAGGACGAAAGCCGCTGGCGTTGAAAAAAGAGGAACATGTCTTGATGGGAAAGCTGGACAAGAAGACGGGCGATGTGGTACGTGGAGAAGATGAGCTGCGAAAGATTTCAAGCACAGCCCCTTTACTCCCCTTGTTCTCGGTTATTAGGCGATGGTGAAGCAGAACACGAGACTCGTAGAGCGGCAATATACACAAGGGGGCCGAAGCATTCTAGTGTACAAAGTTTGCTCTCGCAGGCCGAGGGTACCCTTTGAAATGGGCATTTAGAAATGCCGCGGGAAAGCAAGGTAAAGGATATCCAATGGCGTGTCGTCTTTTCTTTCTCCTTGAGACACCGACATACTTTACATACCTTGCATACCTTGCATACCTTAAACCTGCAAGTGGAGATCTACATATGTACGAGTTACTACTCCTTGAATGCTCCTTGACTATTCCTTGACGAAAAGACGAGCAGACGAATAGTAAGCGAGATACCATCATGTAATAAAGCGGCGCAGTGATGCCTTGTGGATAAACAAACAAGGTGGGCGGCATATGTAATGATGCATAATACAAGTGCCGCTGGCATCGATGCTGGATCTTGGTTACATCCGTAGAGGTAGGTTAGTAGGTACCTATTTGTAGTAGGTATGAGAGAATCTTGAAAAGTTGAGAAAGGTTAATGGACACGAAAAATAGAGGTCATCGAATAAGCGGCCATCTAGGCCATCTAGGCCATCTAGGCAACTTGGTACTTGGGGGCGAAACTTTGTAGTAAGAAACAGGTATTAGGATAGGTCGATAGGATAGGGTGATAGGGCCTATCAGGGTCCTGTTGATGTTGTCCAGCAGGTGGTGGTGCAGCGGGGACAGAGCAAGTTCTTTTCAGCTGAAAACAAGTCGGCTGGTGGACCCTATTGAGTTAATATGTACCTAGGTACCTACCAATCGAATACCACCAAACCCCACAACTCTATTCATCCATCTTACTAATTAATCTTTGTATTCTTATTTTTTACCTATGCCTACATACATACACGCATGTGTGCATATGTTAGTTATTTTAGGGACCTATGTTATGTTTTACCTGGTAAACATTAAATTTGCTTTTCTTCGTACGACCGTATGACAGTCTATATTATTAGATCGTGGCAATAATAACCTGCGCTACCTGGCCACTACGCTCTCTGGCCTTTCAATTATATCGATCGTCTCCATCCCTCAGCGCCATCTCATACGATAGTCGGCCGAATTATCGCTCTCTATTTACCACTCTGTCTGACAGATTAGTAACAGTTCCATATCAGTCAGCCTTGCCACCAACTTCATAGTTTCAGCGAGGCTTGCTCATCGTCGAATCCTTGTCAACTCGTATCAACTATTAGTATCATCATTATCTTTCTATAGCGTCGTCCTAAAGAGCAGGTTTTTCCTGTCTTCATGACCACTTGATTTTTTTTTTCTCTTCTCACTTGAAATCGACTACTACACCGCCTCTCTACTACGCGGCCGGTGCTTGGCTCATATTCTCTCTCCTTCTTTTCCTTCTTTTCCTTCTTGTTTTGTCCTTCCCGATTCTAGCGAAGTCGCAATCTACTACGTCGCAAGGACGCGCAAGCTTAGGCGGCGAACAAGGGGGGAGATGTTGATCTCCGGTACGAGGCTCTTGGAGGCGAAAGGCGAATCAAAACAACGCCGGCTCGTCCTGTCCAGTGGATGCTCATTATGAGAGTAGAGAAACACTGCCACTGCAGCCATGTTACAGTGTGCTACTGTGTCCCCGGCCCACTCACTCTTCAGGTCTTGACCGCTTGATCAATATAGTAGAAATATTGTGTTCGATCTCTTCCGTTAGTTATGTTGATATAGTATATTAAGTCCTACTACATCAAACATCACATCATCCGTTAAGCCCTTGCGAGAAGAAATGTCGATTCATGTGGTTGGCTGATTTAAGACAAAAATAGCCCAGCTCTCAGACAATATAGTTGATGATATATGATATGCACTACTTCACTATGCCATTCCATTACGTTACTTACTCCAAGATTATGCCTTTGTCAAAAGCCGTACGTCTAAGATCCTTGTCTATGCTGCTTACTACATAATAGTTGTGCGGCGTACGAGAGATAGTCGCGGCAAATGATATGCGAGTCGGCGCTTAAAATCCCCCCTTATTTTTATTCATCCATTCTTTTACTCACTTCCAATGCTTCAACTGTCACATCGGCGGCTGAAGTATCCAATTATTGATCGTACATGGTTGCTTATTAAGTACGTACGTACACAGCTCGGCAACCCGTCGATTTCCTTGACTACCTACCTTACCTAGGTACCTTACTCCACTGGCAGTCCCCCGGTCACCAATAATCACTCGGCATCCTCTTGCGTGTTGCAGCAAGCGTCTCTCAGCCCTACGAGATTTAGGCCCGGAGATCCTGTAGTCGATCCACCACACTGCATCTTCAATCCACGTGTATCATTGGATGTCAAACAGCCCTGATCCCGATTAGTCACAATGTAGTTCTGCTACCCCATGTTGCCCATGTTGCCCTTGTCATCTCATCCCGTTGGTCACAAGTGACGCCCGCGTTGCAACCCGAATCCGAATACCATGCTCTGGTGTCGCAACTGATAAACGATCACCAACATAGCCCGAACCTCTCTACCAATCTCAACCGCCAAACGGAGAATTGTCCTCAACATACCTCCGAACCAACCGCATTTAACGGCTACTAGGCAAGCAACAGGCCATGTCATCCTGACCAAGGATAGCTTCGATGTTCAGCCTGAATGCCAGACACGTGACTACTGGTCTGCCCTACGCCTACGTTTACGCTGACGCTATTCTTTAGGACCTAATTCTTGGCCCTTCTGGCTCTCCGCTTTCCACATGGCAGACGCAATGCGCGACTTAACCCATACGACCCAAACAGAGGCCTCCTTTTGGCCCGCCCTACCCGGGTCGGGCGAATTCGTCGGACTTGGTTGTTTTACTGGCCCATTTACGGTTGGGTTGCAAACACAACCTACAACCTAGCCCGTCCACTCGGTTATTTAGAACATGACGTCTATGTTGATGTTTTGACACACTTTCACATTCTTAAAGGAAAAGAGAAGAAAGTAATAATATAATAATATTATTAATAATAAAGATAAGGAACTTGCCCATTATTCGGCCTTAGGCTGCCTGAGCCTCACGGCTACATTACGGCTACAGCATTCTTTACTACATCCGTCTCGTCAGCTTACCTACCTCCTCAGAGACCATGCGAGTTTTAGGCACTACGTACCGGCTATAAGTGAGTGGACTCGAATTATAGATGCCTACATGGCGGCGACGATTAGTTGGCGAGACTTTACATCCGAATCCGATCCTAAAGGCACGGAGCGAACCGTTGACGGGGCCCTCTAGCCCGATCAAATCAACTTCTTTTCACGCTCTACTCTGCTGACCTATTGTCATATCCCTAAGCTTGCTCCGTTCAGATATGATTCATAATTCGCGGTCTCTGTGTCGTGAGTCTTGGGTCTTTGGTTAAGGGTATCAAGGGGATTATTCCTATCTGACTCATGCTCCTGTGATATTATTATAATGAATGGCCCGCCCGTCGCCGAAGGAGAGTCCGAAGTCTTATCAGGATGGTACCGTAGAGCCGATGAACCCGAATAAGTGGTAAAATGCCTGCAATGGGGCATTGATAGGGCCTAACATTAGCTAAATCAGCATCCAGGTACACTACCTATAACATCGAGAAACACTCTTTTTCGGGTTGGTATAACAGCTGACAAATCCAAAGATAATCCTTCGCGTGCCCACTAAACGGTTTACACGCCAGTTATACAGAGATAGCATGAATTCGCGGAATAGCTGTCCACAATGTTCGTTCGTATAGCTGATGGAGCACCAACGTACATGGATTGCCAGAAGTAACGCCTCTTTACACTCTACATATTGTGTTCTCTACATCTAACGCTCGTAAAGTGACGTCTTATGTTACCTTATTTACGACCTTAGATTTGGGGGCTAGATGACGTGGACCAGTTGCGGCGCAATTCAAAAAGGACTTGACAGCTCCGCATATCTTTGGGCACCAGGAATAATTCTGGGAGCTCTAACTTAGTCTCTGGAGATGGCCTGAGTTTAGGACGTGATATATCTGAGCTTGTTGACCGATAATTCGGTATCTGGACGGCCCACACCTGTACGGCGCGAGTCTAACATCCGGGAAACGTGTTTATTTCCCCTACTGCGGTATCTGGATTCAAACACCGTCTGACGCAGCGGGATTATTGTACTTCAAAGTCAGATGCATCTTCTACTGGCGAAATCGTCCGAGGTAGACCACGTATGTGCTGACGGTTGTTATGCAACCTGACGGTCATCCTTATACCCACCACCGCTGAGAGACTTTTGTCACTTTGTTGCGGTTCAGCCCCGGGTTTAAGGCCACGACGACCTGGCTAACTCTGACGAAGTCCGAAAAGATAGTCCCGGAAACCCTAACGGTCCTAGGGCCGCAACGCCGTCGTGGATCCTCCGGGGTCAGTCTAGCAAAGGGGTAGGCAAAGGTACGCTAAAACTGAACAACTGCCTTAGGTAGCCGAATGAAGTAAATCCCACTTTATCATCTACTAACAGTGATGAACCACGTTGTACTTTTCTTCGTGGGTTTTGAACAGGCACGAGTTATCGGCGTTGGGAATGGGGGTAAAGTGTTGGCTTGCCTCGGCAATACCGCGTAGGCTCTGCGGGTTGAAGTACGATCGTGATACTTTGCTCAGTACTAGGAGCGACAATGAAGATACTTTAAGTGAGCCGTTGGTACATGGAGTGACATTATTTAACTAGGTACCTACTACCTTTTGTTCAACCCTTGCTTGCTCCTTGAAGTGAATTGAGGCCGAGGGCCTTGGTAGCTAAGTCATAGTTACCGGATAATCCTCTGATGTAGGAATAAGTATGACATAGCTGAACTTACGACCCTTTCACTACGGCGTTGTCCTAGCCTTGAAGAATCCACCAGTACGAGATATGCAGCACCGATGTATCCTGATCACGGGCTATACGCTCTTGGTTGAAGGAACATGAATTATTTCTCCTTACCTCCACCGAGAGGCATCGTATATGGCCGTAATCTCCTGTCTTAAAAGGAGTATGTGCCCGGTGATCAGAAGTCAGCTATCTTGGGTATTAAAGGTCACAAACTAACTCGTTTTCCCCAGGGGCTAAAGAACCCCGTCACTAGAAGGGATGGTTGTATCGATGATAGGGACCAAGTTACCTAGTAGTCTATCCATTATAGGAGTCTATTCGACCGAATCAATCTAAACAGGTCCATATTTTTGGCATCAATTCTTCTTTCGTCTGGTACCCCTGATCAGCCCCTTTGCCTACCCTCACAGCTGCCACTCTTATAAAGCCAGTACCGACACTGCCGTAGTACCATATTACACGGCGATAAAAATACCGCTTGACTTGAACTAACAGACTATCTACCTAGGTACCTACGTAACGTTTCCGCCTATGATGCTTTACCGAATACTTTCTGAATAAGGGTATAGTGCTGGGTACATTCTCTTTTCTCCCCTGACTCTTTATTCCTGCATGCACTGCATGCAGCTGCCCATATAGACCCAATATAGGGCGGTCGTCATGCATATTACCATGTCATATATGCTGAATATGTGATGACTGCGTGACCCCGTACGGATCGGGAGGTTGTGCGGCACTCGTGGGCTACTTTGGCCTGGAGTATGCAGTATTTAATACATTATACTATCTACCGGTGGGATGGAGATACGTCTGTGCTCTATGGGCAAGCTGAAAAAGTCGTGTAACAGGTAAGGTTACTTTCCTGGGGCT
Source organism: Daldinia grandis (assembly GCA_022432525.1). Taxonomy (NCBI): domain Eukaryota; kingdom Fungi; phylum Ascomycota; class Sordariomycetes; order Xylariales; family Hypoxylaceae; genus Daldinia; species Daldinia grandis. The sequence goes on along the minus strand of JAJKLB010000023.1, from coordinate 108,019 downwards.
GGCTAGCTGACTTCTCTGGGTATTCTGGACGGGGAGGTAGGTTACACGGCGCCGGGAAACACGTTGCTGGTGTTAGACAGAGTTACATCATGTTGGTCATTTGGTGCTGGGATGACTCGCATGATAGGGACCTGGGGGGATACAATGCATGGTGTGTCGCAACCGTAGGGTAGATGCTTCGTGAGCGGTGGTACTTTGTGACAGCAGATCGAGCATCGGATAAAAACGGATTCTTATGAAGTCAAATATAGCAGCTTCAGCTTAGTCTATCGGGTATACGTCAGATTGATAAATGCCTAGCACTTGTGCAGGTTCGGAAGCGCTGTCTGCGACCGGTGGTTTAGGTGGATGAGGCAATAGAAGTTTAGAATTCCCCTTGATCATTTCGTTCTGTCGAGGATATAGGACTTTACCTAGGTACCTACCTACCCAATGCAACAAGCACGGGTAACTAACCAGCTGAAGGTCATACTAGATCCTTCTTAGTAGACGATAGTCTACCATCGGCTTACCTATTCTGGCTATTTCAGCTCTATGCAGATATCAATCTTTTAAGGTGGCGCCGCCGTAAAAAAAACATAGAAGCGAGAAGGATACCCGCCATGAACAATCGAAACGCAAATCGGGTACGAAGGCAAATTTCAATTAGCGTTATTCCCTAAAGCAAAATAACATCCGCAAAAGCGCGTGAGACGTGAGGCACATTATCTCTTCCCCGTCCACCAGTAAACGCCACCAACTTAGCCGCGAGCCGAGTCAGATCATGAACTCGAGCTTGGTATCAACCATGACATGAGATAACGCGGGAATGAATGCAACCGACGCATTATATAATAGATTAACATATCATCATGGGCTCTCCTTGCCCAGGCATAGCTGGAGCCCCCTCGCTTCGCTCCTCTTCCATCATGTCGATGAGGTCATCCAAGTTGGAATCCAAGTTCTCTGCAGCCTCCCGATCCAGACATTCCTTGAGTAGTCGTCGGTACTTGTCAATCTTTTCGCCGGTGCCGGACACCCCCAAGGCGTCGACGTACTCTTTCTCTGCGCGTCGTTGCTCTGCGACGAGCTCCCTTAGTTCCTGGGCAAGTCTGACTCGCTCTTCGTACGAATTGTCACCGGCATCCCCATTAATCATCGACATGGCTTGTTCGACGGAAGAATGCACATAATATCGGCTCTGGCTTGCCAGCAACGATGTGACCTGTTGCTGTAGGATAGTAGCTTCGCCGACGGCCTTTGACGCTGCCTCGGGAGATTCCAACTGACTGTCTAGTTCGGCAATTTGCGCTCTGACGACAGTAAGCTCGTTTTGTGAATTTGTGAGGATACGACGAGCTTCCATTTCGGCCTCGTTCTTTTCCTTCCATTCCTCATCGTAACTATGGGCGAGATCCTGGAATTTCTCTAGGACAAGCGGCGTTATCTTATTCTGAACTGTATTTGCTGCTTCCGAGTTATAAGCGACAGCTAGTCTAGAAACGGATTCTGTGAGGGCGTCGCGGAAGGAGACGTGTCGTTGAGAGTTAGGGGCAAAGGGGGATGAGGATCGCTGAGGCACGCGCTCTTTTGGATTCTTTGTAGCATTTAATTCCTTGATTAGATCCTCTGCGCGGATTCCTTCAGCGTTGGGTATGTCTGTGGAGGCGCCCCGGCCAAGAAGAGCTCGTATACATTTACGAGCGTTCGTCTTTGCCGCCAAGTGCAGAGCGGTGTTACCGCCATGATCTTGGGTGTCGATAAGATGCTGGACAAAGTTGGGGTCATGAGTTTCCTGGAGTTTGTTTAGGATATTATCGAGATAGTAGCGGCAGCATGAAGTGCTCGTGATTCGACCACTTTTCATAATGGCCGCGTGATGAATCACTGTACAGCCCGAATCGTCGCGCGCGTCGATAGTATCCCAAAGTTCCTTCATAACCTGAGGGAAAGTTTGCTTCTCGTAGCAATTGGTAAAGTTCACGGATCGCATGAACGGAGTCTCACCCTTGCAGTTCTGAATTCCCAATGTAGCTCCGAATCGCTTCAGCTGTTTGATAACATCCACATCACCCATAGCGCTGGCCCAGTGGAGGGCGGTATGCTTTTCTGTATCGATCGGCCAGTCGGGTTGAAAATTAGGAGGAGGCTCGGGACGGAAATTAGGTGCCTCGTTTCGAGATAGGAGGAAGTAATCTAATAGCTCATCACCATAAACCGAATGTTGCTGCTCGGTGAGGTCTTGTATATTATCCTCTCGTTTCCTCTTCCGGTGTCCGGTCGAATAATGTGATAAGTCATGTCGATCGTCCTCTCCTATATACGAAACTGAAGCGACAGTGGCGTTATCCGGCGTATCATCCTCATTTAGCTGCTGGCTGGGAGTCTCAACTTCTTGAGGCGGCGGGGGGGGACCTATATTATAATTAGCATTTGTTCAGCGACCAAGTTGTTGAAGTATCATACCCCATTTTGGCACTGCCGGCTTTCTGGGGGCCTTTGGCTTGCTCGCATGCCGAGGCGCTGGGGGTGGGCTCTGATTCCCGGGAACGAACTCGAAGATGGGTCGAAGGCGTTCGAAGATGTTGTTTCGTTGTGCAAGTTGTTCTCCGGCCTCTAAAGGAATCCATGTGCCCTGATATTTTCCATATCCACCCTGGATCTTCTCGTGGACGTCTTTTTGTACCTCGCGCTCGAGAATTCTCGTACGGGCGGGCTTGTCAAACCCTGCTGCTTTGAGGATGTGTGTCGCATTGACCCAGTCGTCTTGTCGCCGGCGCATTACATGCTCCTTATTATCGCCACCGAACTGGAACTCGTATACGGGCACCTGTTATCCGAGTTGTAAGTAAGACGCTCGAGCTCGAAAGGCTGTGATAGCCGTATGAAAGGGTATCTTATTATATTGTGAATTAGCCATGCGATTGAAGAGAAAGTTACTTACACCACTATATGTGGCACTGTAGATACCAGCAGTAACACCAGTGCCGGTGCCGGTGCCGGCGCCAGCGCCAGCGCCAGCAACGGCACTAGGAGCGTCTTTTACCATGACTACTACTTGGACCCTAGTAGGGTTGAAAGAAGGATATGAGCAAAGTAGCGATAGCGATAGCGCAAGAAAGGGATATGATGAATATGATATGATGATGGTATGAAGGCGAATACAAAATTACCAGTGCGCAAACAACTTAGGAAGACAGGGACACAATTTACAATAATATGTTGTTATTATGCCAATGCAGAAGATTGAGGGGAGATATACTGCGCAGTCATGAGAGAGGTAGTTTGGATAGTTGGATCTGCGGAGGTGATTGGCGGCCGGGGTTAGGCTGATGGGTGGGTGATGATTTTGTGAAAGTTGCTACGACTTTTGGACGCGGAGACGCGAAATTGAGTAAAAGAGCATGGGGGGACGACGCGGTACGGATGTACCCCACACGCGTAAATTGGATAGAAGGGTCACCTGACGGTTATCAGTACGAAGTGCAGTCATGTAATGCCGATATGCACCTAAAGTACGATAAGCTCTTATATAAGCCATCGATGTACCTAACCATTTCTTCTAACCCTTCGCCACGAAAGGAATATTGATCTTCATTCCAATTAATGTTGGTTCCAAAAGAAAATTACCTCCTATTTATGCAAATTCTATCTAACCTAGCACATTTTTCAAGTGGTGTTGATTATCTCAACCCTACAGTGCATCTTTCAATTTGATATTCGATCGAATTGGTTCCCATCTAACCTGTCTTTTCCCTTGTTAGAATATTTTCTAAATTTCCGGTGTGATATCTATCTAGGTACAGAATCGAAACTAGGCAATTGTTTATAGACATCCCTATCTATCTGCTAGGCTAAGCTATACGTACTATTTCTACTCTATTATTCCTACCGAGCTTCTTTCATCTTCTCTTTCCCCTATCTTCCCTGGGGACTTATAAGCAAATATTTCAGTTGTACTGGCTAGGAACGACAATAGTCAAATCTATTTCACTTCAGACCCTTGTGGGCAGCATCGAATATGCCTACGGGACCATTGCGGATCTTCTCGTTAACCTAGGGAAGCCGGTCCTGTTGGCTAGGGCTAGCCTGCTATCTGTGGTCGCAGAATGTTAACTGTAAAGGTTGTCGTTGGAAAGCTGGAGGAAACACGGGCCCTTATGCGGCATATAGAGGTTATAACGGGCAAGCCGAGGGTCTCGAGTTCTGCTTTGAAGTCATCCTTCATACTATATCGGAAATACTCGTTGACGTTGATTATGAGCCCACACGTTTACGTCGCTGTCATACTTGGGGGGTCCTCTTGCATCCTCGACGGTGGTCCTAGTTAAGTATACAAGACTTCTTTATAAATGCTAGGTTTTGCTTACGAAGAAGCCGCTCCTCCTTGTGCTTCATGATCGATTGTCTTCAGAGTTACTAGAATCAACCTCGAGTTTGTTTTCTTCTTCCCTTTTCTTTTTCTTTTTCTTTTTCCTTTCTTTGGCTATCGTAGGAGAGTTGATTAATATGACACGCAGGGGAAATTTGTCAGGGCCGACTATTCGACTCATAGACTAAACCATTCTAATGCACCCCTCGTTCAAAAATGCAACGGAGTTTTCAAGACTATAGTCTTTAGTAGCGATTGAGTTGCATAAGATGTCGAGATAGCTAGAAGTATGGTTGCTTCTGACTAAGTATTGACTCAAGAGCCTACGCTCCCACGACAATAATTATAGCTTCACTCGCATGCTACATCTTGCAATCACCGGCTGCGACCATAGTGTCGTACATAGATTCCTTTTAGCGAACGCAGCCCCGGATACGCCTCTAGAATAATCGGTGGTTGTATCAATTCACCGAGTTCTAGACCAAAACGAAGCATCGCCTACTTCGAAAAATAAGACAGCCACAAGAGTGTCGAGTTTAATCGTAATGGACTTATTGCGAGTCGTAGTCTCGAAGTGCAGGACGAGAACAACCGGACTCCCCTTATACGAGCCGCTGCGAACGAAATACCCAACTCTATAATATCCTTGATGGAATTCAGAGCTTCTATCCAGACCAAAGACAGGCAAAGGAACACAGCTCTTTACCATGCGACGATAAAGACCCCTTCACCCCTTCGGAAGAAATGAGAAATATTAATACTATCAGTGTCTTGCGAGGGGACATACCACTTTTCATGAAGCCGTCTTGTTTGAGTGCTTGGACCGCGCTTGGGAGCTCTTGGATTATGGAGCTGGGTTGGTGATAACGGATAATGGTAGATGTCCTTACTTTGTGCGGTCACTTAAGGGAATTCGGCATTGTCGAAGCTTCTATGTAATCGGGGCGCTATCGTTGACACGAAAGATAAGAATGGACACACAACGAGTTAGTGAATTTTCTGATTAACGAGAGGGCGGCAAAGTGCCCTTCATCCTATAATGTTATAAGTGGTAGGCAAGCTGTGGACCTGAATATTTTTGTGTATAACTGCAAGGCTTCTCTTTTTGGCTTCTCTTTTGGAGGCTTAGTCTTATACTACCTGGGTACACACCGGATCTTACAATTCGGGCTACACTTGATGATAAGCCAATCACGAGAGCCGGATGGTCCCGATCGGGAATGTCTAGTTTGGATGAACTATGACGTAAATTATTTACCATTCGGGCATAAGACAACAGGTATCTCCGGGATAATACCTACGAATGTAGGTACCTACCTGTAGTTAATGGTGACTTCAGCTATAGCCACAGCTACCCCGCTCGTTCTTCAACTTTGGTGGTGCGAATCGAAAGCACGTCAACATGCTAGATCTAACGTTTTTTTCTCTTATCCCGTTATTAACTTCCCCGCTCTTTATCTCCTTGCTCCGAATCGGCATTTTCCCTGGTCCAGCACCGTATGAGAACACGCTCCGTACAAACATAGACTGCTTTTCTCCCGGGGGTGTATAAATATTGGCATAGACCAAACTTTTGGTATATTATAACAGGTTACCATTTATTCCAACAGCTTAGACGGCGATATAAAAAGTTCACCATGCCATTAATCGCCTCTGCACCACGAGACCGCATCATCCTGGGTCTGATGACCTTTGGGCCCGATGAGAAAGATGGTGCTCGAATTACCGACGTCAACGAGTTTAACAGAGTACTCGATACCTTCCAGTCCCGTGGTTACAATGAAGTTGACACGGCACGAGTCTACGTTGGCAACCAGCAGGAGGCCTTCACCCGTCAAACAAGGTGGAAAGAGCGCGGTCTAACGCTGGCCACCAAGTTTAAGTATCCTTCCGAGGCTGGCGCGAATCAGGCTGCTAAGATAGTTGAGAGTTTGGAGACGAGTCTGAAAGAGCTTGGGACTGACAGCGTAGATGTAAGCCTAAAGTCTACCCCCTATTCTAGCTCTACTTATAGGCCTCATAAGCCTTATAAGTTAACTCTTCGTACGTCTGTTTCTTTGAGCTAACACTACGGGCTTTATAGATCATATACCTTCACGCAGCCGATCGTGCGACACCCTTCGCCGAGACACTTGAAGCAGTAGACAAACTACACAAGGCGGGCAAATTCGTACGATTCGGCATTTCTAACTTCACAGCTGCGGAGGTGGCCGAGGTAGTCCTGACTTGCAAATACAATAATTGGGTGCGGCCGACTATCTACCAGGGCATGTACAACGCCATCACGCGGGGCATTGAACCGGAGCTGATTCCGGCATGCCGGCGGTACGGACTGGACATCGTAGTATACAACCCGATTGCCGGCGGCCTGTTCAGCGGTAAAATCAAGAGTGTGGACATCGACCCAGCTGATTTCAGCCGATTCAGCACAAAGGCTAGCACAGGCGCCAACTACCGCAACCGATACTTCAAGGAGAGCACGTTCAAAGCTCTGCAGACAATAGAGAGAGCAGTTGAGAAGCATGCTGGATTAACGCTTATCGAGGTGGCGCTACGGTGGGTAGTACACCACAGTCAGCTCAAGATTAAGGGCGGGAACGACGGTATCCTGATCGGAATAAGCTCTCACGACCAGCTCGTGAGCAACTTGGATAACTTGGAAAAGGGTCCGCTTCCAGAGGATGTGGTGGCGGCGTTAGATGAGGCATGGAGGATCGCAAAGGCGGACGCGCCCAACTACTGGCACAAGGACCTCGTGTACACGTACGACACACGAGAGGCACTGTTCGGGGCCAATGCGAAATAAGTGCATAAAAGAGAGGCACGCCAAGTTGATTCTTATCTGCAAATGTAGCTCTCAAGAGGTACACGTAGCATACTTGAATCCCGAACTTGATAAGGTAGTGTTACCACACGAGGGGACATGTGATTACATGTAGTTACGTGCATATGGTATATAGGTAGATACCTCTCATACCATAAAGGTAGATGGGCACTTTGCATCCAAGTTAGGTAGGTAGTTATATACATATCTACCTACCTACCTGTACATTCAATTTTGTGTGTTTATATATTTGTGTATGTGTAGTGCGATATTTTCTTGTTGATGACTGACTCTTGAGAGCTTCATGACTAAGACGTTTAGGCACGGTAGTAACTACTACCTATATGTATTGAATGCTTATTGTAAGAGGTAAGTAACATTGAATTGATGTACATAGGTATCTCAATAAGGCAATACGACAGCTTGGCTCAGCCCTGCTGCCGGGATACGTTAGGTACCTAACGTAAGCTGGCTGGCTGGCAGGCAAGAATTGGACATTACCTACCGATGCTCCGGATAACGGCACCTAAAGTACCCGCGCCAATAAGGGCCAAGGTTGTCGTAACAGATCTTCATAAAACCATGGACAAGAGCAACAGGGGACACATGTGTTAGCGTGTCCCCCCTGCCCCCTGACCCCCGACCCCTTACTGCCCCTAGCGAACCAACCGCTACTGAATTCCGCTCTTTTAGGTGTCACTTGATGATTTTCCAAGTCGTGCCAACTGCAACTAACATTCGTCCATCTGTCCCATTTGATATGCATACGGGAATTTTTTGGCTTTGACGAATCAGAATCCTGACTTTAGTCTCTCTTTACCTCATTTCTGCTTGTATTTCTTCCTCGCTTATTGCTTAATCCTCTCCCTGTACCGTGCCGTAAGAGGTAACCTTTAATTCTCACCTAATCATCCTTCCGTTCCTTTTTTCTTTTCATTCTTTCATGTCTTCGAAACCAAACAACATTCGCTTGTCCAGCATACCGGCTCGCTTAAAACCGACGTCGCAATATTCGAAAGCCGAACCATCACCGCTATTATCCGCCAGTTCCTTTGGGTCCAGCGTTGAAGATTACATCGGAAGCGGTACCGACACCGTAGGAGGTAGAACTCCGGTCTTCGGCAGGCGATTATCTTTCGTTCAGGAAGACGACGAAGCCTCGGATATCACACATCTTCGTAGCCCCCACAGGTTTGACATAGACTATTCCGAATACTCGGACGACGACGACGACGGTACCATGCCCGACAGCGCCAAACGACCAGCATTCCTCCGTCCGTCTGACGGTCGGTCTGTCACACCGCTCCTCAAGAAATCAGACGACGATGATCGCGGTAGGACACGGCACAACAACTCGCGGCCGACATCACCTCTCCCGATACCTGCTGTTTCTACACCAGCCTCCGACAGACCAACCTTTAGTCGCCGCTCCACCATGAGATCTCGGTCCCCGGATACCCAAGCGCGGATGGCAGCGCGCAAGAAGTACACGTACGCGGCCATCTTCCTGGTCGTGTCGTTAATATCCTTCTGCGTGCAGACGGAGCTGGGACGTTACGTGCAGCACGAGCTTGGTTGGGACAAGGCTTACTGCATGTTATATCTTACACACGGGTCGTGGGCGCTGCTCTGGCCGGCCCAGCTACTTATCCTGCGGGCGCAGAAGTGGAACATGCCGTGGCCAACTTTCTGGAGGAGGCACGTCTACTTGTTGCGCTCAACAGCGCATATGGTCGCCCATCAGGAGCTCGACATCCCCCGGCATGTTGTCCAGCGCAGTCCAATACCCTACATCTTGCGCACTACTGCCTTTGTTACCACTTCTTTAACAGTCGCAGGCCTGAGTTGGTACGTTGCCGTCAGTATGACCACTCCCAGCGACTTAACTGCCATCTACAACTGCTCTGCATTCTTCGCCTACGCTTTCAGCGTACCCATCCTCAAGGAGAAGTTGCGCCTCGATAAGTCGATCGCGGTGCTGATCGCTATTGTTGGTGTCATGGTTGTCGCGTATGGCGGCTCTAAATCTGACGCGGGAGCTGATAAACAAGCAGAAACCGAGGCTGGCACGCGGTTCCTCGGCAACATGATCATCGGTGCCGGGAGCGTGCTGTACGGGCTTTATGAGGTGTTATATAAGCGGTACGCTTGCCCACCCGAGGGTACGTCGGCAACGCGGGGCATGATCTTTGCCAACGCATTTGGAAGTTGTATCGGAGCCTTCACACTTTTCGTGCTGTGGATTCCCTTGCCGATCCTCCATCTTCTCGGCTGGGAAACCTTCGAGCTACCCACTGGCGCAGCAGCATTCTATCTCTTCGTGTCGGTGATCATGAATGCGACATTTGCAGGCAGCTTTCTGGTGCTAATCTCGCTGACGAGTCCCGTGCTGAGTAGTGTCGCTGCGTTGCTGACAATTTTCATTGTGGCACTAGCCGACTGGATTATCACAGGAGAGGGCATGAGTCCATCAGCTCTAAGCGGCGGATGCCTGATCGTGGTAGCATTCATAATGCTGAGCTGGAGCACCTGGCGCGAAATGACGGAAGATGCAGAGCGCAAGGCAGCTGTGGATGTTGCCGGTCCGATCGACTGGAGCAGCGAGGACAGCGATAAGGATGCTGGCCGGTTGGATTAGGGTGAGAATTCCTGGCTTACGCAGACGGCCGTGCGTTACTTTCGTTGGCATGTTTATTCTTATTCTTATTCATATTTAATCTGTTTTTATCCTTCTAACACCGTTTCATCTTTTACCTGGTTCGGGTTCTGCTGTGTTATGGCATACCTATCGGAATATAGGGGGTTACACTGTCCCGGATGGACAAACTCAGAGGTTGTATCCCGGAGGAGGGAACAATCAGACTAGAGCGATGTTAGACGCTGGGGCTTTGCATCTTCCCTATTACGTCTATGAGGATATGGGGATTATCTAGAGCAATTCGGCCATCCTAAACGATGGAAGACGTGAATTTATCGGTATTATTACCACGCTACATAAATTAGGTATGTATGCTGTTTCGGTGTTTGGGGGTGTTTGGGTCCCGGTCTTGATCTCGGCTGGTGTTTTAGGCTGGGCAAGGATGAATAGGTCATGACCGGTTATAGAGGTGATGGGACAATGTCGGCTTACCTGGGTACCTTACCTGGGTAAATATACAAGTCTCGTGCGCACGGTTAATGTATATATTGCATCTGTTGCATACCTAGGAGCCTGGTGCATTGGCTCGGTTATGTGGATATATAGGCACATATAGAATATATGGAAGGTGGCTTAAAGGGCGCTTATACTATCAACTCGCTGTCATCAAGCTGGAAGTTTTTATTATTTTTATTACTTTTATTATTCATAAACAAAAAGGCACTACGTTCTTCGATTTTGTACAAGTGTCATAGTTCCTTGTAGCTTCGTGTCTACCAGCAATCCTGTATCCTTCTAACCTGTATCTTTGTTGTAAGAGTATAAGTACATGCGTACCTCCTACCTACCTACCTACCTACCTAGGTTAGGTATTCAACTATTTAAAAGCAACCATCTTAAGAAAACCCGCGCATAAAGCATGCACCCGTCATAAAACGAGAGGCCCTATTTGTTATCCGAGATCGAGTTGTTTAAAGGTATGATTATTGGATACCGCCGTGGACAATGGGCGGTTGGGTGTTGTGCATATACAACCATAGACTGGAGAACGGCAGGCAAGTGACACCGTTAAAGGCAAATCGCCTTAGCGATCCCTGACTTGTGCCTCGTTAGTAGACTATATATATAAGTAGGTACTTATTTGTTTCTATGAAGCCTGGTTGTCCTTCGGCAGATATACGATGTACTTGAAAGGATAAAAACCATAAGAGATGAAAGAATATAATTATACTAACAAAATTGGTTCCCCCGAAGATGTCAATGGCCCAACATGACCGTCAACCTCCAAGTTAGTGTTAGGGTAATTTCCCTCTTCGTCCTCCTTGACAAAAACGCCTGGCCGTTCTACCTTCCAGCCTTTAGCGCCACTGCGCTCGATAAATTGTACCGCCATATCCCAGGCTTCGTGGTCTGCCGCGTCGCCGCTCTCGAAAACCCGTAGCGACGCCCAATTTCTTGGGTACACCTCGGGGTCGGCGGCGAAGGTAAGTTCGCGCACCAGGGAGCCGTATGCTGTATTGCGCTCCATCCAGAGGTCCGCCGGATCTATGTGCTTCATTTCATCTTCTGTCTCTAAGATCCGGCTTTCAGGCCCGGGGCTCAACTGCACAAAGAGACGGTCAAGCTTGGGAATGTTCTGGAGTAACATCTCAAAGTGAGATGATAGGGGGAATATGGCGATGTAATTGAAGTCAACGATAGTAGGCGGTATGAGCGGGGTATCGTTAGGGTGCTCTTCGCATCCAAGGAGAGCCCCGAGCATAGACGGTGGTCGCCTCAGAAAGAACTCATATGTTCGATAAACCCTAGTAGACGAACCTTCATTCAGGAGTAGCGAAATCCAAGGACGGACGGTAAAGAGCGGACACGGCGGTGATCTCCTATAGCGGATAGAACCTGAGGTGGCGGAGGGACCTGTCGAAGCTACTTGGGTCGTTGTCGTAGAAGGATGGTGCTGTGACGAAGAGGGATGAATATCTAAGCGGGATGACTCCGTATGCGTACTTGACTTGCCACGTGAATCTCTAGTAGTTCGGGCTAGCGAGAGAATGTGATAAGGAATGCTAAACGACCAGGCGTCGTCTAAGAAGAGCATACGGGATAAGAATGAAGCGAGGGTGTTGGGAGGGGCAATGATGGTGAATCTTAGAGGGTCGATGACGGAGAATAGCTGGTCCCATAACCATTCCAGATCGACGGAGCGTATCTCGGGGGTGATTTGCTTGGCACTGGCATCCCTATCTACGAAGTCGACAATCATAGTAAAAGTCGCAACAGTGCGGTCCAGCCGGTTGTCTTCTAGGAAGCGTAGAAGTGGTATCGGGTTCAATGTGAAAGCGCTGAGCGAGGATATCTTGGGTCTCCATAAGATATGACGGAATAGGCTAGGGAGCACAAGAGACCGCCAAGTCTTGCAAACGAAGGATACAGTTTTGAGCGATTGCGAATATAAAGACTTAGTATCCAGCATGTCGTCGCTCGGCTGGTCGCGAAGCCGCACTTGCGACGGAGCCGGGTCATCGAGGAACTCGAAGATGTGTAAGAGTATCTCTGGTGGCATACGATCCATCTCGATCAAGAGAAAAATCCAAGTTACACTTTCCAAACGGGACAACTATCCTTTTTCTTTCCTTCTAATCTTAACAGTTACAGTTGGTCTGTCCCAAGCTGCTTATAGAGGAATCGCCAATTGAAAGCTACTAATAACATAACACTAGCCTCTAACGGATATCACATGAAGACTCTTGGTATTTGTGTTGATGCCGACATGTAAACAAGATTGAGATAGTAAGCTGAAGTCGCGTCGAGGCTGAATAGCTCTTCTCATTTGATGATGTCTAAGTTACGGATATAGTCTCTGGGATTTGGGCCAAGTCAAATCAGTGAGGGCAGATAAGGGGGAGGGGTTATACTCAAGAGAGTGATTATCATGGATAACTACATGACTAACTAGGTACCTAGGTACCTAATGTATATCTATCTCATAGCTGAATTTTAGGGCATTGAAAAAAGAAAAAAAGAAGTCAATAGCATGTGCTATGTATGTAGCTAGCATATTTATTGTAGGAACCAGATTTTGTAGGTACCTAAATAACTAATATGGTTTTGAGCACGATTACAATATGTTGTAAAGGTTAACCTAGTGACTTCTAGTTAACACCGACATCATGTAGCATTCGAGGGATAGGGACCAGTACTTATTAAAGTGCTAAAGAAGATTTAACTAAATAGCAACATTTTTGCTACGACATTAACTCCTGAAATGGTAAAAGTTATAATGTTACCAAGTCGTTATATTAAAAGTCTTAACGTTGCTTAAGACTTTATATTCGACGAGTATTGATGTAAATAGGTACCTAGTTAGATATAACTGTATTCTTTTAACACGTATCTTCACTTTTCTATCAAGGGCAGTAATTAAACTGCAACATGGTGTGGCCTTCCCACACTCTGGGGGCCGGCTAAGAAAATATCCGAATATTTAAATATTAATTCAGAAGTTCAAGGCGACCCTTGCATCCTACACTACCACATACGCCACGCCCTTTACCCTTGATCGTTTGATATCGTCGGGACCGAAGTAAATCATATATCGTTTTTATACCTTCGTACCTACTGATATAAGCGACCAGCGAAGTAGAATAGATATTATGTATTATGTGGCTCATGATCACTCGAGCTGGAATGTTGCATTGTTTACATAAAACTCGCCGTGCGCTATAGCTGAGAAAGCTCAACGTTTACCCACCAGCGTACCTAGTATGCTCATGTGTACATACGTAGGCGGAAAGTCAGCATTGACAAAGGCGGGGGAGTACAGGGGTTATACGATTGCTGAATATCAAATCGTGGAGAGATCGGGGAAATTATGGATATCCAAGGACGGCAATGCGAAAATCGAATCAGAATGCGGTGATGAACCTTCTCGTAGCGCTTTTTACAATAGACCTGCCGTGGCTTCTTCTCTATCAGCCGAGCGGCTTCAGTCCCACTAACCCGGATGCAGTAAATCAAGCCGCAATGTTGCTATTAAGACGCACATCATGTAGATACTTTTTAGCATCAATGGGTCCTTGGGCTTATACCCCTCAGAAGACCCCCTCTTATGTACCTGTTTTGACTAAGATCCTGCCTGTCACGATACCCCCTATTCACTTCGCCCTCACTCTCTAGTTAATCGTATACTAGGTAGGGATAGAACCATCCCCCCGCTCGAACTTGGCAATGGGGAAGGCGATATAGATAAACGGGATGACGTCTAGCTTCCTCCCAGGTTGTTCCTCCTTTCCATTGTTTCTGGTATCCCTGTAAACTCTTCGACGTAGGTAGGAGGTAAAAAAAGGAAGTTACTCTCATCTTCCACTTCCCATCTACTACACAGGATCAAGTGAGACATCAAATAACTATCTCGACCTTGACCATTAACCACTACCTCTCAACCGATATGGCGGCCAACAAGCAGCGACCGCCGTTTCGCGCAGAGCATCTGGGCTCGCTGCTCCGCCCGCAGGAGCTCACTGAGAAGCGTCTTAAGCTTGCCGACGTAAAGGCTATCGATGTTGCCAAGGACGGGGAGCTGCAAGCTATCGAGGATAATGCCATCAATGAGATCGTCAAACTGCAGCTAGACCTGGGGTTTCATGCTATCAACGATGGCGAGTATCGGCGACATCAATTCTGGGGAACCTTCTTCCCTAACCTTGATGGATTCGAGGAGATCATGGAACCAGAGTGGGATATGTTTCGGCTATACGTCCCCGACACCGCCGCGTTTAGTGAGTCTCCCTGCTGTAGGAAAGGGTAACCTTTGTTGTAGTCATTGAACAGGTAAGCTAACCCCTTACCTCATCTAGCTGAGAAGGGTCATAAGCCTGGCGAAACGATTGTTTGCGTTGGCAAAATTAAGCATGTCGGAAGTGCATACCTATCCGACTGGAACTATCTTAAGAAATTAGTCCCCGCCGACAGAGTGAAGGATTTGAAGATAACGCTCGCCGCCCCGGAATGGTAAGCCTTCCTATCCAACATCCGTCGATGATGCGTGTTCATCTTTGTTGGCGTTTCTCACCGGGGCTTTATAAAACCGGTGCTGGCATACCGTTAGATTAACTCCTTGCAGGTATCATCTGAGATATAAGAAGGGCAAAGCGTATCCGAAGGAAGTGTACGCCAACGACGAGGAGTACTTCGCCGATATTGCCAAAGCGTACCAAACTGTAAGTCAATCTCCCAAGTTCCTCTCCTTAACGCGCTCTTATGTTATTATACTATACATTTGCCTCTTTAATATCCATGACGATCCCGCCACGTATTGCATGATCAGGTGTTGATTTTGGATATTACAGGAGTTGCAGCTTCTATATGACAACGGTTGTCGAAACGTGACCATTGACGACCCGAATTTAGCTTGTGAGTGAGACCCTTCGTGCTTATTATGCCGATAAGGAAGTATTGACAGGAGCTGGAATTGCAGACTTCTGCGACGAGAAAATGCTGGCTGGCTTCAAGGCGGACGGGGAGGATTCTGACGCTCTTCTCGACTCGTATATCAAATTATACAATGACTGTGTATCGTCTCGCCCGGTTGACATGCACCTGGGCATCCACCTCTGCAGGGGTAACTTCGCATACAGCAAACACTTCTCGGAGGGAGGATACGATCGAATTGCGACGAAGCTCTTTAATAACATTGATGCCGACACCTACTTCCTAGAATACGACACAGAGCGAGCAGGTAATTTTGAGCCTTTGAAGGAGCTGCCACCACACAAAAATGTTGTGCTAGGCGTCATTACCAGCAAGTTCCCCGAGCTAGAGGACATTGAAGAGACACGCAATAGGGTGTTTCAAGCAGCGGATATCATCGCGAGTGGCGCTGGCCAGACGCGCGAGGAAGCGCTTAAGAGAATCGGTGTCAGTCCACAATGCGGGTTCGCCAGCCACCACCTTGGCAACGCCGTGACGCGAGATGACATGATTGCGAAGCTCAAGCTAGTCAGAAAGCTCGCTGACACGATCTGGCCGGGTGAGCCATAGAGAGGAATGATATGTATATTATATATATATATATAGGTACCTATATATGGTGGTGATGCTTGAACGGAGTCGAAATTATGTATTCAACATGCAGATACGGAGAGGGGAAAGGGAAATCTGACAGCGAGTAGCTGAGAACTAGAATAAACGCCAAAGAATCCCGACATTGGGTTTCCCATAACTCAGTTGGTACCTTACGTAGGTACCTACGAGACTGGCGCCTTTGTACTTTAAAGGAGACCTGGTTAATGCGAATGGGGCATACCCCGCGGCGTGGTGATACGTGTTTAGTGAGTCTGACGATAGGTAGAAAATTGTGTGAAACTTGAAGTTGTGGGCTTGTCTAATTATATGCTGTACACATAGGATTATCAACGTAGACTCCTCTATTCGTCAGACTTGATATGTTAGTCCCCGTCCTTGGCAAATGGGGCTGAGCCGGTCTTCAGGGGTACATAGCAAGGGTAGCAGGGGTTTACCTTACCACATAGAGGTAAAAGAGCCAGCGAATTGTACGTCGAATGCGCCGTAATGCCCACTAAAACATCATCAAATGGAATTATGTATGAAGTTTCTCAGCTTACCGCCTTGAAACCTTCATAGTCGATATTATTGTCACTAATCCCCTTTATTTTTTTACTTCTACTAAACTACACCTTTATCCTTTCGCACGCTATCCATCGCCATGCCGGAAACGAAGACAGAAGTACCTCCTGATGAGTCCATTACTTTTAGTTCCGGGGTTCACGCTGGGCCTCCGGACTTGAGAATTCTTCATTACAATGACGTCTATCACGTTGACCAATCCAGTAGCGAACCGGTAGGAGGTGCCGCTCGATTCATGTCACTCATAAAACATTATCAAGAGAACGAAAACTTCAAGGAGCAGCCAGAGTTGATAACACTATTCTCTGGTGATGCCTTTAATCCGAGTTTAGAGAGTTCCGTTACGAAAGGTATGTCTTACATACGATGAACTCACGGAGCTTACGGAGCTCAAGTGAATGTGAACGCATATCTCGCATCTCATAATAAAATCTGTTCTTTTAAAACCAATGCGCAGAATTCTATGGATTGAGAAGTTTTCCGCCTCGAATTTGGTTGCCATGGACTTTGAAGATCATAAGGCTGATGTATGAAATTCGGCAGGTGATCACATGGTGCCTTTATTGAACAACATAGGGACAAATGCTGCAGCAATAGGAGTATGTATCAAAAAATACTTCCTCGTATAGCGTCAAGCTGCTTATGTGATGAGTAGAACCACGACCTTGATTTTGGAGTCTCTCAATTCAAGCACCTCTCCTCCAAGTGCAAGTTTCCATGGCTCATCGCGAACGTATTGGATCCCGCACTAGGAGACTCGGTTCCTATCGGAAATTGCAAAAAGACTCATATGATAACTTCATCTAATGGTATCAAGATTGGGCTGATCGGACTGGGCGAACGCGAATGGTTGGCTACGATTAATAGTCTACCCCCTAACCTCATCTACAAGTCCGCTACCCAAACCGCAAAGGAGCTCGTCCCACAGCTGCGGGCCGATGGGGCCGAAATCGTCATCGCCATAACGCACATGAGAGAGCCGAATGATAACAAACTTGCTGAGCAGACCGATGGAATCATTGACATGATTCTTGGAGGCCATGATCACTACTATAGTCATAGCCTCATAAAGGGAACGCACGTCTTACGTTCAGGAACCGATTTTAAGCAGATGAGCTATATCGAAGCTAGGCGACGGACCGACGGCTCAGGTAGATGGGACCTCGATATCATACGGCGAGACACCACATCTGCGATCCCTGAGCATCAGCCAACTGTCGAGCTTGTCGAAAAACTGACTTCAAGCCTCAAAACGACACTTCAGAAGCCCGTCGGATACACTGCTACACCCCTCGATGCTAGATTCCGGACGGTGAGGCTAAGGGAGAGCAATATCGCTAACTGGGTGTGCGACATTATGCGCCATTACTACTCGGGCGATTGTAGCATTATGGCGTCAGGGACTGTCCGTGGCGACCAAGTTTACCCCCCAGGGCCGTTACTACTAAAAGATATTGTACGCAACCCCTAAAGACCCACGCTTCACCTAATTTCATCTGGATATTCGGCAAACAGCTAACACATGCTGTAATAGATGAATTGTTTCCCATTCGAAGATCCTGTCGTGGTAATCAAGGTTACAGGCCAAGCTATTTGGGATGCTTTAGAGAACGGTTTATCACAATATCCGGCCCTTGAGGGTCGTTTCCCGCAGGTCTCCAACATTACTTTCAAATTTGATGGCCAAAAACCTACAGGGTCACGCATAGTATCGGCGACGATCGGCGGGGAGTCGATAGACATGGCTAGAAAGTACGTACTAGTGACCCGAGGCTACATGGCTCGCGGCAAAGACGGCTACGATAGCCTCCTGATAGAGGAAGAGGGGGGGAAAGCTGAGGAGATCGTCTCCGAAGAGAACGGAATATTAATTTCGATGATGCTACGGCAGTATTTCATGTCGCTCCGTGTGATGGGACAGTGGAAGTATTGGGGAAAGAATAGTATGCCACCTATATCCATCAATGACTTCTTTAATCTTTGCCCCCCTCCCGAAAGCGTCTATTTAATATGGAAGGTTGTATAAACTAACACATTTACTAGTCGGTCGATATTGGGACCATGTCACGAGCAAGGTCAACGCAAACCACACCCAGCACCTCCCAACAGCAACTGCAACTACAGTTAGCCCAATAGCGAGGACAGACGTCTCCGGTTGGGGCAATTGGACAGCGGAGAAGATTCGAGAGCGGAAGACGTGTCAGTTTCCGGTCGACTCTGAGTCCGACGAAGACAACGATGGCGTGGATAGAGGATATATCGGCGATATCGAGACGATTGATAGGGAGATGCAAATCATGCGTCGGGTCTTCGCCAAATGGGCACGGATCGCTAAGGTTGAGAGTCGTGTCGGCGAGGAACTTAGAGAGGGGGAATTCGATGCTGACTGGACCAGAGCGATTGCGCCGCGGGTTGAGGGGCGTATCATCTGCGTCGGAGGCGAGCAGAAATAGGGAGTTAGCAACCCTTTTGGTTTGAAGGAACGGGGCGGGATTGTGCGATGACTCGATGGCTATGATTGTAACGACGTGATGATATTCGGACAAAAAGTTAAACTGCTGATTTGCAGAAAGGACTTATTTCAACACTCGGTAAAAACTACAAGGCTATGATCTAACCATTAAACCGGGATAACAATTTCATTCTCGGATTTCCTCTACGGTGCTACGGTGCTACGGCACAGTTTCTTCAAAGCCCCTATTTTAGGTTAAGGCAGTAGTTCATAACCGGATACGTTATCCGCGTTGGTTGTTTCGAGCCAATAGCTTTTGACTCGAACGGCGTTTGGTCTAAATATTAAGACATAATCAACCTAGGTCTTAGACGTAGGTTGAACTGTTTAATAGCCATATGGCCAAGTCACACTAAGCTTCTGATACTGGCTAATGTCATAGTCTCGAACCCTCCTCCTCGTTTGGTAACGAGGGACATTTGCTTCAGGAATGCCGTTTCGTGTAGTGCTAATGAGTACTGATCCTGCGATTACGGGCTTATATGAAAACTTGTGAACTACCTATGTAGGCACTTAAAAGTCTTCCTCTCGGCCTGTATTATTCGTGGCCACTGGCTCGTCGTCATCTACAACAAAAAATCCCGGTGCATCCTAGCTAAAAGCGGTATAGGGATGCCTTGTTTACATTTTATGCTCACTTATCCCACAATTGGTATCGTCCTAGCGGTAGCTATCACAGGCAAAGGAGCATCTTGATCCCTTTGCTAGGAATACGCTCCATGGGCCATGTAGTACCGAAATTAAAAACCATACCCGCCGAGGTCGTATTATTGAACTCGGGATGATTGGATGGAATGTCTTCATCTTAGCATTATGGTTACTGCGATGCGCATTTCAAATTATGAGATAATAAGAATTTTAAGTACATGAGATTTTCTGAGCCGTTGGTGTTGCAATTCAGCCCCCAAAACGACCCCATTCATTAGGCACAATCTTTCAGTGCAAAAACGGTAATTGCTAGGACGATCGGTTGGCATCCTGTATAATGGAAAATCGCAATCTCTCTAGCGGAGGCTAAGATGAACAATTTGAAGAAGCATAGATGACCGAGGATAGGAGATTCGTACATCAATTGATTCCAGCAGAATTCTGCTTTGCAATAAAGAAGGCTTGGGCCATGCTATTGCTTGCACCTGGGATAGGAATATATTGGATTTTGCTATGATACAAAAAATGGTAAGGCTAAATTCATTAGAGAAGTGATATACAGAGCGTCGTGTTTTACCAAGAACACCCATGCACTCAAGTTGCGTCAATCATA
Organism: Daldinia grandis; assembly: GCA_022432525.1. Classification (NCBI taxonomy): domain Eukaryota; kingdom Fungi; phylum Ascomycota; class Sordariomycetes; order Xylariales; family Hypoxylaceae; genus Daldinia; species Daldinia grandis. The sequence goes on along the minus strand of JAJKLB010000023.1, from coordinate 87,791 downwards.
TACAAGTATAAGGGTCATTTCAAATCCAGCCCCTCCCTCATCAAAACCATCCCTCCATAACATGTACTGCGTTTGATTGCGCTCTTAGATGTATGTATGCCCTAGCACCTGTCTAGGGAGGCAGCGTTCGCCGTTTATAGGCTCTTCTTGGCGAACCCCAGTCTTGGGCTTCCCTCGGAGCTGTCAAAGACGACGAAGGCCGCCTTCAAGGCAACGTCGCCGAGGATAGAGAATCCGATACCCTCATCAGACTGGATACCGCCGAAGCAGGTGGAATCGTCAACAGGGGCGTAGTTGATGTACTGACCAGGAATGTTGAACTTGGCATCCTCGACACCGAAAACGAAGTCAGGTAGGCTGGCGGAGCAGGGGAATACGTAGCCGCCCTGTTGCTGGTCCAGTTTTGCACCCGACACCTGGCGGTAGTACGCAGTCACGATGGAGTCGGGCAGCAGCGCAAGAGTAGTGCCGGTGTCAGCGATACCCTCGAACGGGCTTGACTTGAAGCTGGTATTACCAATACCGTATCCGGAGCTACTGAAAGACCAGAATCCTTGGCTGTTATCAACTTCTGTGTAGGTGATTTCACCGGTGTATTTGGATTTATCAACAACACCAAAGTCGTAAGTACCGGCTAGTTATATATATAGGTTAGCAACTTAGTTGGAAATACGAGTTTTGAAGTTGTGGATAAAGCTTACCCTCGTGGTATTTAAGATCAGCGGTCCAAGCCGCGGTATCCAGGCTGGATACGACGTTATCGAAGAAAGTCTTCTGCGGCTTGGGCGACACTGTGTTAATGCTGCTGAAGGCGAGACCTAGCAGGCCGTCGTTGTTGCTATCACTCGTAAACTGGTCGGAGACCTTCTTTGCAGCCTCGACAGCCTGGTTCTCGAACGTAACGCCACCAACGGTAACGACGTCGGTGTAGACGACACCGCTTGATGAACTACCGTCACCGTATGAGATGTCCCAGCTAGCGCCGCTAATTTCCTTAGCAGTGCTGCTCTCGCCTGGGTTGTACGGGGTCTGGCCGTTGATGCTGCTTTGGGGCTGTTCAGTGCTGAATACCCAGAGATCCGACGAGCCGGAATCAAAGTCTAGGTTGAGCTCCTGAGGAGGGGTTCCGATGGAGACGGGCGTTAGGTACTGAATATCGTATTGCTCCGGAGTAGCCTTGGCACTTCCGCTGTCGCGCCGGAAGACCTTGAAGTCGGCCATAATCCTAGACAACCCGTCCGGAAGCTTGACGCCATACTTAAGGTACGCTCTGGCTAGCTGCGCCGGGCCATGGGGCTTGAAGCCCGGGTTCTTAACCTGAGGGACAGAGAAAGTCCCGACCTTAGGCGGACGCGCGGGAGATGCCGTTGCGATGCCGGCGACCGCAGCCGCGAGGGCGATAGTGCTAGCTGAGCCAACCATATTGAATATATGTCTTAGGAGTCTTTTGACCGAGATAGAATATACAATGCTAAAGAATGATGTAAAAAAGAGTGAATAGAGATAGCGAAAGACTGAGTATGATATATATTCGAAAGGGAGATGCTGTTACTATAGCTAGAAACCTCCTTGCAGCCTGAGGATGGTGAACAGACAAATATTTCGAGCAGGCTGAACAGAAGGGTATTTATAAAATACCAGAGCTGAGCAGGTTACGATCGCGAACTAACGAAAACGGTAGGTAGGTTGGATGGGTCAGGGACTAGCCAAGGGGACTGCAGATCTCCCTCTCCCAATCTACTGACGACCGAAGAAACCGGAATTAGTTAGATACAGGTATTAGCCGTATGCCGGAGCTCTTCTATGCGAGTGGGGGGCTATTTTTTGGAACCACAGCTGCCATTGCGGGTAAGAAGCTGTACCGAGTAATACAAAGAGAAGTCAATCACGTCTTTTAGGTCAACGTTTAGCTATCGTGATCGACTCAGGTCGTGCGAGGGGGGCACTGGGGGGTAGGGGGGAGGCCGGCAGCGCTTCTGGTTTGTGGAACACGGCGGCTTGGCAGGTAGATCTGAACCAGCAGACTTTAGACAAACAAGTTCTAAGTTTTGTACTGATTGGCCGGCCGTTTGATGTGCTTAATTCATCGCCCAGCGGCCGGTCGGCTTATTGCCCCTTTCTGATGCATTCTCCAGTTTCTCCAGTTTCCGCGCCGTTTACATGCAATTCTTGTTGGCTTTTCTCCCCCGGCACCCTAGCAACCAACCAGCCCCCCCGTCTTCACCTGGCGCGGATCGCTGGTTTGTATTTTCCTTTCTGGCCTTGTACGGTCATCCCCGGCCGTGGTATGTTCGGAACCCACATCTCGGAAGCATGTGAGATATGCATTCGGGAGCCGGGCTGGAGGAGGCGGTGATTTGACAGTTGCCAACTGGTAAAGAGATGAAAGGGGATAGAGCGCATGGATCACGTTGTCGTCAGTGTCTTACAAACAAGGTGGGCTTTAAGCTTCTTTGGATCTTAAACCAAACCACAGTAGTATGTAGATTAGAGTGCGGGCCACGTTGCTACGCAGATGGGCTTGGCTGACTCGTGCGTGCTCTAGCGCGGCTAGACATGCCGTACAGCATTGAAGATCTGCATAATAACGTATCATTCCCTGTCCTATATGTGCCGGCTCGTAGGGTTGTTTCAGATAGGGGCAAGGCTTCTCTTGGCTTCTCACCACTCCCATGCTCGCTTGGGGGTGGGGGTTCTCTCGGCTTGCGCTTGCGTGATTGGCTTTGATATTAACTGCAACTTGGCGTTTTTTGGCAGGTCGTTGCCGTCATTTCGTTTCTTACCTGGTGAATCATCAACTGCATTCGACCAACGCCGGCGACCTTCCTGCTCGTCAAAGTGAGACTTTTTAGACAAGGACTAAAGAAAACAAGCCTTTCCCCAGATCTTGGCCACCTTGGCCAGATGCTATCGCCAGGAATAGATGACGTATGAAAGCTTTTTGGTCGACATGCTACGAGATGTACGTCACGGTAGATATTCGTCCGCTTTTACTGCGTAATATTTTTCTCTACTATAATTTACGAAGGACTTTAAGCCATTTAGCATGTGCAGATCCCTTACTGGGCTGACTTATTAGCTTGCTTACAGTAATTAGCATTAGCATACCGAGGTACGTATTGGCGTAAATATCTCGGCGAGAAGAATTTCCAAACCAAAAAACCAAAAAAAAACATGATAGATAGGAAATACGTTTTCCTCACCGAAAGTTTCAGGGGATGACAGGAGAGTAGCTCTTCGAGCTGGTGATAGGGTGAAGAAGAATTATTCAGTAGAAGCTATCTAGCTTGGGGTTTGTCCAACCACATTATCTCTGTGTATTACTATTTTATTCCCCAGTTTTACAACATATGGACTATCGTCGCTCCGTGCTCTTATTGGATCATACCGAGTTCGTGCAATCAACCTCGAAGCCCCTATCCACCAGGATGACATCGGGTTGCTGCAATCGGAATTTATCTCCAGAGATCTGCACTGCTGCTTGGCAAGGTAGGTAGGTAACTAAATCATTCAATATACCGTATCGGTAACTTACTTGAGGAGGTAGATATAGCCACCTAAGGAATCGCCATTCTATTCGGCCAACGGCCGTATTGCACATTCGCCCTCTCCATTGACGCCATGCTATTCATATTACTAACTTATCCCGTTAAGGAAGCTCGTCGAGTAAAAGCCTATAATGGACCTGTAGCTTCATCGATTTAGTTTCAACGGTCAGCATCATCCCAGCGGTTTAACTTGTTCAAGCCGAGGCCGTTATTAAGGCGTAGGATCTGTTGACAAATCACAGGTCAGCATATGGGAACTGAGTCAGTTAAGTCTAAGGTAAAGACCCCGACCGTATAATGGTGTAGCCGCCGAGCGGGTAACTGCATGTTATCCACAATGCAGCTCAAGAGATATCCTAGATGTCTCAAATTCTCTATATAGTACCTCAATATAGCACCTAGGTAGGTACCCGTGTTTCCGAGTAACGTAACGCATAATTGGCACCGATGCCACTGGAGGCTGAGCCGGCGCCTCCGTTTTTATGAGAGTTGCCTAATCCGGATATGTATTATAGATTGAGGTAATCAAGCGAGTCCCAGAGACTGCGAAATAAGCCACGATTTAAGGCTTATTCCTTAGTTGATAGCTTGCATTTCCGTCATAGTGCGTCTGAGCCTCTTTCGGCGAGCTGCGGCTTCATGCATTAGGTACCTATGCAACACTACTGCAGGCCAAGGGAGCCTCCAGTCAATAAGGGCCAACGGATATATGCATGTCATTAAAGGTCGGAGTTAAAAAATGGTATGTGTTGCTTCTCCCCTTGCTCCTTAAAACTTAGAGACGCTAGAAAGCAATCATCTATGCATAGGTAGTTATAGGGTATTGCTTCCGGTTCCTTGGGACAACATAGGTCTCGTATAGCTTAGTCCATAGTTATCTCCCTTACTGAGACAGATAAATGATCGATTTCAAGCATACATTCGCAGCGGCTCACACGGGTCATAGGCCCAGTCCAAAATATACCTTATTTTCAAAATTTCAAAAATTTGTAACGTACCGAATAAGGCCCCAACTTCAATGCCATTTTTACAGTAATTATTTAACTATACGAAAAGCCCAAATTTAAATAGAAAAAGTTCTCATGCTCTTCTTGGCTGAGATATAAGAAGATGGTAAGTTTCTAGTCCCACTTTTCATGTATTTTAGTTACGACAAGGGCTATAATTCTTTTTCGAATTTTATGGTTATTTGATATGTAGTAAAATGAGCATCTTTCAAGTTTCATCTAAGTTGGGCTTTATTGAAAGAGTTACGAATTTTAGCAATATCGAAAATCAAGCGTATTTTGGATTGGGCCTCTGACCCGTTGGGTACGTTACTGGAATAGGGATAGCCATAATGTTAGTATTGTATAGAGTACTCATTGTATATAACTCTATAAATGGATGGAACTTGGAAAGTTCCCGATTTGGCTATTGTCCGGCTCTTAGGGTAGAGCTGCTACTTTGAGAAAGCATAAGCATGAAGTGTATAAAGAAAATCTCCTTTGAAAATGGCTTTAGTGTGTATTAGTCTCCTTGAAAACTCACAAAAACCTATAATTTTTATCCCAGTACATCCACGCGGATGTTGATAATTTCTATTAAATATAATTTTCTATGTTAAGCCTCTACAGGCTTATATGGTCTGACTATCAGTAGCATACCATAGACATGGACATACTTAAAACCTCTGCCACGATACCAAATGTCCTACAACCGAACTAATCTTAGCTGCGACACTTGCTATTGGCCTAGTCCGCCACTCACCTGAAGAGATCCAGCACCTTGTCAGGTAGGTAGGTACCTAGGTATCTATGATAGTGCAGTGTGGGTATCCATTAGTCCTCATATCTTATAGCTCATATCTAACCCGTTAACCCTTTTGGCGAGGGAAAGGGGGTGGGTTTCGAGTTATATCAAGAGTAGTGCGTAATGTAAGTCCTGGAATCCGGCGAACTACCTCTACACAATGTGCCCAAGGTGCGCATGCGCATTGAGTAGACGTTACATTCAGGCTAGAGGACTGAAATGACATATACTGGATTCGATTCCGACCTACAACTAGAGCAACATACGGGCTAGTATTGAAGACAATTGACCCAATGCGTCTTGAAAGTAGTCCTGATACGCGCGGATGTGACTAGATCGGCCTTACCGTGATGCTTAAATATTTTGGTTATATGTCCAATCAACGAATCGATAGGGACATAAGAGCGCAAATTAGACGGGCAGCGGCTGTGGGTTATTCCCAACCGTCTTATACAGCTCTCGGAGCTCGAATACCTCGTGGCCACCTTCGGGCACCTCGCCGATAACTCGGGCTGGTTGGCCAGCGACGATGCTGAAGCTCGGTATGACCATATTTGGGGGTATAACGGTGCCTTCGAGCACACGGACGTAGTCTTTAATGATAGAAAATTCGCCAACAACGACGTTCTGGCCGATGTAGACATGGCTGCCGACGGTTGCTGCTTGGATGACAGTGCTCTCACCGATAAAAACGTGATCGCCCAGTCGGAGAGGGAGGAATGTAAAGGATCTGCGAGGTCAAATATATGGTTAGTTATCATGCAAGATTCAAAACGGATGAGGGGTCTTATAATATGCTCTTCTAAATTATGCGTAACTAACCCTTTGTATATGCGACCTGGAGGGCGCAAACAGCATCCTTTGCTCAGATAACAGTAGCGACCGATAGCCACGGCCGTATTGCTACCAGGAGCAGCGCTCGAGCCTGATACGGCTTGCCCGGTTCTCGCTAGATCGCCGCGAATCATGGCTTCGGCCTGGATGATTGTCTTGCCGCCTAGCATGATGTGTTGGGTTCCGATCAAGATGGCCTTCCTCGAGACCTTGTTGCCCGTATCCTATCGTAGGTAGAAATGTTAATTAAGCACTAACATATTGCTTATAATGGAGAGGCTATCTTACGGTTTCGATGTACTCGCCTTTGACCGGCTTCCTAGACATCTTGACTGGGTTGAGACGAGTAATAGTTGGGTTGGAATGTGGAATTGAAAAGGATGGAGCTGAAGCTGAAGCCGAAGCTTTAGATAGGTACCTAGGTACCTACCTAACTACGAAGTACCATGCAATCTGGAATTGAATTATGCACTTATCATGAAGTGGGGAGGTTGAGATTCATTTAGTGGATTTCATTCTGAAAGTGAATCGCCAACTTACAGACTCATACAAGCACCGTACTCAGTCACTTAGCCGTATAGGTAATATTTAGATATATTTTCAAGACGGTTTCAATGACCCAAATAACATGACTATCGCCCTTCCAGCAATTATTTAAGAACGAACGCAACGCGACCCTATCAGTCAAGTTCTGTACCGACAGCCGGCTTATCCTCATCGGCACAAAGTCCGTAAGAGGTACCTAGACTAGAGCATTTGAAGACGAGAGATCAGACAAATATTTAATCGCTAAGCCGCTGTGGGGTCCCCCATTATTTATTTTCATCAGATCATCTGTGTGATAACTCCCTTGGGAAAACATTGTAACCATACCATCGATACATGATAATATAGTCCATGGCATGGGAATTGTGGTTTCGCTCTCGCTTATTTTACCCGGTGTTATTACTTCAACTCTTATACTCTAAGCTTGGCTTTCATCGGCCGAGTCTTAAATTCTAAATAGCTCTTCCAAATTACCTTTACATTAACTAAAAGCAAGTTTCAGACATAGAAGGCCAAGGTGGCGTTCGAGACATCGAAGCTATCACTCAAACCTGGTCTAAGGAATTAATGATAATCACATACACACGATAGCGTAAGTCGTAGCATCCATCTTCCGAGGCGTTTCACGTATTCCTATCGCAGATATCGTCGATATCTGGGGTCGAGCCGAAGGATTCGCTCTGATGATCTGCTTCGCTACGCCGGGGATCGTATTGATGGCTATGGCTAGAAATACCGAAATCTACGTTGTGGCTCTCGTATGCTTCCTATCTCTCCCAACCTAGATGTATTATAAAATGCCAGAAGATTACCGATCCAACCAGGTATTCTACCACGTTGGTGAGAATGATACGAACTTTGTGCTCGACGTCTTGGTTCCGGATACCTCAAAACTACGGAACAGAACAGTGCTTTTGGCTGTGATGTCTGCTCCATTTGTGGTAACCAAATTTGCAGGACGCGCTGCTGAAGACTTTCATCTTGATATTGGCCGGCAATGGGCCTATGGTACTCTAGAGATTGTTATTCCCTTCTCTGCAATTCCAGTTTTCTAGATCTTGCATTATACTGGCAAGGAAGAGTTCCCTACTGCTATCCGTAGCTCTGGTCGGATATAGCCATAAACATAATATGATACGCAATTAAATTTAACAAGGTATTAAAAAAAAGCATATTATATAACAATTTTTATTAATTATGTCAAATTAGTAACATAAGTTTTATCATAATTAAGCGTTGATTGATTATGTTATTTTCAAATTGCATTGTAGTTAAAATACAATAACTACCGTAATATATGACTTTGTATCGATATTAAGCACCTACCCAAAAGTTCTATTAAGCCATGAATGATTAAAAGGATCTATTGCCAGTGCTATTATTCTAGTCCTAAAGATGGGATGCCAAAGTGCTCATTTAGGAAAATGATGTTAAGGTATAATATTTAGGGGATGGTTACGACTATGCTAGAAGACAACAACAATCCTGACTTAAAGCAGATGGGTACATATAGCTATAGTTCATCCTCGGAGCCACGCCATTACTGAGTAAGCCGCAGGATAGCCTTTAAAATGACCGACGATCAGTCGTTCAAGACAACAGGTTTATCTAGGTGGCCATTTGATTTTAGCGAGGCCTAATTTCTTCGTCAGGGGCTATGATATCGTTGAACTTTTAAATGGATTATAATTATAGTACAGTTTATTATGTGTTAATTCAGCCCATGACCGCCAGTGCTCGGCACTTGGAAGGATGAGAAATGAAAATCATTGTAGTGACTCATCGGAACCCTAGCCTTTGGATGGCTTCATTACCATTGTGGGCTGATCAAACCCGTGAGAATTACTCGCCATCATTAGATTAGCGTATTATGCTGCAATGCCTGATATTCTCGGGCTGTTTATGAGAGAGCCTTAACAATAGCATCATATGCAGGCTTGGGCTGGTAGCTAGTGTTGAAAAGGAGCGGCGAACTCTTTGCTTGCCACGAATCCTAAGGAAAGTTAGTTTTTAATACAAAGTGTCTTTGATTGGGGGACTCACAGCATCACCCACGCCCCATAGAGTGATCCCAACACATTTCTCGACAGCAAGGCAGGCATTGGTGACCTTGACATACTCATCGACTGGTGCGTTGACGATATCCAATTCGGTAATGGCAAGTTCCTTCACACCAGTCGTGGCGAGCTTCTCCAGCCCAGCTTGCATTCCGCTGGCGCTGGGGTTGCCACCGCCGAGGTGACCTTGAATACCAATACCGTCGATCGGGATGCCAGCGGCGAGCCACTTCTTTACGTGTTCAAACATGCCAGTGGTAGTCTTAGCGGACGTCCCGCTCTCGAGATGGAAGTCGTTGATGTAAAGTTTAGCATCTGGGTCCGCTTTATGCGCCGCTTCGAAAGCGATACGGACAAAGTCTTCGCCTAGAACTTGGGTAAAGACGCAATCGCGGAGGGTACCATCCTCGTTGAAGACCTCATTAACAACGTCCTAAACCAATCGTATTAGCGTGTTTCCCCCCTCATATTCAGAGTTAGCAGTCACGTACCCAGGAGCGAATCTTTCCCTTGTATCTTCCCACAATGGTGCTAATGTGGTTCTCGATGACGCTGGTAAGCTCTTTTTTATCTGTGATGGCTTTGACGTAGTTTGGTAGCTGCTGGTACCAAAGGAGCGTGTGGCCCCGGATGCTCTGGCCGTTCTGCACGGCAAAATTAACAAGCGCGTCGGCACCGCCAAAGCTGAAGCCGCCACGGGATGGCTCAATAGCATCCCACTTCATGCTATTCTCAGGGGTTAGTTGCCCAAAGTCCTTCTTGATGATGGCGGCATTTTGGGACTTGGACAAAGTGCCAGAGTCAGCTGCAGTCCCGTAGTAAAGCTTGCCCTTCGCCTTGAAGAGCTCGTCAATGCTGTCGGACGAGGAGCCGCTGCCTTGGGTAGACGTTGGGGTAGCCGAGGCTGTGGTGGAAGAGGTAGCCCGTTCGCTGGTGGTCAATGTAGCGGAAGGGGTTACTGAGGGAATCGTCGTGGAAGTGATGGGAGGAATCGAGGTTGCTGTAGTAGACTCGCTAGTTGATGTTGCGGTAGTAGTATATGCTACTGAAGAAGCCGTAGATAAAGTCGTCTGAGACCGATGGCCGCCACATGGCCTAGCTACAATGCCCACAGGGCTAAGGAGGAAAGCGAGTGTTGCCGGCTTCATTTTAATGAGTGCAAATTTAGAGGATAAAGAATGAAACTAATTCAGTAAACAATAATTGAAAAAAGGAACGGATTGGTTAGATGTAGGATATAATTAATGAGAGTGAATGGCTAAGCCTAGAATAGAATCTCATTACCATTTATAAAGAAAAATCATCGAGCAATTCAACATCGTGAGTCTGTTTCTCTCTGGCCAGGGGAACGACTTATATAAACTCACGAACCCCCCACCCAAGGAGTATGTAGTCCCCTAAGGGAGACCCTTAAGATGCAACCCTAAGAGGCTTAGACAATGCAAATCCGGAACGTGTTACCGACCTACGCGCGACCTAAGTCGCATGCAGCTAATCAGCGGTTATGGCTTTCTCAAAGGGGAATATTTCGTTTAATGATGTCCCATTCAGCGTTGGCCTAGTCTCCGCTAGTTGAGAACTACTCATGGTATTGGTTGTGTGTAAGATATCGGAAACTATCCGAGACGGGGATGGTGGTGAGATCGCTTTTGACGCACATGTCCGGTTGGTGGAGCATCAGCGGAGCAGGTTCAGGGTAAATCACACGTGGACCGCCGATAGATATTAATGATTGATGAAAACGTCTTGTCTCATCGACCGAAGTGGGTGCCATATAACCTTACCGGGGACATTCCTAACAAAGTATATTAATTCATCTTTTCTTCGTTGTGATTTCTCTTGTATCTATGGTGAGTTTTCCCCGGGTCAATATTATTACTCCTGTTCCATGTTCGCGTGTTGATCGTATCCAACACTACCCCCTTGAAGTCCAAGCGTTCCAGGAGGATGCACAGCTTGCATGAAATGCGACTTAAAACGGCACATATACGCAAACCACGCTCCTGGGCGTGGTTATCGTGTACCATCTATAACTAATGTACCTTAGCGTTGAAGAAAATACGAAAGCACACGACGGAGCGCGGACGCGGTTCTCTACTAGCTACCAACTTGAAAGATTGCCAAGGGCCCAAATTAAGGTACGCATTGTACTACATATGTAGAAGAATTTTCCTAGCGCTGGTATGAAAAAGAATAGCAAAATTCTATAAGACTTGCTAATTTAAGTACTTAGCGTAAGAAGTACCTTGTCTAAATCCAACTTGTATATCTACCTATGTAGTACTAGCTCGTTGATCACACCCTATCCCCGTCAGCCATGACGCGCATGTCTGTGATGTTTTCCCCAATTGCTGCTTCACCAGTAGGAAATAGCACGATGGTTCCTTAAACCGACTACAAATCGCTATGTTCAAATTCCCAAATTATATAATCGAATAGGACCAGAATCACCATATCAGCAATTGGAAGTATACTGAAACCGCAATATATCCCGGATAATGTGCATTAATTCTTTGTCCATGGCTGTGATCGTCAGTACTTCCATGCCTACTACTATGACCTCGCTTTCCCAAAGAGGAAAACAGCTATCATTATGAATGTGGCCCAAGCTCCTTGTATGTCCCTGAAATAACACGGCCTTAAATCAGATTAATGACATCAGAGTGATCCAAGTTACTGGCAAGGCTTGTCAAGCTAAATCTAATCTTCCTTATTTAAATACCAAATCGCCAACCTCTCTTAGAATCTATTAGATTACCTATTATCCAGACCAAGATTAAACCTCCTCCAATTCTCTCCGCTTTAGATACTCGTAATACTTTTATTCCTAACGACCGCTACGACTTTCAATATGACCACTACCAGATCCGGTGCCAAAATTGAGCCGACCTCGAAGAATGGAAATGGAGCAGGAGTTGGCTCCAAGCATCAGCTAGACACGAAGGCATTGCCGGAATCTAAACGGACTAAAAATGACGGCGACAAGAAGCAGCAGACCATAGAAGATACTATTCCAAGGTACTTCTACAACACAATCTTGTATGATAATTGATAATAGGTAGCTAATCTGGCCAGTCCTACTGAAGCGTACGGCGACGGCACAAGCCAGCTCCCAGCTAATGGGAACAATGTAAATAGTAAGGATGAGATGACACAAGAGGAAATAGATCAAAGGGGCTCGGCTGAGCAAGCAGGGGCCAGAGAAGGGGTTATCTCGTCCAACATCTTGGAGAAGGGTATCATATACTTCTTTATTCGCGGCAGGGTAGGTATCGACGAGCCTAGCAGTATCAATGATATCCGCCGCAGTTACATCATCCTGCGCCCCTTAGCTAAGGACGCAAAGCTTGGCGAAGGCACGATCGACGATGCTGGGAATAGCCGTCTGATCGCTATTCCAAAGAAGATATTGCCATTGAGCGGTAAGGATAGGTGGATTTCGTTCGTCGAGAAGTCGCATACTTCCTTTAAGACGTTGAAAGACGAGTTCATATCTGCGTCGGACTACACCACCAAGACGGCCGGTGTTCGACATATGCCTGCTGCTACCCCCGTAGCGGAAGGTATCTATGCCATTACGAGTATCGGTCGAGAATCTCATCTTGTCTACATGGTAACTTTACCGGACAATCTCGGCGAAGTGCAGAAGAAGATTGGACTAAAGGAGAAAGGAAGCTTCATCATAAGCACCAGGAACCCTCAGTATGAGCCTCCGAAGGGTACTGCACTTCCCCAAGCTCCCGAATATCCAAAGGAGTAAGCCCTCACAAAATCATATTAACCTAGACCGGCTGCCAGCTAACACTTTACGACGTAGGTTGCAAGATGGATTCCACGCACTTCGCTGGGTCGCTACGCAGCCTAAGCATCTCGACTACGCAAACACTCAATTTTTACTAATTGGCGAATCGAGTGGAATTCAAAAGGCCACCGAGCCGCAGAAGGATCAAAAAGACGGCGAGGAGGACCCCATAAAGGAGCTGGAGAAGCTGGAAGATGAAGACACGCATCGCATGGAGAGCCTACCGGGCGACGACTCGGCGGCTATCTTTGGGGATTTGCACGTTCGAGCTCAGGATTATCCCAGACTCCAAACTACCTTTTAAGACCTGAGAGATAATCATACAAAATGTATTAACGAGAAAAGAAACTTCAATACGGTCAAATGCTGCCATATCGCAACGCATTAAAGCTGCTAATAACTGCGACTTCTCAGAATAGCCTAACCTAGCACAGTATAATATGGAACCACAAATATTAGAATCTTGCCCTATAGATCATTTTACCGCGAGCGAATCACCATCAACTCCGTGGAAAAGGAAGTCTCGATTCGTCTAGTGGTTAGGATACCTGCTTGTCATCGAAACCGCAGGTGGCCGGGGTTCAATTCCCCGATCGGGAGATTTTGTTTGACGTTTTTCTTTTTTCCGTAGGTACCTAGGTACCTAAGTTATGCGACCTAAAGCCATGTTCTAAATCATATAACAGGTACCTGTTTTGCATATGACTGCTAGCGCAGACTTTAGCTGCTTCTACTAATGCACTTTGTTCTTTTTATTTTTCCGGTCTATTTCATGGATATCTTATTCCCATCAAATCCACCTGGTGTAAATTACAGGTATATGTAAGGTGTCTAGGTACCTAGGAATATATATAAGATATGGACTATGTTGAAGTTGATGTATTCGTCTTCGCTAGTGGTAAGACTGTAACCTTGGGCGTCTCCCATATGTCCCAATCGTACGATACTTGAGGGTCACCTAACGGTCTCAAAGTAGCAATGCGGAACCTGTAAGATCCAGGCCGAATACTCGATCCGTTGGCGAACCGCCCTAGCCAGTAGTATATGCCCCATTTATCGCGCGGCTGGTCATACAGGGGGAAAGAAAAGATATCGTCCTCGCTGTCTTGGCCCGGTACAAACCACTGAGACTTCGACGTGCCGTTCCAACTCGTGGCCGATCCGACAAACTTGTTCTTGCCGACCTGAGGTGGGTACGTCCAGTCGCGTTCAGTATAATCTTCGCCGAATATCTAGGGCGATAGAGGGTTAGTCCAGCGATATCCATGTAGGGGGGAGAACGGTTGAAGTCGGAAAGCAAACTTACATCCCAGCGCAACTCTTCCGTACCCCAGGCGAACCCAGTATTAAGCTTAGGGAAGTCTTGCGCATCGCGAGATAGGTTGAAAGTAAAGCTAATTCAAATATCAATATTTCTATACTAAGAATATTCAGCACGAGAGGTTGGGGGCTTACTTGGACTTCTGCTGGATTCTATTGTCCGAGACCCCAGATGTCAACCAAGGATAATTACCACCGTAGTCCCAAATATTGGTGATAGTTTGGTTGAGGTCGCAAGCAACACCTGCGTTCATAGTTAGATAAAACCGCATCTCAGGTTGAAATTAATATAGATTGGGCATAGAAACCGACCAAAGTAAGGAACGCCGAGTTGCTCGCCGTTATCGCCGCTTATTAGGACCTTGCCGCTGTAAACGGGTAGGCTGCTAGCGTTGAGTCCTTCAGGGGCCGTGAAAGTAAATCTACAAGGGTGTTAGTACAGCAAGAGCGGTTTTTATTACATTGGGGACGGGAGAGGGGAGTCTGTACTCAGCTGTTTTCTTCTCACCAGGCGAAACAGTGAAATCCCCCTTAGGGAACGAAACCTTAGGGGTCATCTTTACTGGCTTCACATCCGGGTATAGCTTGAGCCCGGGAATAAATGATTGTGGGTGGCCCGGTACAATCGGTTTCCATGAATCGTAGCCGCCTGCATCCTGTAGCGAAAACGTGTACGTGATAGGTTTATCCCCGTAGTTAGTAATGTCAACTGAGTGCGTACCGGTAAAGTGGGCTGTATCGTTAAGCTCGAACTTGCGGCCCTCAAACCCGAGCTCTGTAGAATATCCCAACACGCGCCCTGCGTCAACAAACCCTGCGCCAACTTGTGCAGTAGGCGCCCAGAACCCGTAGTCAGCAGAGCTTGTAGACCAGTCGGCCCAGGGGACAGCGCGTGCCGTGCCCATGATTCTGGCGGTAAGCCGCTTGGCCCACGTAGGATCATCTGCGTGAGCAGCTCGTCCACCAAACTTGCCTACCCACAGCGCGGCTACGCCAGCAATGTATGGAGTAGCCATGCTTGAGCCGCTAAGTACTTGGTACCGGTCGGTTGGATAAGTAGAAAGGATCTTGGTACCCGGGGCGGCAATATCTGGCTTGAGTGCAAGATCATATGTTCCTCCCCAGGATGTGTATCGCGCTGGACGGCCGCCACCTGAATTATAAAGGCCGACGTAGTGAGCAGTATCTACGTCAAATGAGGCCGCAACCTCGATACCTGCGGCGACTGCGTCGACGATTGCCTTACCCGAACGGGCCTCTATGGCTGCTATGAGACCGGTAGTGTTGCTGGTATATAACGTTTCGTATGGTCTATCATCATTATAGAATAAGACGTATTGTGCACCGAAGGCTGCAATATTGGTATGCTTGACGGAAATTTCACACCCTCCAATTCTGGCCAGGGCGATAGTTCCATTGAAACTGGTGGTATTAGCCGGCAATGGACTGCAGGCATCATCCTCTACAGACGAGTCGAGCGACACCGGTTTGATAGGCCAACCGAGGATGGTATTAGGAAAAAAGTCGGACGAGGGTATGTAGGCAATTTGTGTCTCGTTTGACTGGCCGTCCAGTTTGAAGTCCGCCGAAAAAGCCTGGGAAGGGAATGCCCCGGGTTCAGCAGCTCCTACAGTAAGGACGTTTTTCCCCGAGGCGCCATTGCTAGCATCAAATGGGCCATTCTCGCCTTCATTTCCCGCAGCAATAGAAATAACTACGCCTTGTTCGACCATTCTCGAAGCCAGTACGGCCCAAGCATTGGAGGTGAAGCCGCTATTCTCCCCAAGGCTTGCGCTAATAATATCAGCCTAGCGGAAAGAGGAACGTTAGCGGTGGGTTAAACAAAAGCAACCTTTCAACATCTTACGAGAGGGTGGAGGGTGAAGGGTGAGGGTCTCGTCTTAGGTACTTACCCCTGAGTCGAACGCCTTAAGAAACCCTTCGATAACTGTCTCTTCGTTTGAATAACCACTCTTTCCGAATACTTTGAAGGAGAGTATTTTGGCACCTGGAGCAACCCCAATAAATCTATCTTGTGTTAATGTTTATACAAGGGTGATGCAACTATATCGTAAGAGCGGCTTACTGGTCACTCTTCCCTGCGATGATTCCAGCGACATGAGTGCCGTGACCATATTCGTCCATCGGATCATTGTCGGGCTCGGCTGGTACATCAGGCCATGCTAACGAAACAGATTCAAGTCAGCCTCACATGCGCCGGTACATAAAAATAAATTAGGAGTAGCGACAAACCGCTGCCGACAAGATCATAACCACCAATTACTGTATAGTTTGGGCCAATACCTCCGCCGAGCTATAAACACGTCCTGATTAGTGAATATGGAGATTCATCTACCTAACTGGATATCGTAGATAATTTTCGGACGGAAGACTTTACCGCAGGATGGGTGTATTGAACACCACTATCAACGACAGCAATGATCGCACCCTCGCCAATGATCCCGGCTTGATGTAGCTTCTCAACACCCGTCGAACCATGTACCGAGTAATTAGAAGCAGCCGCATCGTTGCTAAATGACTCGCCCTCGATCGCGGGCGGCAAGAGACGCACGAGGGTTGATTTGTAAACCGACGCTACGACAGGGCCATCTTCATCGGCGTCAAGAGCATCTGTGAGCCACTCGGCGCTGCAGTGACTCTCGCACTCGATACTTACGCCCGGGAAAAGATCCGAATCGAACTCCTTCACAACGCGGAGTCCGGGGAGTCCGGTAACTTTGGCCGAGACGCGGGCTCTATGCGAACGCGACTTCAACTCGACGATGAACCGCCTCGGGGTGGCATTTTCGCCGACCTTCAAAGTGCCGTTCAGATTACGGCGTGAGATGAATTCGGCACTCTGCGCGCTGCCGGGAGCAGCGAGCAGCAGCGGTAGGAGGGAGTATCCTACTCGCATATTGTCGTCGGCAGCTTTACAAACGAAAAGATGTGTGACTCAAATCCGAGGTGCGGTGCTATGAGAGTGGAAAAAAAGGAAAAAAAACCACGACTTTATATCCATCATGATTCAATAAGTACAATAGCACTTCGCCAGGTTATAACGATCTCGTATTTCGAGGTTACATCGATAATAGGTCTGGGAGCCTAAGCAATCATCAGCCCGTATTTTGTGGATTGCTTTTGATGTGGATTATCCTTCGCGAAAGACGTGCCCGAGCAGCCCTGCCGATGGACCGTCACGGCGATGAACTTCCTTGCTTGGCTCCGGGGTATTACTAGTTTAGGCGAAAAACCCCGGGCGCGACGGATTATCAATGCCATAATGCCATTGAGTACGAGAATCTAATCCAAAGCTATGGAATCATGTAAACAATGGTTTGATGGGGGGATGCTATCCTTCAATTACGTGCCCACAAAAACCAGCTACTCACTTAACCTACCTAACCAAGGTAAGTTAGGTTAGTTAATACATTATTAACGGTTAGGTACCTCTTATACTAACGGCAACCTAGAATGATCCGAAGAAATATGAAAAATAAATGGTATAACCTAATTCCACAATACCTATGCTACAACCTCCCTTCGACGTGTTCGCGTTACGTTATAACCCAAGCTTTTGTTCCCCGCTTAGTTTTATTCGTATGTACGCCTCCCTATCCGGGTGGACCGAACCTGTATCGGGAATACGATAGTAAAAACCCGGGGCTATACGGCATTTCAACGGCTATTTCGATCCGATGATATTCGGGCGCGTTGTCCGTGTCCGTGACGTACCGTGCCATGCTGTGCGGCCCTCATCATTCGCTCTATGGGGCCGGAAACTAACGACGGACAAGATGTGGCGCTTCTTTCTCATCCCACACATCGTACGATAAGTTATCGTCAGCTATCATACGACGATGTCAGTCATCTGCACCAGCGCTGACTTAGTAGTCCTACTCGAATACCTCATGCAATAAAAATTACCCATCAATCAATGGCTTATTCCTCCAGTTAATTGCATCTAAATATGCCCATACGAGTAAGACGAAGCCGCCGCTGTCTACTATTTATATATTTCCTCATCGGCTTTCTCACTGCGATCGTATGCATGGTCTTCTTTCGACCTAATCCCAGCGTTGTTTTCCACAGACTATCGAACTCCTTATTCACGACAATGCCAGCCGTGCCAAGGAAGCCCGTGATTGTCGTTGGCTCTGGACTTGCGGGCCTGTCCGCTGCCCATGAGGCGCTTCGGGCAGGTGCCACTGTCCGCTTGCTTGACCGCGCACCTAAGCCGGGTGGTAATAGTATTAAAGCTTCATCTGGTATCAACGGCGCAGGTACGAGGTTCCAGCGAGGTCTGAATATCCCCACAGACGACAGTTTCTACGCAGATACGGTGCGTTCTGCTGGGAATAGATTTACCGAGAACAACTCTCCGGGCATAGATCGTAAGGCTTTGGTCGAAATACTTACTAGCCAGTCCGAGGGTGCAGTGAACTGGCTTACGGACGAATTGGAGGTCGATTTGAGCGTCGTGGCACAGCTTGGGGGTCATTCAGTCCCGAGAACTCATCGTGGCGGCGGAGAATTACCCCCGGGTGCAGCAATCGTTTTTGCTCTATTGAATAAGATGAAGACCAACCCCAACTTCACATTACAAAACTCCGCAGAAGTGGACGAGCTACTCACTGAAGACGGTGGGGCCGTCAAGGGAGTGAGCTATCATACGTCCGACGGCCAGATACACAAGCTTGAAGGCCCAGTTGTCTTCGCAGCGGGCGGATTTGCCGGTGATGCGCACGGCCTATTAGCCAAATATCGCCCCGACCTAGCAGGCATGCCGTCCACAAACGAGGAGCGGCCGGCCTCGCACGGCTTGCTCTCCGCCATCGGAGCCGCATTTGTGGACATGGATAGCGTACAAATTCACCCAACAGGCTTTGTTTTCCCAAAAGGCACCGGCATTTCGTATAGTGTCGTCCCCCCTCAGAATGATGGCACTTCTCACAAGCACTCAGACCCCAAACCAACTGGTACATCACAACTATTCTTAGCAGCTGAAGCTCTTCGGGGCGAGGGCGGTATCCTACTTTCTAATCATGGCGAACGGTTCGTCAACGAGCTAAATACCCGTGACGTTGTTAGCAGTGCAATTATGGCTCTTCCGCAATCAGCGGACAAATCAATGAGACACTGGGAAGTAATTCTCCTTCTAGACCCAGGGGCATGTGAGGCTGCAACATCTCACATTAAGTTTTACCTGTGGAAGGGCCTGGTAAAGAAAATGAAAGTAAAAGACCTCGCCCCGGAAATCATCGAGTCGATAGACAAGTACGCAACCATGGTCTCAAAACATGAAGAGGATCCATTCGGGAGGAAGTCTGTTGGACATTGGAAACTGCTTCCTGGCGAAGCGAATCGCGAGGAAGAGGTATGTGTCGGGACGGTGACACCAGTGGTTCATTTCACAATGGGCGGAGTGGCACTTGATACAAAAGCCAGAGTTCTCCGGTTAGTAGACGAAGGCAAGTCAACGCCAATACCTGGGATCTGGGCTGCAGGGGAAATTACTGGAGGCATACATGGTTCCAATAGGCTTGGTGGCTCATCACTGCTTGAGTGTGCCGTGTTTGGTAGGATTGCGGGAAGCGAAGCTGCGCGGAGTTTGATTAAAACATAAGGATATGATTCAAGGTTTTTTATCAAGTTAAAATAAATATGCTTATCTCAGCTAGCTCAGACTAGTCCTCGAGAAACGGCGGGCTACGCCCGCCACCTCCCCCGTCTCCGTTGGCGCCACAGGCGCCACCTAACGCCTGGTCCGTGTGTTTATATCTGTGGGGCCCCATCAAAAAATTTCTTAAGATCTAGTTTAAGGCACTATTGCGCTAAAAGGCCTTTATATATTAAATTTATATAACTTTAAAATTAATATTAAGTTTAAAATTAATTAATATATTATAATAACGTACGAAATAACTTTAATTAAAATAATTTAAGGTTAATAATTTACTTAATTTATCTTTTTAACTTTTTTATATATTTATACAATTTTATATTTTTATATTTTAAACCAAAACATTAAAAATATTTATTAATAAAAATATTTAAAATTATAATTAACGTTATAATTAACATTATAATTAATATTATAATTAATTAATATAATTAATTAATAACGTATAAAAATATCTTTTATTTTATTTTTAACCTAATAATAAAATTATTATTTAAACTTTTCCAACTTTTTATATACCTATAAAACGTTACGCGGTTATATTAAGCTTTATTTATTATATCGTATATTATAACGCATATTACAATTAATCCCAACTTTATTTAACGCCGCGAAAATAAAAACGCATAAATTTAATCGATAAATTTAACAATAAAATTAATAACTATTATATTAATTAATTAATTATTTATTATAATATATAAAACGCGTTAATATTATTATTTTTAATAATGTTAATAATGATATTTTTAATAATGCTTTTACCATATAAGAATATTTTTATTAAGGAACATTTTACAATTACTTTAAACTATAATTTAAAAAAAATTTAAGGGGGTTATACGGTGTTGTAATTGGCTAGGGAGTGACGTGGCTAAGGGGGGTACAACCCCCTAAACGCAAATTTTTCAAAACTATGGTTTAAAGTTATTTAAAATAAAAATATACCATAAATTTATTAATTTTTATTTTAACGCTTACATTAAAATTTATAAACAAGAAGTTACGTTTGTTAACGCTTTCCTTACGTTATAAAACGTTTATTTCAATAAGTTTAAACTAAAGTTTTAAAAAGTTTTAACTACTTTAAAAAGTTATACATAAAATACCCCTTTTAACTATATCACTTCCCAACCAATTATTATCCCGGATAACCTTTTTAAAAAAGTTAAAGTTTAAAATGAAAAATAATAATAAACTACCGTTTTATAAGAAAATATTACGTTGTATAAAATTAATATTATTAATAATATTTTATAAAAGGTTTATAAACGTTAATTTAAATGTATAATAAATGAAATAAATGTAAATAAAAATATTAATAATAATAAAAAGAATATTCTTTTTAATTATATTTCATTTACTTTTTTATACATTAATATAATATTATATTATAATATTATAATTTTTAATAATTAAAAGTATTTTAAGAAATTTAAATTTATTAAATTAATAAGGTTTAAAAGTGTATAATGTTATATTTAAAAAATGTTAATAAATACGTACGTAAAATAAAAATAATATAATAAATGTAATAAATAATAAATAATAATAACTAAGTTAAATTAATGTATTAATATATTGAAAAAAAAAGTATTAATTAAAAAGGAATTAAAAAGAATTGTTTTTTATATAAAAGGAAATATATAAATACGTTTATATATTAAGTTTTAACTTTAATAATTATTATTT
The DNA here is from genome assembly GCA_022432525.1 of Daldinia grandis. Classification (NCBI taxonomy): domain Eukaryota; kingdom Fungi; phylum Ascomycota; class Sordariomycetes; order Xylariales; family Hypoxylaceae; genus Daldinia; species Daldinia grandis. The sequence continues at coordinate 66,518 of JAJKLB010000023.1, read as the reverse complement.
CACTATTATTTATTTTATTTTGTTTTTATTATAAAATTATAAATTATTTACGTTTTTTTAACTTAACTTTTTAACTTAATAATAATTTTTTTCTTTTTTACCAACATTTTCATAATTTTACGAAAAGATTCTTTTATTATAACATTAATAAGGTTATAATTACTATAAAATTATTATATGTTTTTAATTTTTTAAATTTTATAAAAGTAATATAATATCATGTAATTAATTATTAATCGTTTTTTATTTATATTACCGATTTATATTAAATATTAATATAAAGAATATATATTTATATAAAAAATTAAAAAAGTTTAAAAAAATAAAATACGTTTTAAAATTATATTAATAATTTAATAAATAACGTAATTAATATTAAAAGCTTAAACTGTGCCGTAAATCTTATTTACTAATATATTTCGAATTATGTATTTATATTTAATAAATAATTAATATATTATATTTTAAATAATTTAAAATTAATTATTTTAATTAATAAGGTTTGTATTATTTAATATAATAATGTAATTTAATTATAAATATAAATAAATTAAATATATAAAAATTAAACTTAATATAATTAAAGCTTTAATTTTTATTATTTAATTATTATTTAATTTAAACGTTTAAAATTTAAATTTTTTAAATTTAAATTTTATATATTACATTCATTATTAAATAATTAAAAGCTACTTTTAATTAATATATAAATAAGATATATATTTTTCATATTTATTATTTTACTTAATTTTATATTATATTAAAATTTTTTAATTTATTTCTTTTAAATGATAATAATATTATACTTTTTATTATAAATTATTAATTATAAACTGTTAAAATTTTCCGTTATTTTTAATTTAATTAAAGTTTTATCTTTTTTTTTTAAAAAAGATTTTTTAATGTTAATATTTAAGAATAAAAATCTTAAATAACATAATTAAAATAAAAGATTATAAATAATATATTAAAAGATAAAATTTTAAAAAACAATTGAAACTTAATTAAGTAAACTAAATTACATTATTATTTTTTTTTTTATAAACACTTTAAATATATGAATGTTTGAGTGACACGTGACCGCAGGTCACGTGTATGTACATGAGTACATGTACATCTCACAAATTCTTTAAAATATATATAAAAGTTTTATTTTAATAAGTTTAAATTAATTTTTAAAAAATAACGGGTTACGCTTACCAACTTTTATTAATGTTATAAACGCCATTTAACGTTTAGTTTATATATTTATATTTATAAAACTTTATTAAAAGTTTTTTTAAAATTTAATTTAAAGTATTATTATGTTAAAAAACTTTTATATATTAAATTTATATAATTTTAAATTAAATATAAAATTTAAAATTAATTAATATATTATAATAATATATAAAATAACTTTAATTAAAATAATTCGAAATTAATAATTTATTTAATTTATTTTTTTAACTTTTTTATATATTTATATAATTTTATATCTTTATATTTTAAATTAACACGTTAAAACTATTTATTAATAAAAATATTTAATATTATATTTAATATTATAATTGATTAATATAATTAATTAATAATATATAAAAATTTCTTTTATTTTATTTTTAATTTAATAATAAAATAATTATTTAAATTTTTTCGATTTTTTATATATTTATAAAACGTTATGCGATTATATTAAACTAGTGCCGTGTTGCAAGGGTATTATAAGGTAGTATTACGTAACCTTTTTTAATACAAATCTTTATAAGATCTTATTTTACATATTCCTTTTGATTAACTTATTAAGAAATATTTAATAATATTTTTTCTTAATTATATAATTAGATTTTAATCTTAATTATTACCGTTTTTAAATAAATTATTATTGTTTATAATCTTTTATTTTAATTATACTATTTAAGATCTTTATTTTTTAATTAGTTTATTATAAGTTTTATAAAGAGTATAATATTATTATTAATTATTTTAGGTTTATTTTTAGATTTAAATAGTTAAAATAATGAGTTATATTTTTTAAAAGATATAATTCTTATTTAATGGCAATTATTACGAGATTTAAACCTGTAACTTTAGTTTTAAAAGGATTATTAAAGGTTGATTAATAAAGATAAAAATAAATTTTTAAACTTAATTTTAAATATTTTACAAACGATTTAAAAGAGAATAAAGGAATTAAAAAAACCTTAAATTTAAAGATTTCGACGATAATTTATTATTGAAATTTATTATAATATATTATACATGTAAGATAACCTAACTTAGTTTACATAATTGGCGTTAAGCCGCTAGCTATAAGAATCTCTAAAATAGATTAACTATCTTAGAAATTCTTTTTAATTTAAGTTTTTATTATCAAAAACATCTCCCTAAACCTATTATTTTAATAGTTCCACCTCCTTATAACCTTTTATTTATTTAAAATTATATTAACCTTTTTTAATAAATATATTTTTTCACTATTTATTTAATTATATTAATCTATTAGTAAATACAATCTTATAAACGAAACAATTTTATAAATAATGCAATATTCTTATAAATAATTGTAAAAATAAATATAATAAATAAATATATTAATTTTTTATATTAAACCTTCTTATTAATTATTTATAAATAATTTATCTATAAAATTTAAACAATTATTTATAAACAATTTATTTATAAAATTTATAATCTTTTTACCCTTTTTTAAAAGTTTTTACCTTTTTTTACAAAAAAAGTTTAATTTAAAACTTTAAATATTAAATAATAAAAATATAGTTAATTACTATAAAATAACCGCCTTTTTTAATAAATATAATAAATTACCTTAATTACAAAGATTTTTTTAACAAAAGATTTATATAATTACTTTTATTACCTTTTTATCTCCTAAAATTAAAATTTAATATTAAGTATCCTTACCATCTTCAAAACTAACAATTAGAATTTAAAACTAAGAATTAAAATTATATCTTAATAAATAAATTGTCGATTTATTTTAAGTAAAAAAATACGTTAAAAACGCAAACGCCTATATCTTTTTTATCTAAAAAAAAAACTTTAGCACAAAAATACCAAACCTAATTATACCTCAAAAACCTAGAAATCTTTCAGACCCCCAAGCTCCAAAAGCCGAACGAATCGTCGCTAGCTATAAAAATCTCTAAAATAGACTAGCTATCTCAAAGATTCTTTCTAATTCAAACTTTTATTATCAAAAAGCAAGAATAGCAATCAACTACGCCGCTGCCAATATAAAGATACAATATAACCAAAAATAGAACCTTAAATCTTTTAAAATAAGGAAAAAAATATATTTACGCTTATATAAAAAATACTATCTACTAAAAAAACCTAAAAAAAAATGGTTTTAATAAAAAGTTAAACCATTTATTGTTTTAAAGAAAGTTGATAATTTAATATATAAATTAAATTTCTTTTGCTATTGGTAAATATACCGTGTAATTTCCGTTACCTATTTAATATTAATTCTTATAAATGCTAATCTATTTAGTAAAAAAAAACTAAAACTTAAAAAAATATTTATTAAAAAAAATACCGAAAATTTACTATTTTTTAAAATATAAAATTTCTTAAAATAATAAATAAATAAAATAGGTAAAAAATTAATTTTAAAATATCTAATCCAATAAAAAAGATATAAACCAAAAAACAATTAATAATATCCTCGAAAATTATTAATGCAAAATATTGCAAAATTAGTAAAAACTTTTAATAAAAAACATCTACAAATAAATATTTAAATATACAAAAACAATAAAACCATTAAATTATAAAAAAAACTAAAAATATAATCTAACTTAAAAATAATATATATATTAATAAAACATAATACGTTTCGTTAATAAATAAATTTTAACAATAAAATATCGATTAAGCAATTATTATTTAAACAATTATATTTTAATATTTTAAATAATAATAATATTTTAATAATAAATAAACAAACAATTTTATTTATAATAACTTTCTTTTATCTATACAATATAAATACTTATTTTAAAAAAACAATAATATATTTAATACCTTTACATTCTTACTTTAACAAATATAAATCTTTTATACCTTATTATCCTTATAAAACAATAAAATTTTTTTTATTTTTATAAAATAATAACAAACAAAATAATTATTAAGCAAAAACTCGCATTAATAAAAATTTTAAAAAAAGATTAAAATTATAATAAACCTATTAAAATAACATAAAATAAATAAAAAAAAAAAAATTTTCAAACTTATAATATTAAATAAATCTACGTTATAATATAATAAATAATATAAAAACTAATTATAAAAAACCTAAAATTTAACAAAATTTACAGCGTTAATTATTTAAGAAATAATAACGCATCCTTAATTAATAAAATAATAATTCTTAAATAATATTAAATTAAAATTTTTATAATATATAAACCGCAAAACAGCTATAATTTTAATAAAATTATCGAATACTTTATATAAATTAAACTTAATTAATAACCATTTAAAACGTAATTATATAATTATATATATAAAATTTTAAAAATAATCGAAAATTATCACAAATAAATAAGCTATAAATTTAAAAGCATAATAATTTTTAAAATATTTAAAAAAAACGTTATTAAAATGTTACAAATTTATGGAAATAAATAAAAATAAGGTTTCAAAATACTATTTATTAAAATTAAATATTTTTTAAAAATAATTGGTTTTATTTAATTGGTTTTTATAAAACTATGTAAAATTTTAAAATTTTAACTAAATTATTATTAAATTATGGCAAAAATATAATTTAATGGATAAAAGAATATTCTACAAAAAACGCAATAAACTAAATCGAAAAAAGTTTAAATCGAAGTTTTAGAAGAAGATCTTAAAAACGAAGACGATTTTAACGAAGTAAAAAATTTGGACAAAATAGAAGATTTTGAGGTAAATAAATTTATAAAAAATTTTAATAAAAATTTTATAAAAGATTTTGTAGAAGATATTAATAAAATAAAAAATTTTAATAATATTAAAAATTTTAATAATACCAAATATCTTAACAATTTTAATAATTTTAAAAAATAAGATAATAAAAAATCTAAACTTAAAACTGAAATCAAATCCAAAATTAAAAACCTAAATATAATGTAAATTTTAAATATAACAAACAAAAAAAATAACTTAAATATAAAAAAGCTTATTATTTTAAAAAAAAAATTACCATTTATTATAAAGAAAAAAAATATAATAAAGGTAATAAAAATTAGCTTAATATTTAACGTCTTTAAAACGCCTCCTATATAGAAAAAATCTTTTATAAAAATACCTAACATATTAAAAGTATTAATTTTAACGAAAATATTTACTAACCCGAAGATATCTACCGGTCCGAAGGTATTTATCGACCCAAAAATACCTATCGGCTAAAAGGCACCTACTAGCTAAAAAACATCCACTAACCAAAAGGCACTTATTAGTTAGAAAATATTTACCGACTAGAAGATACTTACTGGTTAGAAGGTATTAATAGGTTTAAAAATACCTACCACCTTAAAAGTTGTTAACCTGAAAATATTAATAACCTCGAAAATATCTTAAAAGATACCTATTTTAAAAATACCTATTTTATAAAAAATACCTATTTCAATTGCTATTTTTAAAATAAATAATATAGAGATTTAAACAATAAAAAAATAAATAGAAAAAATAAAAGCTTTTTTTAAATTTATAATTAAATTAATAAGTAAGAATATATAAAATTTAAAAAATTTAATAAAAACGCTAAAAAATAATAAAGAAAATATAATAATTTTTATAAAAATAATAACGAAAATAATGGAAGGGATTATATTATTATACAGAATAAAATTTCGCTTAAATATATTTACCCCAATAAAACCAAAACCCCAGCCTTAAAATCTTTTAAAAAGAAACATTTTATAAAACGTTTTAAAAAGTTTAATAAAACAATTTAAAGGATAAAAAAGGCTTATTAAAGTAAAGTACGTTAAATATTTTTAAGGAAATAATACCGAAAATAAGGCAAAAACGTTTTAAATTTTTTTAAAAAAAGGATAATATAAAATAGTCTAATTTAATTTACATAATTAACGCTAAGCCGTTAACTATAAAAATTTCTAAAATAAACTAGCTATTTTAGAAATTCTTTCTAATTTAAGCTTTTATTATTAAGAACGTCTCCCTGAGCCTATTAATATAATTTAATATAATTTAATTAAGATAATATTATTTTAAATAAAAAAAAATAGTATTTTATTAAAAAGATAGCTGAAAAAAGATTTATATAAATAAAGATTAAAGGATAAAATAATTGGTTAAAAAGAGATTAATAAAAAGAAGATCTATAAATACAAATATAAAGATATAAGGATAAAAAAGATAATATATTTATTACAATGGAATATACAAATGCGTCGGTATAATATTTTTCGAGAGAAGCGGTAAAAATATAAATAAATATTAAAATAAAGCAATTGTTAATTAAATTATCTTACATTTATATAAAATTAATTAATAACGTTATAAATATGTAAAATAAGATTTATTAAAATAGGACCTATTATAGCAAAATTATAATAACATTATAAAATATCTTGATTAAATTATTAAGTTGGAAAGAATAAAATATTATTAAGGTTATTACGGTAACTTTACTATTGATTATTTTATTATATCTTTAAAAGTTACAAATAAAGGCTAAAATATTAGCTATTTATTTATAAATTAAGTTTTTAATTAAAAAACGGAATTTTTGTGATAAATAAATAACTAATTAAATTTCAATGGATAAAGATAAATATTATTTTTACCTAATTATTAATAATAAAGGGTTAAGATATTATAAAAATTTATTAATAAGTTAAATATTCTTTATATTTCCAAAATAAAAAAGTATTAATTAAACCTTTAAACTTAACTTTAAATATTTATAAATTAATAATAATAATATATATTAAATAATTTATTAAAGAGTTATTTTTTAATTTAAAAAATAATTTAAATTATTACCTATAAAAATAATTTTATTAATATTTATTCCTTTATCCTATATATATTTAACTATTAGATTAATTTTTATTAATTAGCTAAAATTTAATAAATATTAAGATATTATAAGTATTCTATTTAATAGTAAAGTTAATTGCGAAAGTTTATTTTTTAAGCAACTTTTTAACTTAAAATAAGTTAAATTTATGTAATTAATTAATCATTTATAATAAATTTAAATACTTAACGTTAGGAATATAATACCCATAATTTCGATAATGGATCTAATAGCTCAATTAACGCCAGTAATATAATTATTAATCCCTAATTTAAAATTACTTATATATTTTTATTAAATTATATTTCTTAATCTTTAAAATTATAAAGATAAATTATTTAATAATATTAATATTATTTAATAATTAAAAAATATTAATAAAATTTTATATAAATATAAAGTTCTTAATTAAGATAAGATTAAAGAAATTCTATTATAAATAGCTAATAAAAATATATATAAAAAAGTCGAAACAACTATTAATAATATTCAATTATAAGCAAAAGTTTAGATTATTTTTAAATAAAAATTTATTATTTAAAACTTAATCTAATTTAAATCTTATAAATCGAAATTATAAAATTTCGGTAACAGATATATTATTAAGAACTTTATTAAAATAATAAACCTAATTAAAAATTACTTAACATTATTCCAAAAAATTAAAACCTTATTAATTTAAATTATTAATTTAAACAATTATATCGAAATAATTTTAAGATATATATATAATAATATATTTAAAGATATTATTTATTATATAAAAATATTATTAACAATTTTTCAAATAATTTTATTTAATAAAATTTAAGATATAATATATAATTAAGTTAATTAAGAAATTAAATTAATAAATCGATACTATAATTAGAAAAAAGTTAAAATTAATAATCTAAAAGAAAATAATAATAATAATTAGCCTCAATTAATGTCAGAAAAATAGCGTAGGAATAATCTTAATAATTAATTACAACTTAAAATCTTCTTAAAAAATAAAAAGGTTAATATATTTATAATTATTAATAACCTAATAAAACATTTTAATACTATATAAATTAATATATAAAAAACTATTAACAAATAAATTAAATAAAAATTAATAGTTATTAAAGAAATATTAAAACCATTTCCTTATATAATATCTCATAATAATCAAAATTATTATCCAAATCTGTTTATAAGAATTAATTAAATCTAATTTTATAATTTATTATAACTATTTAACCCTATTATTAATAAAATAGATTTAATTAAATAATTACTTCTTTACGCAATTAATTATCTACTAAATATTTATTAGTTTTATAATTTTTAAAGAAATAGATTTAAGCAATACATAATACCTAATTACCCCATAATATATAATATAAAGATTAAAGGTTTCTTAATTTATAACTAATTATATAATATATATATCTTTAATAATTAAAATAAAAATAATAAGATTTAATAAATAAATATCCTAAATTAAGTTTAATAAAACACTAAACAAAAAAAGAAATTTATTAAATTAATAATCTATTATTTTATATAAAATTAAAATATTAGCGATTTACAAATAAAATAAATAGTTAATTATTATATTATTAAAATTAAAAAAAAAATATCTAAATATATCTATTAGAAATTAATTATAATTAATATTATGCCATTAAATTAATTAAATTTAATAAAACTATAAATTATAAATGTTAGCGTAGTAAGATTTAGAAATATTAATAATATATTTAATTAAAGATTTTTAATAAAATACAAATGGTTTAAAGAAATAGTAGACAATAATAATATTATTTATATTAAAGGTATTATTTAAAAAAAATTAAATAATTAATCGGAAAACCTTTAAATTAATATTAATATTATTAAATAATAAAAAAGACCCAACGGTAAGACTATTAAAATCAAATAATCGAACAAAATAAAATCAAAATAAAATAAAGTAATTAATTAATCTAAATTAAAAAAACCTATATTAATAAAAGTTTTAAATATATATAATAAAAAAGCTATTAAATTTTGGAAAAGGAAGTTTGTTAAAAATGTTAAAAAACAATTTAATATTAATTGAAATAAAATAATTAAATTTATGCCAAGATTTAATAAGTTTATTTACCAAAAATTTGTTAAGAAATTTAAAGATTAAAACATTATATTAAGTTTAATTATTAAGATTATAAAAAATTAAGTTTAAAAAGAAATAAATATAAACATTAACTTAATTAAAGAAGTTAACTTATAGTTAAAATTATATTTCTTTACGTTTGGAAATAATGATTAATTTATTAAAGATTAATAAATTAAAAAGTTAAATTTATTATTATTAAATAATTTAAATATTTATTTTAAATTTTATTTAAGATTAACCGTTAAAATTAAATTATAAGAAAATAAAAATCTAATTATAAAAATAATTAATATAAAAACCAAATTATTAATTATAATATAATTTTATATAAAGTAATATAATTTACCTTTATAACATAATAAAATAGTTTAGAAAAGTTTTAATTAACCAATTACTATATTAATATTAAGATATATTAAAAGATTTATATAATTAATTAATAAAAAATTACTTTTATTTATTTATATTATTAAAGATAAATATTATATTAATAAATTTATATTAAGATTAAATTTTATATTTCAATTACATATAAATATAATAGTTAAAAACAATAAAATATTTATAAAAGTTATAACGTTTGGCTTAATATTAATCGAAATATTTTTATCTTTAAAGAATATATTTAATCGAATTTTTAAAGATTTTATTAAACTATATTACGTATAGGAAAATTAATAACTATTAATAATATAAGCTTAATTAACGGCATAATAAAACTTGATTCTATAAATATAAATTAGTAGATTAGAGATATAACGTATAGAACTTTTATTAAAACTAATATAACTATTTAAAATATAATAAAAAAAACATTACCTTTTTAACCTAAATTAAAATCCAATAAAACGATATAAAATATCTTAAATTCTATTAATTAATTAAAAATTTTATATAATATAATATTTAAATTAATAAAATAAATATTTCCTAATTAAAATTCTTAAAATAAATATTTATTCAAATTAAATAAAAACGAAGAAGTTAAAACAATATTATTTAATAATTAATTTCTTAAATTTATATTAACTATTTTAAAAGACGTTTTTCGGAAGTTTAAAAAAAATTAAAAACAAGTTTAAAAATATACCATTAATTAAATAATTTATATTAATATAATATATAAAAATAAATCTTAAAAAATATAATTAATAGATAACGCTCCTCCAAACAATTTAATACCACCTAAATTATTAAATTAAAAAATTTTTTTTTTAAAAAAACCCTAAAAAATATTAAAAATTTAGAACTTTCTAAAATAAATAACCTATATCAAAATATTATATTAAAATTTGCCAAAAAATCATGTAATATACATCTAACTTTTAAATAATTTAAGATATTAAAAATTAAATTATAAAATATAAAATTTATTAATTAAGAAAAAGAAATATTTATTAAAATATTATTTTATTGAAAGAAGGTTCTTACTTAAGACTTTAATAAGTTTAGAAAAATTAAAAATAAAATTGTATTTTCGTACGTTATAAAAATAATTTAACATAAAATATAGTAAATATGAAATATTTTTATTCTTATATTTTTAAAAAAGAAAATAATTAAAATCTTATAAAATAAAATAAAGGTAGGAATTTTAAAAGAAAATTATAATCTTTATTACAATATTTAATTTATTATTAAAAAAAAAAACAATAAATTATGCCTAATTAATTTAATTATTAAATTTAACATTTAAACAATTAAAAATACATTTTTTCTTAAAAATTATAATATATTTACTAAAAAATTTACTATTTACGTAATATTATTATATATAAACTTATTTTTAAAATATAATCATTTAAAACTATCTATATATAATTGAAATATAACAATTTTTACTACACCTATTAAATTTTTTAAATTTATAATAATTTCGATAAAAGTTATTAATTTAATCGTTTATTTTTTAAAAGTTATAAATTAAATATTTTATAACCTAATCTCTAACGTTTATAAACTATTTTTTAATAACGTTAATATAAAAAAACTTAATATTAAATACAATAATCAAAAACTCTATCCAAAAATATAACATTTTATATTTAAATATATTAAAAATATAATAAAAATATTATTAAATTTTAAATTAACCAAAACTACTATAAATTTTAAAAAAACTAAATTTTATAAATTAATAATTAAAATAATAAGTTATATTTACAAATTAAATAAATATTTATTTAAAAAAACAAAAATTATAAAAATCTTCGAATGAAATTTATATAAAAATATTAACAAAATTTAATCATTCTTAAACCTAATAATATATTTTTATATTTAAATTAAAAATTATATTATTAAAATATTTCTATTAATAAAATTATTAAAAAAAAAATAGTTTTTTATTTAAAAATTCCTATAAATATAATATATAATTAAATTAAAAAAAACTTTAATAAATCTACTTTATTTAATTATAATTAATTATTCTTTAAATTAAATAATAATATTAAAAATAAACATATTTAATTTAAAATAAGGTATAATATTAAAATAACTCGATAATTAAAGAAATTTTAAACCTTTTTAATATAAATTTAAATTATAAAAAGGCTTAAAATTAAAATATAATGTTATAAAATAAAAATATTTTATAATTATAAAAACACTTTATTACCTTAGAAATTATTTTTATAGAATTAGATTTTTATTCAAAACTAACGTTAAAATCCTAATTTTTTAATTAAATAATAATTTTATTAATTTATTAGATATTATATTATCGAAATAAATTACATATATTAAAATATTCGATTTTAAAATTAAATATATTGTAGAAAAATGTAATATAATAGCTAATACCTTATTAAAAAAACTTAATAATTTGTTTAATCTAAAAAATAAAAAATAAAAAAGAAATTTTAACAATTTTATAAATATCTAATTTAATATAATTACGTTATATCCTATTAATTTAGAAATTTAAAATTATAAAAATGCCGATTTGTAAGACGAACCATAGCCTATAATACTTTATTTAATAAATAATTAAAGCCTTAAATTTTAAAAAATCGCTTAATATCTAATAATATTAAGATTATTTAAACAATTATAGATAAATTAAGGAAAAAAAAATTAAAAGGTTTATATTAATTTTAAAATTAAAACTTTAAGATATATTATATTAAAAGGTATTTTTTAAAAGAAGATTAATAAAAATTATTTAAATTATTATATTATTAATTATAAAATAATTAAAAAAAAGTTTATTATAAACTTTTATATTTAATATAAATATAAAAGTTATAATTTAATATACCGTTATATTTTAATTATATATTATTGAAAAAAAATGTATAAATATATTATTAACGTAATTAAAATATATATTTAATACCAAAAAATAAATCTAAATAAACTAATAAATAAAATAAAACACTTAAACCTAAATGCCATTTTAACATATTAGATTTTTAATATATAATATATACTTAATAATTATAAATATAAAATAATTATGGAAATTTAAAAATAATTATTAAATTATTTAAAAATTTTAACGTTAAAAGTAATAACGTTAATAAATATAACTAAATTTTTAAAAAAAAAGATTATTTTATAATATAAATAACCTTTCGAAATTAAAGTAAATAAAGGTCTTAAATTTAAAAATTAAATTATAAAAACTTGTTTAAAATTTGGTATTAAAAGGATAGTAAGATTACTTTATTTCTTTTAAATATAAAGCTAAATTAAAGTTAAATATAAATTAATTAAATTTAGATTAATAAAAATAATTAATAAAATTAATAAAAATTAGATTTAATATTTAAACATTATAATATAGGTTAATAAAACAACAATTAAATTTAATAGTTTTAATTTTTACAAGATTATTTATAATAAAAGTTTAATCTTCTTTATTAAAGTAATTATTTCATTATAAAAAATCTTAAATTAAAAAGAAGTTAAAATATTTAAAGATTTAATAGTTATAAAAATTTAAATAATTAAGCAACAATTAATAAATATTAAATTTATTTCGAAAATTATTAGTAAAAAACGATAAAAAATAGCCTAAAAAAATAATTAACGAAATATTTATAAAATGCAAAAAAAATCCCTAAAAATTAACAATTTAATATTTTTATACAATATATTTTAATATATAAATATATCTTATAAACGATAATTATAATATAATTGATAAGGATTTTATATGATTAATAAAGTTTTAAAAATAAATAAATATATAATAAAAGCCTTAAAAAAAAACAAAATATAAAGAAACGTAATTAAAAATAAATTAAAACTATTTATATAAAATTATTAAAAATATTAGGAACTAATTAAGATTAACAAAGACGAATAGATTATTAGATTAATAATAGAAAATATTAATTAAGAAATTTTATTAATTTTTAAATTTATTATATTTAAACCTAAAGAAAACGATTACAAGAAAATTAAATAGCTTAATATCGAGGTTAAAATTAATATATTAGTTGAAAAAAAAGAAAAATATAAAGATTATATCAACGTTAAATTTGAAGATATTTTGCTTAAATTTTAAAAAGGGGGAATATATTATTACTCAATATAGACGAAAAAGTTAAATGTTCGATTTAATTAAATTTTATTACTTTATAAGCTAATTATATAATAATAAAATAATATAAAACGAAATTTAATTAAGATATTATATTTATTTTTTACCATTTTTTATTAATAGTTATTATTTTATATTATTTTTTAAAAATTTTTTATAATAAAGAATATTTAATATACGTCTTTTTATACGGTAAATTGTTTAAGGTAAGATCTTTAATGATTAGGGGAATATAATTATTATAAATATAAAGATAATAAAAACGGCCATTTCGAAAAGAATATTGTTTAACCGCGAATAAATAATTGCTATAATTATTGCTAAATTAACCTAATATTAATTAATACCTAAAAAACGGCTATATATTGGCATAAATTAAAGATTTAAAAAATTTGAAATGTTTTTTGTACGTATAATAAAGAACTTTATTTGGATAATTAAATATTTAAATAATAAGTTTTTTAATATGTTAAAGATTTTATAATTAAATTATAATTTAACCGATTAAATTATTTTAACAAATATTTATATATAATAGAAAGAGCTTATTAATATTTTAATCTTTTAGAAAAGAAGTATAAGGATTAGCCGTTTTTAATAATATTTAAAATTATTTATTAATAATTAATTAGTAAAGATATTAACTATTTATTATATTATTAAAAAATTTAATATTTAAATATTTAAATAATTATTAAATACCAATTATTAACTTTAAATTATAATTATAATTAAAAAATATTTATAAGTTTATAAATAAAAAGTTACGAATCTTTTATATAACTAAATATTTATTAATATTTTATTATTTAATATTTATTAAAATTTTGATCAAATTATATTAAAATTTTAATATTAAAGAAAAGATTAGGTATAAACGTATTATTATTATTATTAAAGTCGCTATTAATATTATTATTAACGTTATTAAGTAAGTTAAGTATTAAATTATAAAATAAAGAAAGAGCTTTAAAAGATAACATAAGGATTTCGAATATATTATTATTAATTGAAATAAATTAAGATATTGTGAAGATATTTATACGATAAAGAATATTAGTAATAATATTACGTTATTAAACGATAATTATTTAAACGAAATACCGTTAATTTAATAACGCGACGTTAAAAAACGAGGTTAGATTAGTTAAAAATTTAAAGAATAAGATTAAAATAAATAAAAAATTTAAAAGATTTATATAAAATAAAAAAAAAATATAAAAATTATTTAAAAAGGAAAAAAAAGGAAAAAGAAGAAGTAATTTATATGATTTATGAATTTTATAAAGGAGATTTTTACTGAAAAGTTATAAGTAAGTATATGTATATATATATTTTTAAATTTATTATTTAATTAATTAAAACTTTTTAATTAATAAAATAGTAAGCTTTAACGAATAATTATAAAAAAATTATTATATATTAAAATTTCTAATATTAATTTTTTTTTTTATAATAATATTTAATTATATTTTATCTTTTTAATCATTTTAATACTTATTATTATATATATTTAAACATTTTATATTTCTTTTAATTGCTATTATTAATTATTTTTACGATATTTATATAATATTTTTCCTTTTTTATTTATTATTATAACTATATTGTTTTTATTAAAGATTAAAATAAATAAATAGCAATAATAAGCGTATAATAATATATACGAATTTAAAGAAATTATTTACGGATAGGAAATATTTAATTATAAAGATTATATTAATATAAGCCTTTAACGTATAATTATAATCGATAAAATTATATTTTTAAATAATTAATATAATAATTTATTTAATATTTAAGTACTATCTTCGAAAATTAATAAAATTGAATAAAATAACGAAATATTTCTAGAATTAATTTGCATTTTTTAATTATATAAGAAGAAGGAATAGTTATTTGTTAAATAAATTTTAATTTTATAGAAATTAATAATATTAAATATATTTAATTGGATAGTTAATTATAAGCTATTGTTAGTTTAAACGCTTAGATATAATATTATAAAAAACTTTAATTCTAAAATAAAAATAATTTTAAAAGTACCGATAAAAATTATAGCTTTTTTAATATATATAAATTTATTTAATTTGGAAAGAAAAAAAAACGCAATAGGCAAAATATATTTACGTATTCGATATAATTAGTAATAGATTTTAATAATAAGTTAATTAAATAATTTAATAATTAATTAATATATTTAAAAAATAGGACGTTAATTAAAAACCTAAAAAAAAGTTAATTTTATTTAATTTAATAAATTAGTTAAATAGATAGTTTTATAAATATTAATACGGCTTAACGTTACATTTAATTATAAAAAAACCGGAAACGTTATTTAATATAATTAGGTATAAAAAAGATCTATATATTATATTCGAAAAATATATAGATATTATTTTAACATATATTAGCATTAAAATAATCAATAAACCGATTAATATAGTAAAGTTACTAATAATACCGTTAGCAAAAAGACTTAAACATATATTTTATCCTAAAATTTTGCTTATTAAAATTATAACCTTATTATTAAAAAAGATATCAATAAAATTTCCGAAAATACCTAATATTCCGAAGTGTACGAAAAAGCCATTAAATAGTAATAGTAATATCCTTATAAAAGATTTTCGAACCTTAATAAACTTAAATAATCGCTATTTATATAATTTTGGCCCTTATAAAACTAATTAGTATAAATACGGTTAAATTATATTATATTAATAGCCTATTAATACCTTTAAAAATACTATTAAACGTCTTTAATTAAATTTTCCGAAAAATTAACCTGGTTGGAATAAATATAACCAAATTATTAAATATATAGCACTTAAATTTAAGAAGGTTATTAATTAAACAATAAGTTGTACTTAGTATATAAAAATTAAGGCTAAAAAACGTATTAAAGCCGTTAAATTTAAAAAATTAAATAAAAAATTAGATATAAATTTAAATAATATATAAATAAGGATAATAAAAAGATATTTTAATTAATTATTATTACGTTAATTTACGATTTCTTTTATTAAAATTACCTTACTATTATTAATATTATTAACTTTAAAAAACATTAAATTAATATCGTATTATAAAGGTATTATAAGATAATATTACGTAACCTTTTTTAACATAAATTTTTATAAAATCTTATCTTATATATTCCTTTTAATTAACTTATTAAAAAATATTTAATAATATCTTTTCTTAACCATATAATTAAATTTCAATTTTAATTATTACCGTCTTTAAATAAATTATTATTATTTACAATCTTTTATTTTAATTGTGTTATCTAAGATCTTTATTCTTTAATCAATCTATTATAAATCTTATAAAAAATATAGTACCACTATTAGCTATTCTAAGTCTATTCTTAGATCTAAGTAATTAAAATAATAAGCCATACTTTTTAAAAAACATAGTTCCTATTCAATATTAAGCTTTATTTATTATATTGTATATTATAACGCATTTTATAACGCATATTATAACGTATATTATAACGTATATTATAATTAATTTCAATTTATTTTAAAAATATATTTATTCGATAAATTTAATAATAAAATTAATAATTATTATATAATTATTTAATTATTTATAATATTATTATTTTTAATATTATTAATAATATTATTATTAATAATCTTTTTAATAATTCTTTTTATTATATAAAAGATTTTTATTAAAAAACATGTTATAATTATTTTAAATTATAATTTAAAAGAAATTTAAAAAAATTATATAATATTATAATTAATTAAAAAACGGTATAGTTAAAAAAAGTATAACCTTTTAAACTTAAATTTTTTTTAAATTATAGTTTAAAATTATTTAAAATAATTTATTAATATATTTTATTTATTTCATTTTTAATTATTTTATCGTTTAAAAATAAAAACGCGTAAATTTTATTAATAAAATTAAAAAAACTTTTAAATAATATTTTAAAATTATTTAATATAATATAATTTATTATTTTTTAAAAATTAATATATATTATTAAAATTTCTTTAAGGTTTTTATTGCTAACCACTGTTTTAAATTGCGATCGAGTATAAACTTTTTTTATTATTTATGCGTTTTAATTTAATGTAAATTTATTTTAAGTGATTTTAAACCACACGTTTAAAAAATTTAAATTTAAGAGATTATACCCTTTTTAACCACCCCATTTCCCAGTTAATTATAACATCGTATAACCTTTTTAAATTTTTTTTAAACTATGGTTTAAAACAATTATAAAATGTTTTTTAATAAAAATCTTTTTATTAATAAAAATAATTATTAAAAATAATATTATTAATAATATTAAAAATAATAATATTGTAAATAATTAATTAATTATATAATAGTTATTAATTTTATTATTAAATTTATTAATTAAATATATTTTTAAAATAAATTAAAATTAACTGTAAAACGCGTTATAATACGCGTTATAATACGCGTTATAATAAACGATATAATATAATAAATAAAGCTTAATATAACCGCGTAACGTTATATAAATGTATAAAAAATTAAAAAAGTTTAAATAATAATTTTATTATTAAATTAAAAATAAAATAAAAGATATTTTTATACGTTATTAATTAATTGTAATGTTAATTATAACGTTAATTATAATTTTAAATATTTTTATTAATAAATATTTTTAACGTTTAAATTTAAAATATAAAAATATAAAACCGTATAAATATATAAAAAAGTTAAAAAAATAAATTAAGTAAATTGTTAATTTCGAATTATTTTAATTAAAATTATTTTATATATTATTATAATATATTAATTAATTTTAAATTTAATATTTAATTTAAAATCATATAAATTTAATATATAAAAGCTTTTTAACGTAATAATACTTTAGATTAAATCTTAAAAAAACTTTTAATAAGGTTTTATAAATATAAACATATAGACCAGGCGTTAGGTGGCGCCTGTGGCGCCAACGGAGACGGGGGAGGTGGCGGGCGTAGCCCGCCGTTTTTCGAGGACTAGTTTGAGCTCGCTGAGATAAATGTAAATACATAAGATCGTGTAAGTTTAAAAGGGCTTCTAATGAAGCTGTGAACTGCAGCTTGCCTACATAAATATATGCAATGACCTGTACCACCTTACCAAAGCAGATAGCTGACCGGAGCAAGATTAGGTACCGGTACCACGTATGTAATAGTTGTCATTGAAGTAAGCCCAGCAATCATCCCGACAGCCCGAATATGCAAGGCGTGAGGCCCCAGCTCTTTGAGAGATCCTCGTCCGACGGGACCCTGCCCCCATTTAATAGACATACTATATTATACTTTGGACATTCCTTAATGGTCTAGACAACCAGGCAAAGCTCGTTCTCAAGGATGGGTAGCATTTTGCATTCTGTACAGAAAGCCACCTGGTTTCCGCCCAGCGTACTGCCGTTTTGTGGGGATTAAGTATCCCTTCCCGTCAGCCGCCACGCCGTTTCTAGCGTGGACACTACGGACGCCATCCCGGTGTTTTCTTTATCCCAAGGCCCGAAGTACATTTCTCTTCAACCCTGGCGAGAAGCTCTTGTCAAATACTATCTACCCTTGACCATGGCGTCAACATACACATCTCATCCAGCTGGGATTTTGGTGCACGACAGGAAAAGGAAGGCAAAGCACATACTCCATCCTACATTGTAACCTTGGAAGAGCTACGGGCGTGGAAAGAAAGTCCACGGTTGATATATGGGACAATTTGTTGGATATAAACCCTAGTAGATCCCCTTAACCTATGTTTATGATTACCGAAATCACCACTCTCGTCAGTTTCTTCCCTATCTTCCTCGTTATTGTTTTTTAAGCATAGCTTTCCAGGTTTCTACGTTAGAGCTATTTCTTCACTCGCGCTCGTATTCCACCCTCAATTTCGTCAACCGACCCCGTCAAATCTCGGCTCGGGAAGCCATTCTCTCGCATCTTGCATTGCATACCCTTGGAAATACTACCGTACGCGCATACAACTCGCATACTGCTATTTCTATCCCTAAGCGCTGGCCGGCCATTCGCCCGCCACTCATACGACACACGGCCGCGGCCGCGGCCAGCCAAGAAACAGTACACCATCCTCAGCTACCGCTTGCACTACCCTGTTTACCGTTAAAAAGTACTTTTGTACCGCTGTTCTCGTTCTGTCTTGTCCGGTCATCTTATATTACTCTCCTTAAGACCTTTTTCTCGATCGTACATACATCGTTCTACTTAAATTTGGAACTATCAAAATGCATCCCAAAAGTTTGTTCGTCATATTCCCGGCCCTAGCCCTCACCTCCGCCTCCCCTTTACGACGCAGATGCGGTAGTAGGGTTAGTAACAGCACCGAACTGGCCCCTACCGACCCTACTCCTGCGCCTCCAGTGGCTGCTATCCCTACATTGCCCACCACCGGCTGTAAGTAGATCAACTTAGCTCCTTTCCTATTTATATAAATACAAGAGGATGCCAGAACTAACATCCCCGTAGCTGGTACCCAGCTCGCCGGCCCCGATGCCGGTATCCTGAAGCACATCCTTGTTGGTCACGGGATCCAAAACTACACATGCAGCGTAGAAGGGGTCACAGCCGCATCTTTTGGTGCTCTCGCAGTATTATGGGAGATCACGAACCTGTACCCTGGAGCCTCTCCGTCTTCCCTTTCCGCCGATGATTTCGACGTCTTCACCTCCACCGTATTACGCAAGACAGATATGCCAGTTAACCTGGCGGCAGAAGGTGGTTCTCCATTTCCGGCACCTGCGGACCTCGCAGTAGAGGGTATACCTAGCCCTCTAAAGTTCCTAGGACATCACTTCTTTGATACGGCGAACACCCCCACGTTCGACCTATCGGGTGCAGACGATGGCGAACTGTTCAAGGGGAAGAAGGATGCGGGTGTACCAGCACCAAGCGACGCTGATAAGGGCGCTGACCCGGCCACGGGGGCCGTAGACTGGCTACGCCTAACCGATAAGGGCACGAGCACTGGCGTAAGCCTTGTATATCGTGTACTCACTGCCGGTGGAAATCCTGAGCCATGTGACGGTGCCGGCCAGACCCAGAGCATACCGTACGCTGCCCAATACTGGATCTATGGAAATTAAGCGTACCTCACAAGTTTTGAAGAACGGAAAATGGGAAATGGGGAATGGGGTGCAACAGCAGAAAGGTTTGGGCGTTGAATCTAATTTTCTCTTGCGCTGGACTGGGGATTCCGGGCGGGTGCGGGGGCTAGATTTCGGCGTTTTGGGTTGGTTTGTGGGGACACGAGGGGGAGGGAACAAGGATTGGGTAGGCGACGATACGTTCATAAACTCGACTGGTATCCTTTATCGTTGTGTTTACTTATCATCGGAGATTTCTGTGTCTTCAATGTTTGGTCTGTGTCCTTACATCGTAATATTCTCAAAAGCAATGCAGGATATACCCATTTTTGGCTTTCCGTATCTTATTCCCCGGTACGAGAGCTGGTGTATATAGGGATATAATATTGGCAGAAAATATTGGATGATGCTTGCCCTTAGGAATTGTTCATATCTTGACATGGGTTTCATCAAGCCCAGCCAACTCCGTGCCCTGGGCTCAAGGGTATTCAAGGATAGCGAACAGGACTTTGTCATAGGAAATTTTGGCGTCCTGGAGTATTATGATGGTCAGATATAAATGTAGATAAGGCCAATTAATATCAGACGTATATGCAATGGCTCACCAACCATGGGTAACGCTGATATAAGAGACAGGGTAGTTAACGATGACCAGCAGTCAGCTAGGCAGCTCATGGCCTAGAGAAGCCCACCTGATATCAGAAAACTATGAGGCATATGTAGCATGTGTCTAAATAGGGACCTCGCCTCGACTACAAGTGGCACATAACAAGCCTTTTCTACTACTAAGACAGCTTCAGTTCATCCCAACTGATAGGAATAAACAAATACATGAGTTCCGATGTAGCAAATCATCCTGTTTTACACGCGCTAAAATATAGGCATAGGTACCTTCCTAAAGCATAAATATTGCGATCTGAGCTCGTCGGCCCAATATTTGTATACTCAGTCGACCCATTAACTAGGTAGGTATAGCATCAATGCACGATTGCATAATTGAATGTGGTAAAGAGCCTGTTCTTATAAGATTCATCGTAACCCATGACCGAAAAATTACCAATTCAAAGCTCTCTCTTGGCTGACAAGAAAAAGTAAAACCTCATTTTCTTTCACCGTGGAATTCTCATTCGCCGAGGACTGCTGGGTGTGCCGCCCAATTTACCCTTCTCTTACATTCCGAAAATAGACAATACCTGGGTAGGCACGCACTTAGGCGCGTTTTGAGGATCCCCTGCTGTATTACCACCGTAGATACTCTTTGCTTCTAATCCTTTGGTTGTAGCGGCTAAACCGCCTTGGGAAACTGTGGCATCTCCCCTTCGTTATGGAGGCACTGATACCTCCCCCCATCCAAGGGCGCTGGGAAAAGAGATTCTATCTTCTAACGCTAGCGTCAAGGCCACCTTGTAATTCCCCTTCTAACCCCATCTGGTTTGTGTATTCTTGGGGTCGAGGGTCTTCGGCGCTCCATTGCGAATTTCCACCGCTGGGCATCGGTACTTGACCAGGAACCGCCTGCGGGCCACCGGTCTGCCCGACACTCCCTGGCGCGGTGCGCACTAGCTGTCGGAATCGGAACACCTCATCCTTAATCATTTCACGCATGTGACCTACCTCGTCAACGACCTCGAAGTCGAAGTTAAAGGTGGTAGGGCAGTCGGGCTCGTCAGAGGCGTCATGCCAGATATGGAGATAGGGATGTTCCAAGGCCTGTTCAACGCTAATACGCGAAGATGGATCAAACGCTAGCATGCGATCAAGGAGGTCCAGCGCGTCGGGGTTAGCATTGGGAAATAGGGTTGGGAAAGGCTTCTTAGCCATGTATGGCAGGTTTCGGACGTATTCCTGAGCACGAGAGGAACCAATACGCAGCAGGGTTTCTTCGTTGGGCGTCCCAAGGATGTGGAGAATCTGGTTGAGCTGATCGACGTAGTCGCGGCCCTTAAAAAAGGGTCGCCCACCAAGGAGTTCGGCGAGAATACATCCCACGGACCAGACGTCAACTAGAAGAAGTCAATAACTGGCACCATAATCAAGGCAAGGCTGTCCACGAACTAGCTTTGGTATAACTCTGGAAGCTTAACATAATCTCGGGCGCACGGTACCATCGCGTGGCAACATATTCGGTCATATAACCGGCATTTTCCTCAGGGTCAACTGAAAAGCCGCGGGCCAATCCAAAATCGCAAATCTTCAGTTCGCAATCGGCATTGACGAGTAGGTTTCCCGGCTTCAGATCACGATGGAGGACGTTTGCCGAGTGAATGTATTTCAAGCCACATAGGATCTGATAGATGAACGATTGGAAGTGGGCGTCGGTAAGGGGCTGCCCAGAACGAATGATAGCAGCCAAGTCGCATTCCATTAGTTCTGCGCAACGAGCCAGTAAGCAGGACGATTGTTAGCAGTGTAGGTTTGCTCCGTACCTTCGTATAGATATGTCTCGTTGAAGTTCTCCGGGCGAGGAATGTCCATATCGTAAAGACATGTGATCTGATTATCCAAATAAAATCAGTAATCCCATTCCGTAATATCAATAGCTGCTAGATCTAGCATCACGCGACAAAGTATGGCGGCGTCTTACGTTTCGATGCCCTCGGAAGTGTTGTAGGAGCTTAATCTCGCGCAGGGCGCGCTTGGCTAGGATCTTTTTGCTAAAGACATTGGTAACCTTCTTGATGGCCACACCTTCGTTTGTCTGGTTGTTTACCGCGGCGCTATTTATCGTAAACAAGATATTAGCTATTCGACGTCGAATCTATGGCAAGGAGGGACCTGAATGAAAACCGCGCACGCACCAGACAATGCCGTAGGCTCCTTGTCCTAGCTCCTTGGTGACGGTATACCGTTCATCGACGATAAAATCTTGGTTGAAAACCTTGAAGACTTTACGCCCTTGTAGATCGGACATGATGGAAGTCAAGCTTTAGGGCCGCTTTTATGGTGGGAGATTATCTACGGATTCGAGCGTGAGCTGGGCTTAGTTACTCAAATCGGGTTGCGACAAGAATCGGCTCGACGTTGCGTCTCGTTAATGCAAAGGACAGCAACAATCCAATCGGGGACGGATGGACCTCTTTATGAATGAAATTGGTATCCAAGTATGAAAGAAGAGAGCCGATCGTTAATAGATATGATAACGACAAAGCTGACGGGAGACAGTAGGATGAATGGATACCAAGCGAAGCTTATGGACGATGTGACGGGATGGGACACTATTTAAAAAAGAAAAAAATAAGAAAGGAAGACGATTTGCAAAACTGCGACGTCAACCGAACTTAGAATGAAACTAATGGGGCGATGTAGCTCTAAGGGGTAACATAAAAAAAAAGATCAAAATGACCCCCAAGCAGAATAGCGACGGTGATGTGTTAAAGAAAGAAAAATATGCGCTGTGTAACTCAACTGGGCGAGTCATCTTGAAGAGTCGAGGGGTCGAGGGGGAGGGGAAAGTGGGCGCGAGGGGACCGCCGCCGAGCAAAGTACGTACCTGGTATTAAGAGGTACCACCAATGATTAAAAGTGCCTACCTTGGGTACATACATAGGTAGGTACCTACCTAGGTACCTAGGTATAAATGACATGTTCCCCGCAAGATGGCAGCGGTTAGTTGATACCAACAGGTACACATGGTTGGCCACTAGTGTACTCGAGCCCTGCCCCGCTACTTTTGTTCCAATCAAAATGGCGCCAACAACCCCCCTGCTCGCCCTATAAGCGCCTGGCTACAGGCCGGTGATTAGTGTAGACTGCATCACGGATGAGATAATTCAAAGAACAATTTTCAACAGCGGCATAAGGCATATAAGTGTCTAGTGAATACGTAGTCATTCATCACGGGGCGTAATTGATTTATCTGACGCTTAAATCATAAATATGAACAAGATGCGCGGAGATTACCGTGGCAAAGGGCGCAGACATTGTCGATAAACATGTCATACTCCTCGTCTGTATTCTAGGGGGCTGAGCTGAGGCTGAGGGAAGATACCATTTTAGCCCCCAAAAGACCTGACACCAATACAACCCTAACAGGTATTCGTTAGCTTTGTTGACTTGTTTCATAAATAGATCCAATCTCAAACTTACAGATGGTAGGACAACAGAAACAGAAAGTTTCTGTTGCCCTACCAGCCTAGGGACTTAGGTATGTGCCGTCGTCTTACCGGCATCGGGAAATGTGTGCTCTAGAAAGTTGGTTGAGAATCTCTTACACTGCTCATATACTTTTTCAAACCCGTCCTGACCGCCGTAGTAAGGATCGCGCACCACTTCCTTGCTGCCCGTGCCGGAGAACTCGCCAAATAGCATGACCTGGCCCTTGGAGCTAGGCAAATTTTTGATCGTACCCTTACATGTCTTGAGGTCTTGTAGGTTCGATTCATCCATTGCAAATATATAATCAAATTTTTCAAAGTCTTTCCCACGGAGCTATAGACCATTTGTCAGATTAGCCTTGTTGTCGTATCTCACCAGCGGGACTAGATACTAGATTCAGACTGACCTTACGCGCTGCGTGCGTGTATTCCGTAATGCCATGGCTTTTAAGGGTTGACATCGTTCTAGAGTCGGGTTCGTCGCCAATATGGTATCCGCCTATTTTAATAATATTAGCACAAGACCTCCTAGGTCATAAAGACCAGGTATGAGAAGCAGCAGTTATTCGTACCTATCCCGCAAGAATCTACTCTGCCAATGAGGTCAGAGTAGGGAGATGACGAACGATTCACAATGGATCGAAAGACTCCCTCGGCCATGGTAGATCTACATATGTTGCCGAGGCAAACAAAAAGGATGGAAATCTTTGACTGGTCCATCGGGGCGTCAAATGTCATATTGAACAAGAGTTATGTTTCTCGTAAAATACAGCTCACAACTTCAACTACCATACCGGTGGTGGGGGGTTTTAGGGAATCATTTCGAGATTAAAATCATTTCATCTCCTCAAGTGCTAGCAAGACACGGTGGAGTAAGCCTAATAAGATATATCTAATCGTAATTAATTTCAATTTAAGTATAAAGCTTCCCACTTAAATATACCTATGTAATAAACGTTATTATAATTATATATATATTTAAAATATTTTTCAAAAAAATTAAAATAAATAAAAACGTGAAATAATACATTTAACGCAATTAATTTAAAATTATTACATTTTAAATTAAATTTATCATTATGTTAAATAAATTTAAAGCAATTATTAAACGAGGCTATTATAAATATTTTAAACCAATTAAATTAAAAAATAAAAAATAATTAATTAAAATTAAATTAAAATTAAAATTAATTAATTAATTTAATTTTAACATTAATTAAATCTTTAAATATTATATAATAAAAAATAATATATATATATATATATATATAAATTTATATATAATAAAAATAAATATTATATAAATATAAAATATATAAAAGATAATTAAAACTTAATTAAATAAATTAAAAATATATTATTATTATTATTATTTTTTACAAATATTTTAAATGTATTTATGTTTAAATAATATATAACTGTAAATTATATATATATATATATATATATAAATTATTAAATTAATAAAGTTTAATAATGTATAACGTTATATTTAAAATATAAATTAAATGATGTTTAATTAAAAAATTATTTACGATTTATAATTTAAGTTAAAAATAATTAAACTGTAAATAAAACAAAGCTCCACGTCGATCACATGATAATTGTTATATAATTTCACTTTTAACATAAATAAATATATATTTTATATATCGTTTTAAATTATTTTAAATGACTTTAAACTACACGTTTGAAAAATTTAAATTCGAGGGGTTGTACCCCCCTAACCACGCCACTCCCCAGCCAATCACAACACCGTACAACCCCCTTAAATTTTTTTTAAACTATGGTTTAAAGTAACTGTAAAATGTTCCCTAATAAAAATCTTTTCACTAGCGAAAATAATCATTAAAAATATCATTAATAATAACATTATTAAAACAATAGTATTGTAAGTAATTAATTGATTATATAATAGTTACTAACTTTATCATTAAATTTATCGATTAAATATATTTTCGAGATAAGCTAAAACGCGTCGCAACACGCGTCGTAATACGCGTTATAATAAACGATACAATACGATAAATAAAGCTTAATATAAACGCGTAACGCTATATAAATATATAAAAAGTTAAAAAGACTTAAATAATAATCTTATTATTAAGCTAAAAATAAAATAAAAGATATTTTTATATGTTATTAATTAATTATATTAATTAATTATAATATTAATTATAACGTTAATATTAATAACGTTAATTATAATATTAAACATTTTTATTAATAAACATTTTTAACGTTTTAATTTAAAATATAAAAATGCAAAACCGTATAAATATATAAAAAAGCTAAAAGGATAAATTAAGCAAATTATTAACTTTAAGTCATTTTAATTAAAGCTATTTTATACGTTGTTATAATATATTAATTAATCTTAAACCTAATATTAACTTTAATACCATATAAAATTTAACATATAAAAGCCTTTTAACGCAATAATGCCTTAAATTAAATCTTAAGAAAACTTTTAATACGGCCTTATAAATACAAACATATAAACCAAACGTTAAGTGGCGCTTGTAGCGCTAACGGGGGCTAGCGGGCGTAACCCGCCGTTTCTCGAGGACTAATCTAAACTCGCTAAAATAAGTTTTAAATATAACCGTTAAATAAATTAACGAGTTTTTAATTATTTAGTTTAATAATATTATTAATTAAATCTTTTAAAATTCTTTTTAATCATTTTTTTAACGTTTACCAATTTTAATTATTTTTTAAATTTTATAAACAATACATTATTAAATATTTTTATAAATTTATTTACAATTATATATTTTAAAATTATATGTTTTTAAATTGTTTAATATAATTAAATCTTTGAAAAATATTTACATTTTTTTAATAAATTTAAATATATATAAAGTTTTTTTTATTACTTAAAATAATATTAATAGTTTAATTTTTATAGTTAATATTATAAATATATTTTATTTATTTACTCGTTATTTAATAACTTTTTTAAATAACTTTATTATATATATTTAAAAGTTTTTATAATTTATTATTAAATAAATGCTATGTTTTTTAAAGAATATAACTCATTACTTTAATTACTTAAATTTAAAAATAAACTTAAAATAATTGATAATAATATTATACTTTTTGTAAAACTTGTAATAAATTGATTAAAGAATAAAAATCTTAAATAGCACGATTAAAATAAAAAGTTGTAAATAATAGTAACTTGTTTAAAAACGGTAATAATTAAAATTAAAATTTAATTATATGGTTAAGAAAAAATATTATTAAATGTTTATTATAAGTTAATTAAAAAGAATGTATAAAATAAAATTTTATAAAAATCCGTGTTAAAAAAAGTTACGTAATACTACTTTATAATACCTTTACAACGTTGCACTAATTCACTATGTTATTTATAAATAATATATTATTTGCAATTTTAAAAATATTACCTTTTTTTTATTATAACTTTAAAATTTTAATATAATAAAAATATTTAATTATTTAATTTATTATTTTGTAATATTTTAATATTAAGTTTAATAAAAATTATATTTAATTTAATAATTATTATTATATATAATATTAATGTAAATTTATATTAAAATAAATATATAAATTTTAACGTTACTTTATTTTTAAATTAAAAACTATTTTCTTTAATTATAAAATATAATAAATTCCTTTTATTATCTTTTTTTATTAATATATCTTTTTAAAAATAATCTATTTATATAAACAATAATAATTATTTAACTTTTTTTTTAATTATAATAATTTTTAAATATTATTAAAAGAAATTGGTTTAATTATATTATAATATTTCTTTAATTAATTAATTTTTTTATTTTCTTTTTTATATATTAAAAAAACATTATTTAAATATATAATAAAAAAACAATATTTTGTTTTTATAATAAATATGAAATTTATATAAAATTAATTTAAAACTTAATAGTTTTAATATTTTTATAAACTTATTATATTATAAATTAAATGATTTTTTTAAACCATATATTATTTCTTTTATTTTTAAAATTACGTTTAATATTTTATAATTTAATAATATTTTGATATTTATTAAAATTCAAAAATCGGAAGCTATTTAAATTATGGAAATTTAATTAATAATTTAAAATTTAACGTTCTACACAATTTTATTTAAAATTAATTTATCTTAATTACGTAAAATTTAATACGTTTTAATATATTTTAATTATAATATATAACGTTTTATAAATAATAAAATAAAAATATTTATATTGTTATAATAATAATATTAAAAATATAACTGTAATAATTATTACCGTTTACATTATATTTAATATATAATAAAAAAGATTATTTTACAATTTTAATAATAATCTTTTATTTTAATCGTATTATTTAAAAATTTTTCGTTTTAATTAATTGATTACAAGTTTTATAAAAAATATAATACCATTATTAACTGTTTTAATTTTATTTTTAAATTTAAGTAGTTAAAGTTATTTTAGCGAGCTTAAATTAATCCTCGAGAAACGGCGGGTTACGCCCGCCACCTCCCCTGTCCCCGTTTTTATTAACGCTACAAACGCTACCCAACACTTAATCCGTATATTTATATTTATAAAACCGTATTAAAAGTTTTTTCGAGATTTAATTTAAAATATTATTATATTAAAAGGTTTTTATATATTAAATTTATATAATTTTAAAGTTAATATTAAATTAATAATTAATTAATATATTATAATAATATATAAAATAATTTTAATTAAAATAGTTTAAAATTAATAATTTATTTAATTTATCTTTTTATCTTTTTTATATATTTATTTAATTTTACATTTTTATATTTTAAACTATAACGTTAAAAATATTTAAAATTATAATTAATTAATAACGTATAAAAATATCTTTTATTTTATTTTTAATTTAATAATAAAATTATTATTTAAACCTTTTTAATTTTTTATATATTTATATAATGTTACGTGTTTATATTAAGTTTTATTTATTATATCGTTTATTGCGATATATATTACGGTAAATCTTCACTTTATTTAACGTTATAAAAGTAAAAACGCGTAAATTTAATTAATAAATTTAATAATAAATTTAATAATTATTATCTCTTTAAATGTTAGCGAAACACAATGACATAAACCTATTAAAATATATCCAATTAATTATAATTATTTTCAATTTAAGTATAAAACTTTTCACTTAAATTTACTTATGTAATAAACGTTATTTTAGCTATATATACGATAAAATATTTTCAAAAAAATTCAAATAAGTAAAAACATTAAACAATATATTTAACGCAATTAATTTTAAATTATTACCTTTTAAATTAAGCTTATTATTATGATAAATAAATTTAAAACAATTGTTAAATAAAGTTATTATAAATATGTTAAACCAATTAAATTAATTACATTTTTAATTTACTTCACCGTGTTTCGTTAACACTTAAAAAGATATTAATTAATTAATTATTTATAATAATATATAAAAGGCGTTAATATTATTAATAATAATATTTTTAATGGTTAAATGATAATTGTGGAAATTAAAGTTTAATTTTTGCAAAATTAAAGTTTAGCGTTAAAATGTACTTAAGTACTTTTATTTATATAAAAAACAAGTTTTTCTCGTTCTTTTTAATTAATAGTTTCTTTTTTAAATACATTAATATACCAGTTTTAACACCAATTATTTTGCTTATTATTATTATACTTATTTTATTATTTTTATCTTACGTACGTACTTACCAACAATTTTTTACTATATAAAATATTTTTATTAAAAAACATTTTATAATTACTTTAAACTATAGTTTAAATTTTTTTTAAAAAGGTTATATAATGTTATAATTCGTTAAAAAGTAACGTGGTTAAAAAAGGTATAACCTTTTAAACTTAAACTTTTTAAAACTATAGTTTAAAATCATTTAAAATAAAGTTAAAGTAATAAGTTATATTTTTTTTAATAACATAACTTTTATTTAATAATATGGTAAATTATAATGTTTTAAAAATATAAAATAACTTTAATAATATATTACACGCGTTTATATTTACGTTTATACTTATTTTTTTACATTTATAATAATATTAAAATTTAATCTATTTAATTAATTTTATATTTATAATAAAAATTCTTTATTCTTTTAACTTTTTTACATTTTTATATAACGTTACGTAATTATATTTTATTTAACCACGCCACTTTTTAATTAATCGTAATATAATACAACTTTTTTAAATCTTTTTTAAATTATAATTTAAAGTAATTATAAAATATCTTTTAATAAAAATATCTTACATAATAAAAAATATTATTATTAACAATATTATTAATAATATTATTAAAATAATAATATTAACGCTTTTTATATATTATGATAAATAAATAAATAATTAATATAATAATTATTAATTAAATTTACGTATTTTTAATCTTTATAAGATTAAATAATGTTAAGATTAACCGCAATACGTGTTATAATATACGTTTTATTAAATAAAACTTAATATAAACAAATAACGTTATATAAATATATAAAAAATTAAAAAGATTTAAATAATAATTTTATAAGTTAAATTAAAAATAAAATAAAAGATATTTTTGTATATAATTAATTAATTATATCAATTAATTATAATATTAATTTTAATATTAATATTAATAAATCTTTTTAACGTTTTAATTTAAAATATTAAAATATAAAATTATATAAATATATAAAAGATTAAAAAAATAAATTAAATAAATTGTTAAATTTAAATTGTTTTAATTAAAGTTATTTTTTATAATATTATAATATTTTAATTTTAAATTTAATATTTAATTTCAAACTATATAAATTTAATATATAAAAACTTTTTAACGTAATAAAACTTTAAATTAAATTTCGAAAAAACTTTAATAAAACTTTATAAATATAAACATATAAACCAAACGTTAAATGGCGTTTATAACGTTAACGGGAATAAAAAAAATAATAAACGTAACTTATTATTTTTTAAACATTAATGTAAACTTGTGAAAATAAAGTAAACCTTTTTAAACAATTTTAAATATTTAATTTAAAGTTATTTAAAATAAGTATAAATATCCCGTTAAAGCTATTTACTTTATTTAAATCAAGCTATTAATTAACTTATCGAACTTGTTAAATACAAGTATAATAGTGAATGTAAATACGGTTATATATATGCTTATAACTGTGTTTAAAGCGGACTATAAGAAAGTGAAGTCACAAAATTTATCATTTATCCACAACAAAATCTGTCTATAAACCCATGGGAATATTCCTTGAATTAAGCAGATGTTAAGGCAGGTAGGCCCGATGTACCGCTGGGAATTCCGCTCGGCACGCCACTGGGAGGGGGGCCGCCAGGGCCGCCTGCACCGGAGTCGGGGTTCGCGATACCACCTTCCTTGTAGTAGAAAGCGGCCGGGCTGACGGACTGGGACGCAGTGGCATTGATCCCGAAAGCTACCCACGCAAAGAGACCATCGGTAATGCTTTCACCGAGGAGCGTGTATTCGAAGAACGGGTCGACACCGTCGGTAGCCGTCTCCTCGCTCAGGATACCATCATCACCATTCGAGGTCAGCTCTTGGGTATTGGTAGAGTAAGGCGCAGTAAGCTCAACGGCGGCGATCAGATCTTGATCAAAGAAAGCCTGGCCAACGTGGCTGGCACTCACGTTGTTACCAAGGGTCGAGTTGTCGAAGAGCACAGCATTCTGGTGGATCATGACATGGATGTGAGTGGCGCGGCCCGTATAGTGCCCGGGGAATATAGACTCGAACTGAGCGACGCCGTCGGAATCGGTTTTTTGGATGCCACGGAGCCACGTATTGTTAATGTTAGACTCATCCGAAGTGTCTCCGTTACCACTGGCGACGATACCGCCATACACGCCGGTAGCATTACAATGCCACATTTCCACATAGACGTCGGTAACAGGTTCGCAGGTATTTACGTCGATTACCTGGTAGTCAAGGATGGTGTCAACTCCAGCCTGGTCTTCGATGATATTCTGCCGGACGTACTCGCCACCGACGTCTTGATCCGGTGTTAGTAAGGATAAATTATTTGTACAGCCTAGGATGCTCACAGTAGGGACCCTGAGTGACCTCAGGGGTTAAGAGACAGGAATTATACCCAGAGAAAAGGGTGGTCGCGCTGGTGCAGGGCGTGTAGCCGAGGTTGGTAGCATTGTGGCTCGTAGCCAAGATGGAACTGAGGTCGCGTTTTTTCAGGCCCCCTATGTGTAGTTTGTTTAGCATTTCCGAGTAAGAAAAGGCGCGCCAGATCCTCTTTTTGCCTACATACTCTTGGTCCGGGCCTTTTGGAGCATGGAAGCCCGACGTTGAACATTGCGATTCGCGACACCGCGTGCTTTCAGCTGAGCAGCGCAGTGACCTAGGCTAGTGCGCTTAACAGAGCCGAGAAATTCGCGACGCTCTTTCACTTCCTGAGAGATGTCGTGGCCGGGATGGGCAGCAGCAGAGCCGGCTAGCAAGGCTAAGCCAGACACGATGGAGATAGAGAACCGCATTTTCGCTGGTTAGTGAGTGCTAACTAAATAAAAGAATGATATATGTAAGTACTAGTGAGCGAAGGGAGTATGACTGGTAGTCTTTTCGATACAAGAGAGCGATAGATTGTGGTGCTTATATTGTGTAAACAGACCTGGCATCGCCGCTCCCTTATACTGCCGCACCCCTATTCCATATCGATATCTCTCTCTTCTCTTTGAGGTTCTCAAACAACCTGTGGGTCAAGATTCATCATCGTGAGATCTTGGCAGTTGAGGATTACGTATGTATTGGAGATCGTGTTATTGGCTACTCCATGGGGCACGGGGATGAATATTATGTAGATTTGATCAAGTTTATTCAACATGGCTCTATGGTCGATCAAACTGTTCCCAAAATGGACTTCACCCGTGATGAGCCCGGCATTTGATATCTCGCAGCCACAAAGCAACCAGCTAGACCGGGGGCTACCCCGGTGTTCTTACATCAACTGCCGCCAGGATTCTACCAATAGCAATTATTGTATATCAAAGTTAGTCGAAAGAAATAACCCACTTTCTATCTTGAGATCAGAAACCTGGTAGAAGCTGCGTAAGCCGATCTTAAGGCCTTTAAACCCAACCCACTTTCACATACTAGGACTTCGAATTCTACTCTAGCTTCTCATACGAAATATGGAAGTGTGGGGCATAGACGCGCGTAAATATCCTCTTACCAGACCAATGTTGTCACATCAACCAGCCTATCTGCCTTGGACGTCGAATGCTACATGCGCTTCTGACTATTTATTTTCCTTCATGTATCTACATTCCCTAATGTACCTTAACCTACTGAGTCGTGCACGAGATAAGCTACATATTACTGCATCCCGATACTGAGTGAGAGCCAGTAGTGAGAAAGCATTATACCAGAATAATCGCTAATAAAGTACAAGAGAATAAGTTGTGGCATCATAGCAAATGCATTAGCAATTTGGAAAGATGATCCCGTAGGCCACCCCGTAAGGGGGCAGGTCAGAACAGGGAACTTGCCTACCAATTTATATTAGTATAGTTTTAGGGTAAAGCGTTAACTTCCCTCCTTTTCTTCCATGGGTTGGTAATTCAGAATCCAACGACCAGTTGTAATTTATGTTTGGGTGTTGTATTGTAGAAGTGATTTTAGTTAGCATCTGGAGGGTTTATAAAGATAACATAATGCATTGAGGGAAGTCGACAAGCTCGTTCATCTTCTTTTAATATCAAATGCGCCTTGTGCATTTTTACTGACTAATGGAACCAATACTTCAAATCCCTTCCCTCAGGCTATTATTACACCGTAGTCATTAGGTTCGGGTTTGTGGGGGCATTACAGTCTTTTCTTAGGGTACCCTATTTAGATTCTTATGTGACAAACATGTCTGATTGTAGAGTTGGACTACTCGTTGGTAAATTACAGATGCATTCTTGAAGCCCTAGGTAAGCATTTAAACAGGAAATGTCGGTTAGTTGGCTATTTATTGGGTGTTATATATTAGTTTTCCTCTTTCAAAACTCCCTAACCTAGGAGGTGCTCAAGTATTCTTACCTCCCAAATGACTTCTTACTTAGGTAGGTAGGCACCTACCTAGTTGGTCTTCAACTTCTCAAAGTTATCTTCGATTTCATATCCAGCCCTTTCAGGCTCATGAGTAAGCACGTATCTAGTTATGTATAAACAGAAAAGTCTAGTCTTGATCCAGCTTATTCGATTATGGTTCTCTTCGGTTACTTCTATCCCGAAGGAATATTACTTCCGGTGGATACGGAGGTTTTACGTTCTGCCGTCAGGTGAGGAATTTTGCCTAGGTTGCCTCTGCTCGATAAATCAGGGTAGTTGCACTCCGTTGATAGGATATCTTCCGCATTTGGTCGGAGGAAGAAGACACCTAGAATTCCCGGATATTAGGGAATCTGATTTTGCACGACAAGATTTGTGCGATTTTTGAGCGCATGTGCCGTAGCAATATAGCCCCGGTTTAATTGCCATTGCATATCTAGGTAGGTAGCTTTAGGCATAAATATAGGTACCAAGTAGGAAATAAGAGTTCGAGTATATATGAGTTTGCAAAGGGCTAGACATTTTGACCATCACCATGTGCCTTGTATATATCTCTGGCTCTCTTCGGTATCTTAGTTGATATATAAGTCACCATGTTAGGCGCATCCACTGTTCTGGCCTTGGCATGCCTCTGCGACGGCGCCCTCGCCGCATTCGGACTTACCACTACAAGTAATAGATATAAGGTTCGCGAACTACTATTCTTAGATATCTTTAATCACACAATAGCTAAATGTTCCTCTACTAGGTTGACACAAATGGAGGATTGATATTCGAGGTCGATAGGTCCTGAGCATTACTCTGGTGATACGGCCAGCCAAGCTGAACGATTATAGAGCCAATGGAGATATTACCAGTTTGGTATTCAACGGTGTTGAATACCAAGGGAAGGGGAAGGCTTCGGGTATTAACTCAGGCCTCGGGACGTCGCAACTGTCCGCGGAGACGACAAGTAACAAGTATATCAAGATTACCGCGAAGGCCAATTCACTGCCTGTAACACAATACTATATAGCGAAGCCGGATGACCCGACTATCTACATGGCAACTTATATCACCGCGGAGGTTAGCCCGGGAGAGCTTCGATGGCTTGCCCGTCTACGGCAGGAAAATTTGCCTACCGGTGTGCACGGAAACGTCGGCAATACCATCGGCTGCACCGCTTTTGAAGGCAAGGACACATTTCGATGCCCAAATCAGGAAACCCGCTGCAAGATGTACACCGGCGATCGTTTTATCGACGACTAGATACATGGCGTCTTGGGATCTGTAAGCGTTCCAACATAACCTATAAAAAATATAAAAAATGAAAATCTGGCTAACTTCGTACCTGCTGCAGAACGCGGCTGTATGGATGATTATACCTGGTGTTGCGTATGAGACTTCGTCAGGGGGGCCATTCATGCGTGATATCAATAGCCAGACCGGTAGCAGCGATCAAGAATTATATTGGTACATGAACAGTGGACATGTTCGAACGGAGCCGTGGCGTTTTGGATTGATGGGACCATATGCTATGAAGTTTACGTAGGGTTTCTAAATCTTCTATGCAAAAAGAAAAAAGGTCAACTTGTAAATCTAACAATTTTACAGCAATCAGGCGGACGAGCCTTCTCCTAGCTTAGACACGTCCTTCTTTGGTACTCTCGATATTCAGGGTTATGTACCGGATAACGAGCGTGGCTCCGTCTCCGGTATAGCTTCTGGGGTTCCGAAAGATTTCGAAGCTGTCATCCACTGGTACAATGACAAAACGCAGTATTGGACTAAAGCCGCGAACGGAGCTTTTAAGTCCCCCCTGATGAAGCCGGGCATTTATACTATGAAGCTTTACAAGGGTGAGTACGAGGTAGCCAAAGACACAGTGACTATTACGGCCGGGAGTGATATAGCCAAGAATATCGCTTCGGCGGAGCCAAATCTTTCGGTCGTGTGGCGGATCGGAAATTTTGACGGGCAGCCGTTGGAGTTGAAGAATGGAGACAAGATTGAACGGATGCATCCCAGCGATGCTCGTATGGAATCTTGGGGAGGTACTTATACAGTTGGCCAGTCCACTGCGCGCGACTTTCCTATGGCCCTCTTCTCGAAGACGGGCGGCAGTGTGAAGGTGAACTTCAACCTCGCCGCCAACCAAGTTCGAGATCTCACCTTGAGAGTGGGGACTACGCTTTCATTCAAGGGAGGTCGCCCATCGGTAGCTATCGGAAGTTGGACCGGGAAGGATCCAGGGGCTCCGGTAAGTCCACCCGGACGAGATTGTGAAGTATAATTTGCAAAGCTAAATAATATCCCAGAAACTAATCGATTCTCGCGGGGTTACCCGGGGAGCATATCGTGGGTATGGCGAACTGTACACTTGGACAGTTCCTGCAAGTGCCTTGAAAACTGGCCAGAATACCTTTACACTTGGTGTATATGGCTCCGGTGATAAGGACTTCCTCAGTGCAAACTATATTGTTGATGCAATTGAGGTTCAAGGCCCGGTAGAAGCTGGTTAAACTATCATTATAAAGCAGCCAGCAAGTTAGCTACATGTACCTGGTTGTCTTTTCTCTGTTAATTTTGAATATTGAAGAAAAATAAATTAATAATTATGTGAAGATAGTAATCCTACCATATATTTGATACTCTACCTATTTCATGACATTTTACGTATTTTTGTTGTCCATAATTGAACAACTAAGCGGCACTGGGACATATTACACAGACCAAAATCTCCCACCATAATAACAGCAAATATACGGTCTCGACGACGTACTTTTCTCATCAATGAACGACCCAGCACCCCATCCTTATTACCACTTCAAAGGTCAACTGGACGGGAAGCTAACCTGTGATTAATCCGTACGTCCTCCGTGATTATAATTGAAATGGCCAATACCGAATCTTTTAAAGCTATCAAAGCTGGTGGAGGCATTGCCGGCTTGGCCGTGGCCAATTCTTTGGAGGATGCCAGTGTTAACTTTCTTGTACTTGAAAAAAGAGAAATTGCTCCTCAACTCGAGACCTCTATTCTCATACAATATCACACTACAAGGATATTGGATCAGATAGGTGTTTGGAAAGAAATATGCGCGGCAACATTTTCGCTCACGGGTGGCCTTCACGTCAATGAAGGTGGAAATCTGGTTCACAGTTTATCCATTTTCAAAATGGTAGAAGAGGCGGCTGGACAGCCAGTCGTGCTTATCGAGCGTTGCTTCTGTCTTGATACACTACAAAACGGTTTTAAGACCAGGTCTCGGGTCTTCGCAACCATCGGCGCAAGGTTTTATGAGATGTACATATACGCCTGTACAAACATGTGACCTGTGATCATATGTTATTCAAACAAGTATATATTTAAAATTAATTTAAAAAAATAGGTTTTTCATTAATTAGATAAATTTTGAATTAAATCAATTTGAATATATTTTTTTCAAATTATGTTTATTTTAAATAGTTTTAAATATAAGATAATATAAATTAATAAGTAATGTTTATATATTAAATAATAGTTAATATTACAATTATTAAAATAATTTATACATTTTAAATTAATTAAAATACAGTTATAAAAAGTAAATATAAGTTTTAACGCGTTAATTATAATAAATATTATAAAATAATGTAATGTTATGTTAAATTAAAAAAATATTTTAAATTTTTTATAAAAATGTTAATACAAATGTATTAATAAATACGTACGTAAAATCAAAGTAATAAAGTAAATGTAATAATAATAAATAATGGTAATTGAGTAAAATTAATGTATTAATGTATTTAAAGAAAAAACTATTAATTTAAACGAAACGAGAAAAACTCGTTTTTTATATAAGTAAAAATACATAAATACGTTTTACCGTTAAACTTTAACTTTTACAATTGTTATTTAACCATTAATTGTAAATAATAATAATTTGTTTAAAAATGGTAATAATTAAGATTTTATTACATTTAATATATAAAGCGTAATTGTTTATAAATAATTATAACGTCGTTTTTTATAATTATTAATTATAATCCCGGTTTATATAATAAAAACGTTTATAACTTTTTATATTTAATAATTGCGTTAATTTTAAACTATAAACTTTTAAAGTTAAACTTGTATTAATAGTAAAACGCGGATTTAAATTAAATTAAAAATATTATATAATATTACGTTAAATATAATTATTGCGTTAAATGTAAAAGCATTACGTTAAATAACTATTACGTTATAAGTAAAAGTATACTTAATTAATAGTTAATAATTATTTATAATATTAAAGATTTTAAAGAATTAAAGGTAAAAACTAGCATTATAAAAAGTTATAAAAATATTAAATGTTAATAAATGGTTTTAATAAATTAATTAAAGAAATTATTTAAAATAAAATTATATAAAAATTTATGTTAAAAAGAATTACGTAATATTACTTTATAATACTTTTACAACATAACATTAATTTAATATTTATTTATATTTTTATATTTATGTTAATAATTAAATAAAAAATATAATTTTAACTTTTCAACTTTTTTTATTTATATATATAACATTATATTATAATATTATAAACTTTAACTGTTTAAAATACGTAATAATTTTATAATAATATATCCACGCGTTTATATTAATAATAGTAACAATGGTAAAAATTTCTTTTTTTAAATGATTTAAAGTTAATAATATAACCTTTTTACCTTTTTAACCTTTTTATATTTTTATATAATGTTATGTTATAATATTGTAAATTTTAACGTTTAAGAATATTTAAATAAATAATAACTTTAATAAATAATATATAACGTTTTTATATCCACACATTTACATTAATAATTAAAATAATAATAACGTAAAAAAGATAAAATATTTTTTAATTATAAATTGATTATTTAATAATTTACTTTTATTAACTTTTTTTATTTTTATATAATATTACATTATTATATAATATTTATTATAATTTTTATTACAATTAACGCGTTATAATTAATATTTAAATGTTATATCCGTATTTTATTTAATTTAATATTTATTTTGAATTTAAAATATATGAAATATTTTAATAATAATATTAATAATTGTTTAATATATAAATATTATTTATTAATTAATTTATATAATTTTCATTATTACCATATAATTTAAAAATGTTTTAAAGTATTTTAAATTAAATATTTAAAAGTTTTTTAAAAAGGTGTGCCGAGGTTTAATTAATTTAAAAGTTATATGATTAAAAAAAGTACATCTTTTTAAATAATTCCAAATATTTAATTTAAAATCACTTTAAATAATGGTTTATATATTTATATTTATAAAATAATATTAAAAGGTTTTTTAAATTTTAATTTAAAAGATTATTACGTTAAAAAGCTTTTATATATTTATATACCATCACGCAGTTATATTAAACTTTATTTGTTATATTGTTTTTTTTATTTTAAATGATTTTAAATTACACGTTTAAAAAATTTAAGTTTAAAAGGTTATACTTTTTTTAACCACGTCATTTTTCAATTAAAATCAATACCGTATAATATTTTTAAATTGTTTTTAAATTATAGTTTAAAACAATTGTAAAATATCTTTTAATAAAAATATTTTCTATAATAAAAAACATTATTAAAAATATTATTAATAATATTATTATTAATAATATTATTAAACATAATAATATAATAAATATTTAATTAATTATATAATAATTATTAATTATATTATTAAATTTATTAATTAAATTTCTGCGTTTTATTTTTAAAAAGGTTAAAAAAAGTTAAAATTAACCGTAAAATACGTTATAATATACGTTATAATATTATTTTAACAAGCTTAAATTAATCCTTAAAAAACAACGGGTTACGCTTACCGTTCCTTTTTTCGAAAACGTTACAAACGTCATTTAACATTTAATCCGTATATTTATATTTATAAAACATATTAGAAATCTTTTTAAAATTTAATTTAAAGCATTATTGTGTTAAAAAACTTTTATATATTAAATTTTATATAATAATAATTTGTTTAATTTATTTTTTTAACTTTATTATATATTTATACGGTTTTATATTTTTATATTTTAAATTAAAACGTTAAAAATGTTCATTAATAAAAACATTTAAAATTAATTATATTATAACTAACATTATAAATAATATTATAATTAATTAATATAATTAATAACGTATAAAAATATTTTTTATTTTATTTTTAACTTAATAATAAAACTATTATTTAAGCTTTTCCGACTTTTTATACACTTGTATAACGTCACGCGTTTATATTTTATCTTAAGTGACTTTAAACTATACGTTTAAAAAATTTGAGTTTAAAGGGTTATACCCCTTTTAACCACCCCATTTTTTAACCAATTATAATATCGTATAACCCTTTTAAATTCTTTTTAAATTATGGTTTAAAGCAATTATAAAATGTCTTTTAATAAAAATTTCTTTACTAGTAAAAATAATTATTAAAAATATTATTAATAATAATATTATTAATAATATTAAAAATAATAATATTATAAATAATTAATTAATTATATAATAGTTATTAATTTTATTATTAGATTTATTAATTAAATATATTTTTAAAGTAGGTTAAAATTAATTGTAATATACATTGTAACACGCGTTATAATAAATAATATAATATGATAAATAAAGTTTAATATAAACGCGTAACGTTATATAAATATATAAAAAGTTAAAAAAGTTTAAATAATAATTTTATTATTAAGTTAAAAATAAAATAAAAGATATTTTTATATATGGTTAATTAATTGTAATATTAATTAATATAATATTAATTATAACGTTAATTATAATTTTAAATGTTTTTATTAATGAGTATTTTTAACGTTTTAATTTAAAATATAAAAATGTAAAATCGTATAAATATATAAAAAGGTTAAAAAAATAAATTAAATAAATTATTAATTTTAAATTATTTTAATTAAGGTTATTTTATATATTATTATAATATATTAATTAATTTTAAATTTAATATTTAATTTAAAATTATATAAATTTAATATATAAAGTTTTTTTAGCGTAATAATGTTTTAAATTAAATTTTAAAAAAACTTTTAATAAAACTTTATAAATATAAATATATCAACTAAGCGTTAAATGGCGTTTATGGCGTTAATAAAGGCTAGTAGGCGTAGTTTACCGTT
Source organism: Daldinia grandis (assembly GCA_022432525.1). Taxonomy (NCBI): domain Eukaryota; kingdom Fungi; phylum Ascomycota; class Sordariomycetes; order Xylariales; family Hypoxylaceae; genus Daldinia; species Daldinia grandis. The sequence continues at coordinate 24,378 of JAJKLB010000023.1, read as the reverse complement.
TTTTAAAGATTAATTTAAACTTGTTAAAATAATTTATATTAAACTTTATTTATTATCTTATATTATTTATTGTAACGTATATTATATCGCATATTATAACGCATGTTACAATTAATTTTAACTTGTTTTAAAAATATATTTAATTAATAAATTTAACGACAAAATTAATAATTATTATATAATTAATTAATTATTTATAATATTGTTATTTTTAATGTTATTAATAATATTATTATTAATAATTTTTTTAATAATTTTTTTATCATATAAAAGATTTTTATTAAAAAATATCCCATAATTGCTTTAAATTATAATTTAAAAAAAATTTAAAAAGGTTATACGGTGTTATAATTGGTTAAAAAATGGCGTGGTTAAAAAGGGTATAACCTTTTAAACTTAAATTTTTCGAACCTATGGTTTAAAATTATTTAAATTAATTATAATACACGATATAATATGTATTAAATAAAGTTTAATATAAATGCGTAACGTTATATAAATGTATAAAAAATCAGGAAAGTTTAAATAATAGTTTTATTATTAAATTAAAAATAAAATAAAAGATATTTTCACATGTTATTAATTAATTATAATGTTAATGTTAATAACGCTGATTGTAATTTTAAATATTTTTATTAATAAATATTTTTACGTTTTACTTTAAAATATAAAAATATAAAATTATATAAATATATAAAAAGGTTAAAAAGATAAATTAAGTAAATTATTAACTTTAAATTATTTTAATTAAAATTATTTTATATATTATTATAATATATTAAATAATTTTAAATTTAATGTTTAATTTAAAACTATATTAATATAATATATAAAAGCTTTTTAATGTAATAATGATTTAAATTAAATCTTTAAAAAACTTTTAACAAAACTTTATAAATATAAATATATAAATTAAACGTCAAGTGGCGTTTATAACGTTAATAAAAAAAGTCGTAAACGTAGCTTGTTATTTTTTAAAGATTAATTTAAGCTTATTAAAATAATTTTTAATAATGTTTTTATCATATATTATAAAACCATAAGGTTATAAAAAAAAATAATTATGTTTTAAAACATTTAAAATATTAAAAGTTATATAATAAATTGTAAAACCTTTATATATTTAAATATTAAAGGATAAGATTCTTCAAAACATATATAAGATTTAATGATAAAAAATTGTTTAATTGTTTAAAATAGGTATGTATAAAGTGCATATCTTATATAATTAATTGATTATATAATAATTATAGTTAAAGCCATAGCTTCCCTTAGTTATAATGGCGGTATAGCCGCTATAACGGCTATGATTAATCCCATATAATATACCCTTTAAATAAAGGTAATATATTATATTCTTAAATTTATTACCGTACCAGCGGTTAATACAATTATTCCGAAAAAATTTATATATTTAAATATTATCTATATTTTAAGTCGATTATATAATAACCTTTTTTATTTATATAATAAATAAAAAATATTTAATAAATCCGTTAAACTATATATTTCAAATTTACATTAATACCCTGGTAATATAACAAACTATTAACTTTTATATAAATATACCTTATATTTCTATAATAATAAAATTAAAATTACTCTTTTAAAAGGTTTATATAAATTTCTTCCTTTCTTATCTTTATCTTCCTATAATTTTTCCACCTTTTATTTCTATTTTTAATATTATTTTTAAATTAAACCTTATTATTTAATCATAATCCTATTTTTTATTTATTTCTTTTAATAATTTATTTTTTATAATATTTTACATTAATAAAATATAATAAATTTAGTTTAATAATATTATTTATATTTATTACGTTTAGTTTGGTTAAATTTATTTAAATTTAAATTTAAACATTTTAAATTTTTAAATATTTATAAATAACTTGCTTTTTTAAATAGCTAATATATTAGTTTATTAAAATTCCGATTTTAATTCTAATATATTATTAATTTTGGGATCCACTTATTAAGGTAAGAAACGTTATATTAAAAATAAACTCCAAAATATCCAGGTTAGTAAACGCCGTATTTTATTACCCTTAAAATCTAGTATTTTAATCGCTATGGCTGACTTTTCTGGTAGATTTTTATCTTTAATATTAATTATTACATAATTAACCCTATTTAAAACGTTTACCAATTATTTTAATAAATAACGTAATTAATTTAATCTTAACTATCCCGTAATATTATATTAAATTAATATAAACAATTCTAAAAAATAATTATTACTTTTATTATTTTTAAAACTTTTTATTTATTTAATAATTAAATTTCAACTACTTTAATCATTTTAGCAATTTATTAAAATATTATATTTATATATATAATAATTACCAATATTTATTAATATAAATTTCCTTATTTTATTTATATCTTTATTATTAATTAACCTTTTAAAATTTTTATATAATTAAACCTTAAATAAAGATTTATTTTAATATTTATTTTTATAATTACCCTTAAATAAGTTTATTTAATTATACCAATTTATTATATTAATTAACATTTTAGATAAAGTAAAATTAAAGAATTAAGGCGGAGAATTAAATAGGTATTAATAATAGATAAATTTTATAATATAAAATATAAAACGTTAGAAGATTTAATGGTTTAAGAAGCCTTATATTTTAATATAGATATTTTTAAGGTAGATAAATTTTTAAAAATTTATAATTTTAATAAAGAAAAAAATTTTAAAAATAAATTAAATTATACGTTTAATTTTATTAATTATATTTATAATAATAAGAAAAATATAAATAATAGTAATAAATTTAGTTATATAAAAGATGTTATAAATAGTGTTAAAGATATCCTTAATATTGGAATAAATAAGATTTTTTTTAATATAAATAACCTTATAATTAATAATAAAAATCCTAAAAATTAACTTAATAATAATTATAGCAATATTAATAAAAATCTGTTTAATAAACCCTGCAAATGTGGTTTTTTATATTAATTTCGTATTATATTTAACCTTTTTTACTATATTATATAATTGTAATCAAAATTTATTAATTATCTTATTTAAGTTAACGTAAATAATTAAATAATTTCCTAATAAATTTTCCTTATTTTTAAATAATTTATTTAACAAATATTATTTTTATTTTTTTTTTATTTTAACTTATTTTATCAATTATACTATTATTGTACTATAAATTTAATAATATTTTAAAATATTTAAATTATTATCTTAACAAATTTTTTATTAAATTATTAATTAATATTTAATTAATAAATAAATAAATTATGTTAAATATACCTTTTACATATTTTTATTATAATTACATATTTTAAATATTTATATATTTTAATTTTATATTAATTTATTTTTTTTTTTCGACTATTAACTATATTATTTATTAATTATTGTTAAAAACCTTCCATTATTTATTTATATTTAATTTAATATCTTTAAATAAACGTTAAAAGATTATTATTTCTTTAACTACTTTTTTTATAACTATTAATTCAACTTTTATAATTAACGTTAATATAATTATTTACCTTATTACTTTCCATATTACTAATTTATTAAATAAAGAAATAATATAATTATAAAATAAATATTTTATTTTATTATTATCTATAAATAATATATCTTTTATTATAAATAATATTTTAAATTTCAAATTTCCACCTTTATACCTAATATAAAATCTTCGTTTTATATATAAATATTAAATAATTTAAATAATTATTTTTAGATATTAAGGTTTTAAATTTATAAAATAGTAAAAAAACTATAATATTACATAAGCTATTTTTAAATATATTATTATAACTATATAAAAAATTAAACCAACTTTTTCTTAAAATTCTTTAATAATTTTCTTATTAACTATCCCATCATATTTAAATAATTTTATTATTATTATTAATATTAGAAAATTAAATAATATATTTATTATATTATATTTTTAAGTTATTTTTTTAATATATATTTTATAATTTAAGATAATTGTTTTCTATTTTTAATTACGTATTATTTTAATATTTAGGTATTAATCTATTAATTTTTACTTTTTTACCTTTTAAACGTTCTTTATAAAATTAATTATTTTATTAATTACCTTTTAATATATCCTATAATATATTATTAATATATTATTTACATATACTAATATATATACTAATTTATCGGGAAAATAAAATAAATATAATTTTTTATTAAAAACTATTATTCCTATTATCTTAAACATTTTTAATATTTCTTTATATTATAAAAAAGAAACGTCCTTTAATCTATATAATGTTCTTTTTAACTATATGCATTTATTTAATTATTTAAATCTATCCACTAGGTATATATATACTAAATTACCATCATTACACATTACATAAATAAAAACATTTTTTATATTATATTAAATAATTTCTAAATTAAACTATATTATAATAATTATTATAATCCTAAACATCTTTACTATTAAAATAACTACATATATACTATTAAAAATATTTACTTTTTATAAATTTCCTTTTATTACTACCCTAAACTTATACACTAATAAATAACTATTTATATTAAATTTATAAATAAATATTTATTTTATTAATAATAATATTATTTTTATTTCACTTATATTAACAATTTTCTAAACGTTTTTATTAATTATAACTTTTATTTTATTACTTACATTATTTTTAAATTATTTACTTAAAAAATAACTTTTCAAATCCTTTTACCTTTTAAATTCTAGCTTCGTTAACGTTAACTTATAAATAAAATCTTAACTTTTTACATCTTATAATTTAAAAAAATATTTTATATTTAATACAACCGTAAATACAACATATATTATCTTATATTCACTATTCCTTTTATATATTCCTTCTTATTAATCAAATAAAAATATTTCCATAAAATTATTAAATTTTTTATTTATAAATATAATTATCATATTTTAACTATATCTTACAATAATTAAAATTGCAATTAATAAATCTACACCCCCATTATTATTATCTTTTAATAAACTTTTACCTTTTACCTATTAATTATATTTTAAAACTTTTAATTATACCGTTTTTTTATATTTTCGATAAATTTTCTTAATTAATATATCCGCCTCTTAATAACTAAATAAATTCGAAATAACTTCCGTAAGTAATTAATCCGTAATAAATCTCAATTATTTACTTTTACTTTTTTTTAAAAGATCTTTAACGCCTTATAATATACTTCCTACACCTATAAACCATTACCCTAACTTAAATATTTTTCTAAATATTACAATCCTATATTACCAATTTATTATATTTATATTTCTCAATTTAAATATACCTTTTATCTCAACTTAAATATAACGCAAACTATTATTTATAACTTCTTCTTTAAATTAACTTCCTTTTAAATTTAACTTTAACATTAGCTTATTACCCTTATCCAAAATTAAACCAAATATAAAATTATAAGTAATAAATTTATCATTCCATTAATCTAACTAATTTAATATTTTTTATAAATAAACGTTTAATTTTCTTTAAATATCACCTACATAAATTAATTCCTATTTAATAATACAAAATAACTATAATTTTTACGCCAATTCGTAAAATAAATTTTCGTTAAATCAAACATCCTTTATTAAAATAACTCTCCTTTAATAAAAAATCTATATACAATATATATTAATAACTTTATAACTAATTAAATACCTTATATATATCTTTATTTAAACTTTTTTTCTTTACCTATCTTTTATATTAATTATATCTTTATTTAGGAAGTATATTTTATATTTATATATATATATATATCCCTAATATAACTTTAAATCATTAATAAACATTCTTATCACCTTTAAACTATACCATTTAAAATATTAACAAAATTAACTTTTTAATATCTTTATTAAAAATCTATAACCGTTCCTTTAATTAAAACTCTAATTTATTAGATAAACTACCACCTTTACATATTTAAACCATAATTCCTTTAATAGATTAACACTTAATTATATTTTAATTAACCTAATTTAAAACTTTTATCTTAATTTTTTTATTCCACCTATTAATTTTTTCGTTTTTAATAATAATAGCTCCAAATTTAAACCTTCTTCATATACCTATTATTTATATTAAATCATACCTTAAATTCCAAATATTAAAATATTATTATTATATTTTAATTTATATATTTTTAACCTAAACTAATAACTTATTTAACTATTTATTTAATTAATCCTTAATATAATACTTTCCTATATTTTATTAAAAATTATATAAACTATAATAAATTTTAAATATTTATTTAATATTATTAATAATTATAATATTTCGTTATATCTTCAAGAAAAATTAAATAAATTCCATAATATTTTCCAAAATAGTTACAATAAATAACGCTTTAATTTCTTCTTAAAAATTACATACTTAACCAATATTTTAACGTATATTTTATATTTAATTATAAATTTCCCTTTAATCTTTACTCCTTCAATATTATATATAAAAATTTCTAAAATATCTAATCCTAAATAACTTAATTTAAGATATTATAATTCCCCTATATCCTTTTTCTTTAATAATAATTTAAATAATTTCTTATTATAACTAATATTAAATAAGCTATAAGGTTAGCTATATTATTATAAAACATTAATATAATGGTTACATAAGTAAACGGTAAGTAAATCTTAAAAAATTTATATTTAAAAAATAAAAAGTTAAATTATTTAATTAACTATTTTAAAACCTTATTTTTGTTATATAATCCATACTTAAACGTATACCTTTTTTTATAATACTATACGCTTGTTTTTTCTTTAAAGATAATTTCCGATATAATGTTAACGTAAAACCTTTCAATCATAACTATATTAATTAATATAAGATTTAATATATTTAAATTTTTAGGTTTATTAATCAACCCTTTTATAACCTTTATTCCTTTATTAATAATAGATAAAGCTAACGTCTTAACTTTTACTATTTTTTTATCCTTAACCTTTTTCCATAAATCTAATTTTAATAAAGTTTTATTATTAATTAAATATAATCTGTTATAAATATTTAACATTATGTTATTAACTAAAAAATATTTACCAAATTAAATTAAAATATTATATATTTTATAAATAAATTAATATTACAACCCCACTTTATTAATAATAATTATAATAATTAAGTTGCTTAAATAACTTCTTTTATTATTAGATTAATATCCCAACCCACTATTTTTACCTAATTAACGTTTATTAATATTAGATATATTTCCTTATTTAACTTACCAACTATTTAACTTAATTTTAGCTTAGAAACCTTTCCATTTAATAAATTAGTAACGTTTTTTAATTATTTTATACCTATCCTTTTTAAGAACATTTTATAAATAACGTTTAATACTTTTAATAATAGTATATTAAAGAATTTTATATATATTAAGTTTCTAGGAATGAATATTTATTAATTTATTTAAACAAAGGTAATTATATCCTCTTTTTAAATTAATTAAATTATCGATTTATTTTATATTAAATGTTATATTTACAAAATATATTTTTATCTTAATTAATAAGCCTTAAAATAACGTATTATTTTTTAATACGGTTAAAAATTGTAAAGAAAATTTCTTTAATAATTTCAGGATTTCTTTTATTTATTTTATAACTATAAATTTTTCGATTTGGTATATAGCTTAATTAATAGTTTAATAAACTTTAATAACCTTTAGGAAATCTAAGGTTGTAACGTTTCCTTAAATTTCTGGGATTTTATAAATACATCCGTTTCTATATAACGTCTATTATTTAAAAAACTATTCAATTGGCTTTATCTTCCCAACATATATTTATTATAAATGTTTTTAATAGTTTTCTTTTAATTTAGTAATAATTAATAGATTGGTAAGTTAGAAATATACCTTAATTTTATAAAAGATGTTAGTTATTAAAATAAAATTATTATTGGTATATTTGAATATAATAAATATTAAAATTTTATTTTTAATTATTTTTTAAATATAATAAAATATGTAATTTATAATTAATATTATAACTATTTAATTTGTTTAAATAATAATATAAGTTTTTTAAATTTTGTTAAAAATTTTATTAAATTTATTTTTTATTAATATTATAATATTACTATTTTTAATTTCGCGTTAAAGTAAGTTATTATTTCGGTTTACTACTTTAATTATCTTGTAAATAGTTATTTCTTCTTTTTTTATTAATTTTAAGATTGGAATTTAAGGTTTTATAAAAAAGCAAATAATTGGGATATAATATTTAAGGTTAATTTAATTTCAAATATTAAATTAAAATATATTCTATTTTATTATTAAAATCTAATAAGGATAATTATATTTAATATTTAATAATATAGTTGAAGCTAATAAGGTAATTTTAAGTAAATTTTTACCATAATTATTTATAATTTCGAAAAAAAATAGTTATTAAAATAGTTAAAAATTAAAAAAGAAAATTAATGAATATTTTACACGTTTATTTTATATAGTTATATTTTATACCTCAACGTAAATTAGGTTTATAACTATTAAAAAATAAAATTCTTTAAAATATGTATAAAATTTAATAATAAAAAATTATTTAATTATTTAAAATAAATATACGCAAAATATATACCTTATATAACTAACTAATTATATAATAATTATGGTTAAGGTTACAATTTCCTTTAATTGTGGTGGCGGCGTAGCCGCTATAACAGCTATAACTAATCCCGTGCGACATTAAATAAAATTAAAGTTTAACTTATAAATAAATCACGTAAGTTTTTAACAAAGTTAAACAACGTCGTGATTTTTAACCGTAACATTATATAAAATATTTTTATTAAAAAACATTTTAAAATTAATTTAAATTATAATTTTTTAAAGAATAAAATGGTTAAAAAAGTTATTTTAACCAGGTTAAATTAATGTTTAAAAAATAACAAATTATATTTATTAACTTTTATTAACGTTCTAAACGTTATTTAACGTTTAATCTATATTTTTATATTTATAAAACGCATTAAAATCTTTTTTAAAATTTAATTTAAAACATTATTACGTTAAAAAACTTTTATATATTAAATTTATATAATTTTAAATTAAATATTAAATTTGAAATTAATTAATATATTATAATAATATAGAAAATAATTTTAATTAAAATAATTTAAAGTTAATAATTTATTTAATTTATTTTTTTAACTTTTTTATATATTTATATAATTTCCTATTTTTATATGTTAAATTAAAACGTTAAAAATGATTATTGGTAAAACTATTTAAAATTATAATTAATCTTATAATTAATTAATAACATATAAAAATATTTTTTATTTCATTTTTAATTTAATAATTAAATTATCATTTAAACTTTTTTAATCTTTTATATATTTATATAACGTTATGCGTTTATATTAAGCTTTATTTATTATAATATGTATTATAATATATATTACGATTAATTTTAACTTTATTTAACGTTATAAAAGTAAAAACGCGTAAATTTAATTAATAAATTTAATAATAAAGTTAATAACTATTATATTAATTATTTATTTATTTATTATAATCTATAAAGTCCGTTAATATTATTATTTTTAATAATACTTTAAATAATACTTTTATTATATAAATTATTTTATAATTATTTTAAATTATAGTTTAAAAAAAATTTAAATAAATTGTATAATATTATAATTGATTAAAAATTAGTGTAATTTTATCTTAAATAACTTTAAACCACACGTTTAAAAAATTTAAATTTAAGGGGTTATACCTTTTTAACCACGTCATTCCCCAACCAATTATAACATTATATAATCCTTTTAAATTTTTTTAAACTATGGTTTAAAGCAATTATAAAATATCCTTTAGTAAAAATCTCTTCATTAATAAAAATAATTATTGAAAATATCATTAATAATAATATTATTAATAATATTAAAAATAACAATATTATAAATAATTAATTAATCATATAATAATTATTAACTTTATCATTAAATTTATTAATTAAATATATTTTTAAAATAAATTAAAATTAACCGTAACACACGTCGTAATACGCGTTACAATACGCGTTATAATAAACGATATAATATAATAAATAAGGCTTAATATAAACGCGTAACGTTATATAAATATATAAAAAATTAAAAAAGCTTAAATAATAGTTTTATTATTAAATTAAAAATAAAATAGAAAATATTTTTATACATTATTAATTATATTAATTAATTATAATATTAATTATAATATTGATTATAATATAATATATTTTAAATGTTTTCATTAATAAATATTTTTAACGTTTTAACTTAAAATATAAAAATATAAAACCGTATAAATATATAAAAAGGTTAAAGGAATAAATTAAATAAATTATTAACTTTAAATTATTTTAATTAAGGTTATTTTATACGTTATTATAATATATTAATTAATTTTAAAGTTAATGTTTAATTTAAAGCCATATAAATTTAATATATAAAGGTTTTTTAATATAATAAAGTTTTAAATTAAATCTTGAGAAATCTTTTAATAAAGTTTTATAAATATAAATATACGAATTAAACGTTAAGTGGCGTTTATAACGTTAACGAAAAGGGGTGGTAAGCGTAATTTACCGTTTTTCAAACATTAATTTAAACTTGTTAAAATAAATGTAATTAACAAAGGTATAACTTTTTAAACATAAACTTTTTTTAAAATGATAGTTTAAAGTTATTTAAAATAATAAAAAAGTATATTTTTTAAAATATAATTTTAAAAACTTTTAAAATAAGAAAAAAGATATATTAAAGTTTAATTAATTAAAATTTAATATTATTAAAAAAAGTATATTTTTTTAAACAATTTTAAATATTAAATTTAAAGTTATTTAAAATAAACATTAAAAAATATATATATATATTTAAATAATAAATTTAAAATCTTATTTTTTACATAATTTATTACTTATTTAATATATAAAAAAGTATGCTAAATTTTAATTAATTACAAAATACTATGGCTTAAAAAAAAACATCTTTTCGAACAATTTCAAATAACGTAAACAACAGGTTAAAGGCCCACATAAGTTAAAAACTCACATTAATATAAAATATTACTTTTTATCTTAAATCATATATTATTTAATTAAAACAAAATATCTTATTAATTAAAAAAGATTAAAATAAACCTGGCATTTAACGTTATATAACGTAATAAAAAATTTAATATTAAACGTATTACGCGTATATATAATATTACTTTTATAACGTTACGTGGTAAAATTAATAGTTAGTAATTATATGTTAATATTATAAAAATATAGTAAGAATTAATTTAATATAAAAAGGATATTATTATTAAATATATATTTAAATTAAATGTTTAAATATTTCCGTTTTAAATTATTTATATTAAAAAAATGGTTAATATATTATTATATAAATGTAACAAAAAATGCGTTAAAATTAATTAAGTAATAATCTTTATCTAATAATAATTATAGTTTAAAATATATTTAAATTATTAAATTAATTATTAAAAAACTTTTTATAAAAATCTTATTATTTATAAAATTTAATTTAAATTTATAACTAATATAATAATAAAATATAATATTTTATTTAAAAATATATATAATTTTAATAAAATTAGGTTTATAATAAATCTAATAGTTATAAAAATGGTTATAATAAATTTAAAATAACGTTTTAAATTTTATTAAGTTTAATTTAAAGATTGTAAATAATTTATAATTATTTAAATAGTTAATTTTTAAGGTTAAATTATATTGTTATTTATTATAGTAATAAGTAAATTATATTTAATATTATAATATTATAATAATATATTTTTATCTGATTAAATTAATAAATTATTAAATAATGGTTAAAGAATAAATAAAATTGGTTTAAAATAATTTATATATTTTAAAAAATATATAAAATTGCATACAAAAAGCTTTAAATATCTTTTTATTTTTAACGGTTATAAAAGTTATATTTTGATAAAACTTTAAGAATATTATTGTAAATATAATATTATAACTTTTTATATATTTATTTCTTTATTTTATAAATTTTAATTTTTAAATATAATTATATTTTTAATTTTAAAATATGTGTATAGATTAGTTATTAAAGATTTAATTTATTAAAATTTTATATATATTAAAAAAGAAGATTTTTTCTTTTTATTTTATATTGTATTTTAAGCCGTTTTTATAAAAAGTAATATATAAATCGGTTTTAAGGTAATAAGATTAGTTTTTCTAAATAATAATAAAATTATTTTAAACTTGAATATTGTTTAAATTACTTATATGTTATTTTTAAACTTTAATTCTTTTCATTCTTTTTAAATATTTAAAATATTATATAATATCATAGAAATTATTTTACAATTTATTTTTTTAACAAATAAAATTTTTAATTATTAATTTAATTCATTAATTAAGATTTTTAAAATTATAAATAAATTAAATAAAATTATATATAAATTATTATATAAAATAATATTATTAAAAGAAAAAGCCATAAATTTTTAAAAAATAAATTACGTATTTTTTAAACGTTAAAAAGTTAAAAATAAATAATTATAATATAAAAAACTTTTTATTTAAGTTAAAAGAAATATCATTTAAATTAAAAAAAAGGATAATAATGTTATAGTTAATAATATTATTATCGAAAATAATGCTTTATAAAAGTTTTAATAAACTTTTTAATGTTATAGCATTTATAAAAATATAAATTATAATATGTAAACGTATTAAATTAAAATGAAAAACATTAATAAAGAAAATTAATTAAATTTTAATTAAATCAAATATGTTATAATTAAATAATATTTAATTGAATATAAAAGGTTTGAAATTATAGGCCTTTAACTTGTGTAGGCTTTTAACCTGTTATTTACGTTATTTAATTTAAAGTGACTTTAAATAATTTAAAGAATAATATTATTTTTAAATTACTTTACCGGGTTTATAATGTAAATTATCTTATAAAATAAGTATATACATTTAGTTATAAAAATTATTATAAATCGATATCTTTTTAATTTACTTTAATACTTTTATAAAACGTTAGTATTTTTTAATAATAATAATAGATATTTATAAATTTTTTAATATTTTTCGATTATTTATAATTTAATTAATTAATTAATATTAAATTTAAAAAAATGTAACCGTATTTTGTATCATAATTAAAAAAGTAATTTACGGATAAAAGGTATTAATTTATAAATAAAATTATACTAATTTATAAATAGTGGTAAATAAGTTATAAATAATAATATTTACATTTAATTTTTTTGTTAATAATAATGTTTTTATTTAAAGATATTTATATTAAATTAATTAGTTTAAATAAACGAATTTATTAATATAAATTTTATAAAAAAATAATGTAAATAAAGTAAAATATTACTAAATAATAAAAAGTAATTTACAAGTAAAAATATTTAATAAATTTAAATTTCTTTAATTTCTAACGCATAAATAAGCTTCGAAATTTAATTGGTAAAATAATTAAACTATTAACAATTTTTACCGTTTCCTTTTTATTGTTTAAATCGACTCGTTTTAATTAAAATAGTTTTATACGTTACTTTTTTTTTAATATAATAAGATAAAGTTATTGTAGCCGTTTTAATAAACGTAATTTAATATAAAAAAGCGTAAATGGCTTAATTTAATTAAGTATTGTTATATTTATGCCTTAATTTATACGTTAACGAGTATTGCGCTTATTTTTAACCTTTGATATTTATTAAAAAGATTTAAAATGCAATTTACGCTTATCTTAAATGACTTTAAACCACACGTTTAAAAAATTTAAGTTCGGGGGGTTGTATCCCTTTTAGCCACGCCATTCCTTAGCCAATTACAATATTGTATAATTTCTTTAAATTTTTTTTAAATTATGGTTTAAAATAATTATAGAATATTTCCTAATAAAAATCTTTTTATTAGCGAAAATAATTATTAAAAATATTATTAATAATAATATTATTAATAATATTAAAAATAATAATATTATAAATAATTAATTAATTATATAATAGTTATTAATTTTATTATTAAATTTATCGATTAAATATATTTTTAAAATAAGTTAAAATACGTTATAATATACGTTATAATATATATTATAATATGCATTATAATAAACAATATAATATAATAAATAAGGTTTAATATAAACGCATAACGTTATATAGATATATAAAAAATTAAAAGAATTTAAATAATAATTTTATTATTAAATTAAATATAAAATAAAAGATGTTTTTATATGTTATTAATTAATTGTATTAATTAATTATAATATTAATTATAACGTTAATGTTAATAATATTAATTATAATTTTAAATGTTTTTATTAATAAATATTTTTAACGTTTTAATTTAAAATATAAAAATATAAAATTATATAAATATATAAAAAGGTTAAAAAGATAGATTAAGTAAATTATTAACCTTAAATCATTTTAATTAAAGCTATTTCGTATATTATTATAATATATTAATTAATTTTAAATTTAATATTTAATTTAAAACCATATAAATTTAATATATAAAAGCTTTTTAACGTAATAATATTTTAAATTAAATTTTAAAAAAACTTTTAATAAAACCTTATAAATATAAACATACAGATTAAGCGTTAAGTGGCGCCTGTAGCGCTAACGGGGGCTGGCGGGCGTAGCCCGCTTTTTTCGAGGATTAGTTTAAGTTTATTAAGATAAATTTACGCATATTTTAAAATTATTTAATAATAAAAAAAACTCGTAACGATTCGAGGGTTAATTGATTGAAAAGATCGTAATAAAATGTAATATTTTATTGTTATTATTTACTTTTAAAAGATTGTAAGATTTTTTTACGAAAATGGGAAGATTTTTAAAACGGTTATAGATCCGAATAAGGCTATATTATTTTACTGATAATTTTAGTTGCTAGTTACTTGCACCTGTTCTGTGGGGTAATTTACCTGGAAGGGCTGTTATGGTAATCTAGAAATAGCATTACTTAATTTAAAACAGTCGTACTCTATTTGGTCAACCGTACGTGAAGAAAACTTACAGCATTTACGCATAATCAATTCAATCGTCACAAATTTCATTACTATCACCTCCACGTACAACTTATCGGCTATGTGACAACTTGTCACGAAAGTCAAGTATTAAATCACATTCACTTGGTCTTTCTAGTCAAATCATGTCCCCATTTCCGTCAACCCCTCGTGTCTCAAAAGCCATGCTTCAGCAACAGGTCATTTCTGATGCAAGCTCCATTTCTTCTGCTATGCTCCAAGAAATCACCAACTCAGGCTCCCTGGACGAGATCTCTAATGCTCCTGGCTCAGTTCGCTGGCATATCTGCCGTCGTAGTAATCGTGACCCAGATCACAATACCTTACGTAGTTCAATGCTATTTTTCATCTATCAGACCACGCGCCATGGTCCCCAGAACGGATTTCGGCTCTGTATGGTACGCCAAGGATACTATATTGGCTCGGACAACCAATCTGTTATTGATGAGGACGACATCGATCTTCTGGAGAAGCCCATTCCACAAGGTCATAAAGAACTCGCCATCCTGGGAGTGCCTTTACTTGTTTCTTCTGATAAGTTGAACGAGAACTCCGAGGGTGACTTAGCACCTCCCCCGACACATGATGCGAGGAACAATCCCGACACTCCCACGGCTGATGCAATCCAACACATTCTGTCGATTATAGCACGGGATTCAGATCGTCCCACACCTGGCTAAGGAAATTGTCGGACTATAAACGCACGTACAGCTTTGGAAGCTGGTAGCACTTAACATGCTCCTCGTACGAATTCAACCGTGGGTAATATCGGGTTGACTATAATCGGCGGTTGCTATTGATTAAAGAGCCATTCTTCTACCTTATCAATTCAAGGGGCACGTACTCAGAAGAAAGGAATGTGGGTGGGTCTTTGCCCTAGTAAATACAGGAGGAACATGTATATCGAGAATACTACGGAGGACTTTCAAGCCGGTCATCTGGAGGATTACCCTCACATAAATAGACCAGACACTATCTTGGTACCCAGAAATCTAGCAGAGGATGGCAATGACTAGCACGAATAGTCAGTATGCTTAAGGGGGTTTGGTTAGTGTAAATCTCTTGGTTCAATTTAATCTCGCGTAAATATCTTCCCCTACTCTTATTTGACAATATGTGAAGATCAGGTCTTGACTTCAAATCATTAATTATGGGCAACCCGCATTATGTATTTAGAGCTGCAAAAATCTGGCATCCTACTAGAAAATCTACTTGATAAGTGGTGCAATGATGCTACCGTACGGGAGTTGCACTATTACAATGCAGTGCAAGAAGACATGGAAGCGGCTTTCTGCTGCTTATGGAATGCTAAATCTCCAACAACTTGCTGAATTAAGAATCAACTGCTCAAGGTACGATATCATTATGTAAAGGTTGATTATCTCATACGCACTCTCACAAACAAAGCGAAATAGACTTGGTGATCATTCTATTTCATATGATGCTTTCTTCCCTGCCTAGTCTAGTATCTTTTACCTTATAGGTCTTCCGCCCTGAGGTATGTCCCTTTTAGTACCCTCTTCCATATATTGTCCCATGATTCATGTCAAAGTTGTCACCATCCCGCGTTATACGTATAGCCGTTTCTGCTAAATGTAAAAGGTACCTATCCTAAACCCTCAACCCAAAAAGCAAATCACAGCTATTAGCGGCTCATCATAGTACGACTAACGATCTTCTATAGCAGGTATAGGAATAAACATATCTCTATCCCCTTTGTAACAAAGGCTCAAATATTTAGCAGTAACGATAATTTTAACTCCGTATCACGTTGATAAGTAATACGTATATGCTCGGCTTTTGAAAGTACCACATATTGTGCCTTATGGGAAATCCCACCCGGCTTGAAAGCCGCGTCTATGTACTTTACCTATCGGCTTTTAAGAACCGAAAATCCTTGACCCTTGCAGCTCAGGGTTGAAATGTACTGGGGCTTATATTTTTACTGTGCACTTGTGAACTAGTCCATTGTGAAATCCCCGTGGTACATATTTATTAAAGCCTTATAAGTGAGATGTAACGTAGTTTTTCAACTTTGCGATGCGCTGGCCTTGGACATTGGACCTCCTTACGTGTATCTCGTCTCGGTGGTTCCCTTTTACAATTATCAATGGAAAGCTCAATCCCGGTGCGGTGCCTAATGACATGTCACAAAGACGGTGGCCCGCTGGTGGAAGTCTCTCATTAGTAGGGCGTCGATACTCTGTATATTTGTCGACGATACTACACATTCTACCTAGGAGCACGGGCCGAGCTTCAATTGCTCCCTGCATTACTGCCTACAGAATTCATAGCTCATTCCCAATCCGTCGAATTTCGTAGCAGGCATCTATACTGGTAGCCAATCGGACTAAGACAGCGCGTATTTAAATTGGTTCCTTCACCATCCTTCCATATTTACACTAATCTCGATTTCACCAAGTCGTCCCACTTCATTATGCCTTTCCTTCAGCTCCAGAGCTATTCTTTTGGTCTAGACTCGCATTCGCCTACCGGAAAGGCTCACCAGGTTCATCAACTCACACCCAACCGTGCAGGGTCTAATTTCAGGGGCGATTGAAAATAAATATCTACCTAATGTTGCCCTTCATGTTGTCAGGTTCTCATCAGCTTGCTAAGCGTACATACATTTCCAGAATCAATCGTTTCCCTTAAGCTTATTGCCTTTCCCAAGATGTTTACCGAACTCGCTCTAGCTTCTCTCCTAGCCGCCGCTCCGTTGGCTCAGGCAGCTCAGAACGTAACTGCCAAGCCCTTACCGTCTGAAGATTGCTCATCTTATCCGGGCTACGATGCCGCGACCAACACAGCCGGCCCCTGGCTCCTTCAGCTAGTTGATAGCGACAATACTGTTATCGAGGGATTCGGTGACACTTCTGCGTACTCGATCTCCTTCAATCCTGGTGTTGATCATAAGCCAACTCTGCGATGGGGTTATGTGAGTAGCTTACATCTGAATCTTGATCTACGAGGATTCTAATCAAGAGGCACAGATCACCTTCCCAACCAACAATCAGATCGCCAAGACCGCGCTGAAGTGTGACGGGGGTGTCCTCAAAGCTTTGGTATCTACCGACCTGACAGACGCCGGGGCCCCCACGAATGCCCAATGGTCGGAATTGTTATTCCCCAAGGATGCGCCGTATGACGCTCCCTTGCTATGGAAAATTACCGACGGTATTGCGCCCCAGATCTTCGAGCACTACGTCGATGGCGAGAAGCAGGACGGTGTGTTCCTAGGTGCCTACAATACCAGCACCAGGTGGGGACTCAAGTACAACCCAGCAAACTCGGGATCCTCTCGCCAGGATTTCTATTACGCACGGATATTAGGACCGAATAGTGCGGATCCCGTGACCGGCGAGGCCTTGAGCGCAAACGAGACCACAGCTTTCGTCAAGATCTGGGCGTAGATATTTGTGTATCGTTAAAAACTTTAGCGGATTAGGATTGGCTGGGATATAATTTGGACGATTTATGAACATCTTTCTAAAAATAGTAGTCTACTAAATGTGGTAATTTGTACTTGGGAAGATTACTTTTAGTAACTAACTAGGTAGGTAGGTAGTTGATATAGTCATAGGTTAAGACGCTAGGATATAGAATTGCTTTCGAAGGAGTAAAGCAGCAATTCTTAGGCATGTTGGAGCTCCTCTCACGTTGTCTATTGTTATGCTTGATTATTTATTATCCTCGCCTCCCAGTGTTCAAGTTATTCGTGTCAAGAGCAACTACTTAATTTGAAAAATTGCCTAATATTTCTAAACGAGCAACTGATGGCTGCGTAGATATCTATAGCGAGGCGTCTGGCACTCAATAGGTAGATGCTAGATCTCGATTATTTTAAGAGACTATATATATACAATATAGAGATCCCAAATCATGAGATATTACATGGCGTTTCAGTTTTGTGACCTGCAGCATTTGCTGCTGATATAGGACCCTCGAGTACCTCAGAAGTTAATTGATATGGTAAACCCTGAAGCCGCTCCCTTATTTCCCTCCTCGTATTTAGGGTAGGTAGGTAGACAAGGTACAGTAGCAGGCAATCACTTACTCGCTAGATATATGGGTAAGTGCATGCTAACTTCCTACATTTTGCAAACCACCAAACAGAATAGTAGCTAATAATAAACACAACACATATAATCACAACTAAGACGTGCCAAGATGCGTTTCTTACAGGTACTCTTCGCTGCCGTCGGCATTATAGCCTTGGCTGAAGCTACGAAGCACCAACTCATCGTCGGAACCTTGAGCACTAACTTCCTTTATACTGTCAAGTATGACGACGCGGCTCAGACCCTCAAAATTGTGAAGAATACCATCACCAAAGCATATAGCGCCTGGATCACTCTAAGCGTAAGATTGCAACTAAAAAAATACTGAATGATGAAATGAATGGTCAAGGTACTACTCTTAGGTATAGGAAATGGTATCTTGGCATGGAATGTATATATAAGAAGGACCCCCCTCCTTACTCATACAGTTGATTGAAAAAGTCAATATAATATACAGCTCTTATACCGTATCTTTCACCACTGAACCAGACTGTTGTATTCACGCGTTCCAATATTAACTTACAATAACCATAATAAAATAAAAAAAACTGATACAAGACCGATTAAGACGTAATAAAAGCTTCTTTTATTAATTATAACTTAAAAGATACCAAATCTTTTAAATATAAAATTAAAATATTTAAAAACCCTAAATATTAAAGTAATAAAAACATCTTTATTAATACCTATCTTAAATCGCTTTATATATATATAATATCTATTTTATAGGCTTATATACCGTCTTAAATTTCTAACCTTTAATTCCATATATCTTAACAAACTTAAACTAATCTTTAAGAAACGGCAAGTTATACCTACCAACTTTTATTAACATTATAAATACTACCTAACGCTTAATCTATATATTTATACTTATAAAACCGTATTAAAAATTTTCTTAAAATTTAATCTAAAACATTATTACGCTAAAAAGCTTTTATATATTAAATTTTATATAATATTAAAATTAATATTAAATTTAAAATTAATTAATATATTATAATAATAATAATTAAATAATAATTATAAAAATTAAAATTTAATTTTTATAATTAAAATTTAAAATTAAAATATATTTAAATATTTTTAATTATATAAAAAACGAATTTTTTTCGTTTTTTATTAATTAAAAATTTATTTTTTAAATATATTAATATATTAATTTTAATATTAATTATTTTATTTATTATTATTATATTTATTTTATTATTTTTATTTTATATATATATTTATTAATATTAATTAATATTATTAAATATTAATAATATAAATTAATAAAATTAAAAAAATTATTATTATAATAATTTAAAAAAATTTATTATAATAATATATATAATAATTAATATTTAATCTTTTTAAATTTTTACAATTTTATAAAAATTTAAACGCATTTTTTTTAATATTATTATTTTATAACAACTATATACCCCATAATATTTTAATAATTTTTTATTAGAAATTTAATTTAAATATAAATTTATAATTTAAATAATAATTTTATTGTTTTAAAAAATCGAAATAAATTATATAAATTATTAAATTATTTTCTTAACTAAATTATAACTTTTATTTAATATTTTAATTTTATAATAATATAATAAAAAATTATTAATTTTAAAATAACTATTATATAATAAAAAATAATTTAGGTATTTTTTATTATTATAAATTTTAAAAATATAAATTTAAAACGTTTTAACGTTTATTTATTTAAAAAAATATTAAAAAAATATTAAAAAAATTTTTACAATTTTATATTATAAAATTGTAAAGAATTATTAAAAAAGTCACAATTAATATTATAAATTATATTAATATAATAAAATATATATATAATTAAATTTAACATTAATTATTTAAAGATATATATTAATTTAATATTAATAAATAAATTATTAATATAAAATCTTTAAAAATTAATAAAAATTAAATGAAAATAGTTAAATATATTAATATAAAAAACGTTAATTTATAAAACCAAATAAAAATTGGTTTATTTTAAAATATAAATAATTATAATATTACTTAACTTTTTTAAGCCTTTTTATCTACATAATATCTTTTTTAATAGTTTATTATATTAAAAATAATAAAAATATATTTCTAATTATAATTAAAGATATAATAATATATAAAAATAGTTTATTTCCTTTATTTCTAAAAATATATTTAAACTTTTTAAACAATTATTAAATAATTTATATATAACTTTAATAATTTATTTAAACATTAAATTAAATAATAAAAGTTAATTTATAAAAAGTTATAATTCCATTTTTTAAATAATTTTATTATTCTTATTAATAAATAATTTATTTAAATAAATTTCAATATTTATTAATAATTAATAAAATTAAACTTATTATACCGTTTTTTTAATATAAATTTTTAATAAAATATATTTTTTAATTATTATAAATTATTTTAAAAAGATTAAAATAATAAAAAGAATTATTTTTATAAAATAAATAATATTTTCAAAAATAAATTTTAGTTTTTTTTAAACGTATATTATATAATAAATATTTAATAAATATAATTTTATATTATATTTTTTATTATTTTTATAAAAAAAATAGTAATTTATTTCTTTTATAATATATTTTAATACTTAATTTTTATAAATATATATTTAATTATAAAATAATATTTTAATATAAAATAAAATAAAATATAATATTATTATAATTAAATAATTATTATTTTTTTAAATATTAAAATTAAAAAAAAATAAAGGTAAATTTAATTTAAAAATATTTTAAATTATATTTATTAATTTATTATTATATTAATAAATTAGTAAAAAAGATTTTAAAAAAAAATAATAATTTATAGCAATAATATATTATATATATTATATAATTCTTTAATTATAATATATTTTATTTATTTTATTAAATTAATTTAAATATTTAAATAATAAATTATAAATATTTATTAATATTTATAAAAGTTTAAAAGAAATTTAATAATTTATTTAAGACGAAGTTTGGTTATTATATTGGAACTTTTTTCGGAAATTATTATGGGAAATTGATAAGGTAATGATAAGGTAATTAATAAGTATTATATAAGTAATTGATAAGCGCACGGACCATTTACAAAATCTGTGGCGATTAACGCCACTTTTTTTAAGCTATAGCAAATGGGTTAGCCATACGAATTACGTAAGCAGTTCCCGGGTAGGTTCGCAAAGATTTCGAATATTTTAATTAAAGTTTTTTTTCCTTTTTTTTTTTTTTTTTTTTAAATAATATAAATTTATTTATACAAAATTTTAAAATTTTATACTTTTTGCAAACTTCAGCTTGGCCCTATTGGTTATACGTAACCAATTTGTTATAATAATTTAAAAAATTAATTAAATATAATATTTAGGATAATAAATTAAAATAATTAAAATAACGATTAAAACTATTTAAATAATTACCGAAATAATAAAATTAAAAAATTAAAAATTAAAAGATAATAAAATAATAATATAATAAAATAATTATATAATTAACTGATTAAATAATGTAAAAATATAATAGTTAAATAATAAATATATTTATATGTAAATTAAAAAAAAGTATAATAAATTAATTAAAATATTTATGAAAAAGTTAAATAATTAAACTAAATTAAAATGTTTAATAAATATTTAAATAGTAAATAATTATTAATTATTTATTAAATTTAGTAATTAAATTAAATTGTTTAAAAAAATTAATAGATTAATTTAATGAATTTAAATAATATATTAAAGTTAAAAACATTTAAACAATATAATTAAATAGAAATTTACAATATATTATTTAAAAGATTTGTTAATAAAATATTTAAAAAAGAAATGGTATTTATAAATTAATAGTAATGAATAATAAATATATTATTTAATTATTTAATTAAAAAATTATATTATATATATAAAATTTATTAAGTTTATATGAAAGAAAGTTTAAAAGAATTAAAATAAATTGATAAAGGTATTAAATATATTACAATTAATTAATTTTTAAATTTAAAATAATAAACTAATTAAATAATTAAATAATTAAATGAATATATATATATAAAAAAAATTTAATAAATTAAATATTTAAAATTATAAATATATAAATATATAATAAATAATTATTATTTGTTTATTATTTGTTATATTTAATATATTTATTAATAAAATTAAATTGTATAAAAAAACTAAATCATTAATTTGATAAAATTAAATATATTATTAACGTTAAAAATAATTGAATAATGGAAATAATTAAAAATTAAAAATAATTTATTTGTTTAAAATTTTTAGTATTACAATAATAAATAAAATAATATATTAAAATAAAAATCAATAAATAAGTAATAAATTAATAAAGCAATAAATAAAATAAAAAATATTAAACTTATAAAATTTATAAAAAAAAATTAAAATAAAATTGAAAAACTAATAAATTAAATATATTAATAAATATATTAAATTTAATATATTTTTTAAAGGTATTTAAAATTTATTTAATTTAATTGTTTTAATTATTTTAATTATTTTTTAATAAATGTAATACGATAAATTTTAATTAATAAAAATAATAATAATAATAATAATTAATATTATATTAATTAAAAATATTATTATAATAATAAAAACGGAAAATATAAATTATAAAAATTAATATAAAATTAAAAATGTTATTATTAAGTATATAAAAAAAAGAGTTATTAAGTTATAAAATATTTTAAAAAGGAAATAAAAAAATATAAAAATAAAATAAAAAGTAAAAAAAAAATATAATAAAAAAAAATATATATTTTATTTAATAAATTATAAAAAAGTTAATAAAAAAAGTTTAAAATTTTAAAAAAAAAATAATAAATTTATAATTAATAATTATCTTAGTTAACTTAAACTAATCCTCGAGAAACGCGGGTTACGCCCGCCACCCCCCCCCGTTAACGCCACAAGCGCCACCCAACGCCTGGTCCGTGTGTTTATATTTATAAAACGCATTAAAAGTTTTCTCGAGATTTAATTTAAAATATTATTACGCTAAAAAGCCTTTATATATTAAATTTATATAACTTTAAATTAAATATTAAATCTAAAATTAATTAATATATTACAATAACGTATAAAATAACTTTAATTAAAATGATTTAAAATTAATAATTTGCTTAATCTATCTTTTTAACCTTTTTATATATCCATACGACTTTATATCTTTATATCCTAAATTAAAACGTTAAAAGTATTTATTGGTAAAAGTATTTAAAA